>JAWWNF010000586.1:0-207786 GCA_034641395.1 Darevskia armeniaca | reverse complement strand
TACAAATCTTATACCTAAACAAAAGAAAAAAGATGATAATAGACATAATGATGACTTCCACCTACCACACAACACTCACTTTCAATCCTCTACTTTAATCCATTTTTGTAATTTCCTTCTCTGTTTTCGAATGATCTTAATTAATTCCATTTAAGTCTTCTTGTCCTCCTCAATATCCTTTCCAATCCTCTTCACTCTAGACTCAACCAGATGTTCAATTTTATCCTTTGCTTTCTAAAATACTCGTTCAGGCATTCCCATTCTTTTTTCACTAGTACTTTGGGTTTGTGCCTTATTATATCTGTTAATTTAGCTAACTCAATGTATTCACTGTTTATTATTCTAACAGGCCAGAAGAGAGCTGGGTTGTTTTTCTCTTTCAGAAATAAGGGATGTCACATCCTGGCATAACTCCAGATTGGTCAGGTCAGTAAATTTGTTGTACTTAATTTGCAAGACTGGTTTGCTCATTTTCCCCATGTTGGAGGAAGTTTGACCTTCCTTCAGTGATCGTTGGAACTCCCCTTGGCTTGATCTTGGAATTAGATGGGCAATGGTGAGTTCCATCAGCAGGTGTGTGTGTTACCATGAGAGAACTAAACATGTTCATTGTGCTTTTGTGCACTTCAGAAAAAGAGGGCAATGAGGGCATTCCCATAGTTATTGGGTTGGCCAGTTTGAGAACAGGATGTTTGGTGAGATGGGCCTTTGGCCTTAGCCAGCTGAATTCTTCTGTTCTTTTTTATATTTTTTTATTGGGTTTTTGATAATTGTATACATATACAAAAAATACAAATATCTTTATTACGGTCAAAGACCAGAGAACAGTTAATGACAATCCATAACCAGATATAGTATTGGAAATTGAGTTATATTACAGAATTAGAACCCATCTCATAAAACTGATACTTACATTTAAAATTAAATTTGAAACTTAAGATTTTAAGATTTTACATTAATAGATCTTTACCACCTATTAACATTCCTTCAGAGATTAAAACTCAAGTCTCAGTCTCAGTCATTATTCGTGTATACATATAAAACATAACCATTTCAAACATTAAAATACAAGGTTCTTTTGACCCTTTGGACTTCCTTCCCTCCCTCCATGGGTTCCACGTTTAAGTTTAAATTTGCTGCATCTTGTACCATTATCCATCTATTATATTACCATAATTACCATAAATAATTCCACATTACAAGTGTCGTTACGTCCCTGCCAAAGATTTTAACTGTTAACATTGGTCTTTTAAATAAATTACAAATTTACTCCAGTCTTTAGAAAATACTTGATCTTCCTGGTTTCGGATCTTCCCCATCCATTCATCTGCCATCCATCAGTTTTATCTGCCATTCTTCTTCTGTTGGTACTTCTCCTTCCTTCCATCTCCGGGCCAGTAGCATTCTCGCTGCCGTCGTTGCATACATAAAAAGTCTTTCATCTTCTCTTGGTAACTCTTCACCTATTATACCTAGTAAGAAGGCTTCTGCTTTTTTAAGAAATGTATTTTTAAACATTTTCTTTAGTTCATTATATATCATTTCCCCAGAAAGCCTTTCCCAATGTACATGTCCACCACATGTGGCAAAAATCCTTCTCTTTACATTTCCAACACAATTTTGAACTTGTTTTGTACATTTTAACAATTTTACTCGGTGTTAGATACCAGCGATACATCATTTTCATCTAGTTTTCTTTCAATGAACAGTATGCAGTAAACTTTATTTCTTCCTTCCATAACTTTTCCCAAGATGAAAGTTGGATATTATACCCAAAACCTCTAGCCCAATGTATCATCACTGCCTTGACTTCGAATTCTTCTTCTGTTCTTACCTTGCCAGAGACCTCCATAAAACCCGGAGACAACAGTGTGAGCTCCAGCATGATCTCACCGATCATGGGCAAAAGGAAAGATTTGACATCAATAAGCACTAAGTAACATGTGACAACACAATATATGCACAGTCAATTGCTTAGCAAAATTCACTAGAGGTAAGAATTCATGATCGCTACTTTCTCGTTTGTTTAAATGTCATGCTAGGAACAGGAAATGTCAGTGGGTCTACTCGGAGTAAAATACCACCCCGTGCTTTTAAATAAGCTTGCCTTTCTTTTTAATTTACTTAAGAGGCTGTCAAATTTGTGAGCATAACTAAGCAAAAATAGTATGCTCAAACTTTTCCTTCTAACTTCCAAGGCTGCTGACTTGGTGTATATGAGTGTGTGCACAGGCACATTTGCTAAATGGTAACATCACATTCGGCCATTCCATCCACTGCCATTTGGATGGCAATCACAAAGTGGGTGCCAAACTGTGGAGGATCTATATATATTTTTCCAAGAGCAGCAGCATCTGGCTTTGTTGGCAGATGCCTCAGCCCATTGTGCTGGCAATGCTAAGAGCTGCCGGGATCTGTCAAGTCAAGTGTTTAGGCTGCTGCAGAACTGTCTGACTGCCTTGTTCCTTTAGAAAGCATGTTCTCTCGGCTCCCGCCTGCCCTCTTTCATTTTGACAATTTTGCAGCTTGTTTTGTTCCTCATTTGCTCTCTTCTTAAAGAGGTTTTGCAGAACCAATCACAGATAATAATAATAATAATAATAATAATAATAATAATAATAATAATAAATTTTATTATACCCCGCCCTTCCCAGCCGAAACCGAGCTCAGGGCGGCTAACACCAATAAAAATTACAATAAAATATAAAAGAAAGAAAAACCGTTAATTAAAATACAAGTTAAAATGTAAAATTTAAATGCAGCTTCATTTATCGCCCATAATCAAAACCATAAGGGGAGGAATCATCAGACTGAGTCCAACCCGAAGGCTAGGCAGAACACCTCTGTCTTGCAGGCCCTGCGGAAAGATGTCAAATCCTGCAGGGCCCTGGTCTCTTGTGACAGAGCGTTCCACCAAGCTGGGGCCAGTACTGAAAAGGCCCTGGCCCTAGTTGAAACCAGTCTAACAACCTTGTGGCTCGGGACCTCCAAAATGTTGTTATTTGTGGACCTTAATGTCCTCTGCGGGGCATACCAGGAGAGACGGGCCCGTAGGTACGAGGGTCCTTTGCAATAAATATACAAAGTTTGTGTCATGATGAATGCTAATAAGTTGAGCTATAAAGAATAGTTGCATACAAAGGTGTCTCCTCTGCAGGGGCAGTAAAAGGGGTGTGTGGTGGGTGCGGAATGCCCCGGGTGTCACCACTGAGGGAGGGGGTGACAAAATGCCGGGTGGCACTCACCACGGGGCCTGCAGCGCACCCGAGCCATGCGTCTCTCCTGGGAGAGACACGGTGGCTTGGGTGCGCGCAGGCTCCGTGCTGCCCAAATGGTCTGCTCGCTCCCCCCCCCAGCTGTTGGGCGGCTGAGTGGGAGGAGGCAGGCAGACTCTGGAGGCCTCGCGATGCACCCTGCCCCTATGGGCAACTCGCCCCACCCCTGGGCGCTCCGCCCCAGGCGCCCGAGCGGCTTCCTCCGCCCATAGCTATCAACCCTCCCTTTTTGGGGGGCGGGAAACTCCCTTATTCCAATGCCGTTTCCCGCTGCTATCCCGGATTGTTGATATCCCTTCAATTTCCTGGATTTCAAAGGAAGCAGCTCCTCTCCCTCCCTGCCGGCCAGGGAGGCTCCTCAGCTGCGTTGCTCGGCTGCCAAAAAGGAGTCTGAGACCGACTGGGGGCGGAGCTTGCATGCCTTGTGCAGCCAGACCCTCACGCCCAACCAGACAGCCAGCCTGCCTGCCGTCTACGCGCTCGCTCTTTCGCTCACCCGTTCGCGCACAGCCTCTGGAGCGCAGGGTGGCGAGGCTACTTGGTGCCATTGCACCGCCCTCACGGCATCCCTTATTTTCAAATCCGAAAGATTTTGATTTTATTTTGATTTATTTTTTGCAGCCATTTCTGTAGGGTCATGCTGGTTTTCCGTTATTGATTTGGATATGCTCTCTTTGCAATTCCATTGGATCAAAATTGCTAGTATAAATCTGCATACAGCTTCAAGGTGTTATGATTTTTGTCCAAGCCAAGCGGCAAACAGCTGCAGCTTGGATGGTCTGACATTTGCCTGTCTCACCAAGCCGTGAGAAAGCTGCCTTATCTTTTCCTGCATGGAATGTTTATGTTTCACTGTGCTATTGTAATCCTAGCCTTTGTGCTCACTCTTCTGGCTAGATCTGAAGCTGGACGGATGGCTTTATGGCAGCTCTGTCTTGTATATACCTGAAGGAGCGTCCCCACCCCCATCATTCTGCCCGGACACTGAGGTCCAGTGCTGAGGGCCTTCTGGCGGTTCCCTCACTGCGAGAAGCAAAGCTACAGGGAACCAGGCAGAGGGCCTTCTTGGTAGTGGCGCCCGCCCTGTGGAACGCCCTCCCTTCAGATGTCAAAGAGAACAACAACTACCAGACCTTTAGAAGACATCTGAAGGCAGCCCTGTTTAGGGAGGCTTTTAATGTTTAATAGATTATTGTATTTTAATGTTCTTTTGAAGCCACCCAGAGTGGCTGGGGAGACCCAGTCAGATGGGCGGGGTATCAATAACAAATTATTATTATTATTATTATTATTATTATTATTATTATTATTGAGATGGAGCAGAGATTCTCTCTGCACTATTCCTACAATAAATAGTTTAGCCTTAATTATGGCTTGTGTGTGTTGTTCTTCATGCTGGGAACAATCACATATGACTGTGCCACCGGACTCTCTGTAGCCGGGGATGTGTACACACGGCTTTGCTCTGGCTTTGGGGCAGTCTCACAAACTGCCCCAGGTGGGGTATTTGCTGACACAAGGGACGACAGTATTCCTTTACTTCAGTGCCCAGGGGATTTCCTCCCTCCCCTAGCATTTGTCATTCATATGTGACTTGGAGGTGGAATAAATTAAGTCAAAGGATCATGGCATATCGCATGATGTCCTCCAACTCCCATCAACCTCAGCCTCCACAGCCAAGGGCCAAGGATCATGGGAGCTGCAGTCCAATAACATCTGAAGGGCCACCAGTTCCACTTCCCTGATGTAGAGAGAAGAAATAATGGCTGAACATTTTCTGAACCTACGAAGCAGGCCTGGCTCATGTCACTCATTGACTTACATATTTAAGCAACTTTTCATATTTATCTATGAGCACTTCAAGTCCTGCAAGGGACAGGTGGGTAAAAGGGTCGACTGAAGCAAAAGGAAAGGTAGTCTTGATTGGCATATCTCTCTCAGCAAAGGGCGCTCTGACCCGAGTTAACCCAAATTCTCTATGTAGAGATGCTAAATTTGGTGATCTACAGAGGTAATGCTTGCTTTCCTTGATTCAGTTTTGCTAGTCCAGGCCAGGGACAAAGAGCTATCCAGAGTGCTGAAGCCCCAGCCCCAGGTATCTGAAATCCTATCCAGCCACCCATAATAACAATAACAATAACAATAACACCTTTATTGTCAATGTACAACCTGTGTACAATGAAATTAACTGAGTCTCCCCCCACAAACACTCAATCTCATTGCACTCTATGTGCTTGTTGCACAACACACCAACCCCGAAAGTCAGTCGCACTATATTATTTTCCATTCAGCAGCCTAACAGCCCACGGATAGAAACTGTTTTTAGCCTGTTGGTACGACTGATTGTACTTCTATATCTCCTGCCTGAGGGTAGAAGATTAAAGAGGTGCTGACCGGGGTGTCAATCGCCCCTGAGAATTTTCTCGCTCTCCTAAGGCAACGATCCCTTGCGATGTCATCTAGCGGGCTCAGGGGACAGCCCATGATATCATGTGTTCACCCACCCTCTGTAAAGACTTTCTGTCCGTGGCTGTCAAGCCAACGTACCACACTGTGATACAATACGAGAGGACACTTTCTATCCTGGACCCTTACCCTGCCTTCAAAGATTTCACAAACATTTCCCATCTACAGTTGCAGTATTAAAGGGCTAGAAGCGTGAGAGTCTCGGGATGGTACATTCTGGACTCGATACCATTTTCCGTATGTGCATTATGTGAGTGCAGAAAATACATGACATGGACTGCTCTGTCCCATTAGAGCAGGGGTAGGCAACCTAAGGCCAGTGGGCTGGATGCGGCCCAATCGCCTTCTCAATCCAGCCCGTGGACGGTCCGGGAATCAGCATGTTTTTACATGAGTAGAATGTTTCGTTTTATTTAAACTGCATCTTTGGGTTATTTGCGGGGCCTGCCTGGTGTTTTTACATGAGTAGAACGTGTGCTTTTATTTAAAATGCATCTCTGGGTTATTTGCGGGGCCTGCCTGGTGTTTTTACATGAGTAGAAGGTGTGCTTTTATTTAAAATGCATCTCTGGGTTATTTGTGGGGCATAGGAATTCGTTCATTCCCCCCCCCCCAAAAAAAATAGTCCGGCCCACCACATGGTCTGAGGGACAGTGGACCGGCCCACGGCTGAAAAAGGTTGCTGACTCCTGCATTAGAGTGTCAAGATGCCAAGTGCATATGCTTGGGATAAAAGAACAATGCTGGACTGACTGTTATTATTATTATTATTATTATTATTATTATTATTTATTTCAGCTGGAACTCGCCAGAGCTCAGTTCCAGCCCGTCTCAGGTGGGTGCCTTTGCCACTATAAGAGAACAAGGGAGGTGTTCATAGTGAGTTCTGGCACCTCTTTTTCTATATAAAAAAATAGCACTGATTGTTATCATAGAGCACCTAGAATAGCTTCCATATAACAACCCTGAAATCTCATCCTGGATTGTGATCAAAAGCCCATGGAATTCTAGGCCTTTCCTTAGAAGCTTTTCATCAGTGCAGGCTGAAAGAGGTGGGCACGATCCAACGAGGAAGTGAAAAGCTACAAATGACCTGCTGTCCAGTTGAGTGGAGGGACCCAGGTGGCGCTGTGGGTTAAACCACAGAGCCTAGGGCTTGCTGATCAGAAGGTCGGGCGGTTCGAATCCCCGCGACAGGGTGAGCTCCTGTTGCTTGGTCCCTGCTCCTGCCAACCTAGCAGTTCGAAAACACGTCAAAGTGCAAGTAGATAAATAGGTACCGCTCTGGCGGGAAGGTAACCGCGTTTCCGTGCGCTGCTCTGGTTCGCCAGAAGTGGCTTAGTCATGCTGGCCACATGACCCAGAAGCTGTACGCCAGCTCCCTTGGCCAATAATGCGAGATGAGCGCCGCAACCCCAGAGTCGGACACAACTGGACCAAATGGTCAGGGGTCCCTTTACCTTTACAGTTGAGTGAGGAGTCAGAGCTCAAGAGTGTGTGTGCTTTGGTGACAAAGGCCTGGAAATTATGCCTTATGAGGAACGGCTTAGGGAGCTGGGTATGTTTAGCCTGGAGAAGAGAAGGTTAAGGGGTGATATGATAGCCATGTTCAAATATATAAAAGGATGTCATATAGAGGAAGGAGAAAAGTTGTTTTCTGCTGCTCCAGAGAAGCGGACACGGAGCAATGGATTCAAACTACAAGAAAGAAGATTCCACCTAAACATTAGAAAGAACTTCCTGACAGTAAGAGCTGTTTGACAGTGGAATTTGCTGCAAGGAGTGTGGTGGAGTCTCCTTCTTTGGAGTTCTTTAAGCAGAGGCTTGACAGCCACCTGTCAGGAATGCTTTGATGGTGTTTCCTGCTTGGCAGCGGGTTGGACTAGATGGCCCTTGTGGTCTCTTCCAACTCTATGATTCTATGATTCAATTCTAAGGTTTCGAACCCCATCAGTGGCAGTTCTGTTTTAAAACATCTCACTTCAGTAAGGAAATCTGGGCTCAAGGGAGTAGGCCTGACTCAGTATAAGACAGCCTTCATTCATTCATTCATTCATTCATTCATTGGTCCACCATCACCAACTTGACCTTACTGTGGGAATGGGGAAACTTTGGCTTTCCAGATGTTGTTGGCCACCAACTCCTGTCAGCATGGTCAAAGGTCAAAGATCATGGGAGCTGCAGTTCAGTAGCATTCAGAGGGCTCTAGCTCCCCATCTCCACCACACAGCTTGGGTTGCTGCTGTGATGGAGAATGTTCCAGCTTTTAAGGGTGGCGCTCTACCCATTGTTATATAGTCAGCCAGAGCAACATGAAGCCATGGTGGAATCAAGGCAAAGGCATTATTTGGAAACCAAAGAAGCGTCTTAACTCTCAGGATCTGGAAAGCTGATTCACACCCTGCTCCCCACCCCGCTTCAAATTGGAATATTTAGAATGTATATTTAGAGAAAAGACTGTTTTAAAAAACAAATTTAGATTTTAAATAACTTCTCGTGGCAACCTTTTCTCAGGCACTGCCTAATTTAGCATTAAATCACATACTTGCTGGCAGTGACCTAGTGGAAGGAATTTCCTGCACAGCTTGTTTCAAGTTTCATTCATACGTACTGTCTAAAATTAGATCCATTACTTTCATTCAGGTCCAAGAGCTTCTTTGCCTAGTGTAATATTTTGTAGAAAGAGAAAAGCAGTTATACAAACTCAATCATCTGCAGTCTTCCCAGGTGTTTGCCGAGTGCTGTTAATTGACACCAGACTATGCAGTAGATCCTGACTTGCCATGGATGGCTCATAAATGGACAAGCATTTGAGTTTTCAGAAAGGGTGATCACATGTTCAAACAAGAAAGAAGCACTTTCCCTTTCACTGGGGCAGATGTAGCAGAGAAACAAATGTGCCACTAGTGTTTAAATTCTGCTGTGCAGCTACCGGATCCTAGAGAAAGTAGGCTATCATTGTGATCAGGAGTAGGATCTGCCTTGGTGGTAAAAGGTAAAGGGCCCTCTGACCATTAGTTCCAGTCGTGTCCGACTCTGGGGTTGCGGCGCTCATCTCGCTTTATTGGCCGAGGGAGCCGGCGTACAGCTTCCGGGTCATGTGGCCAGCATGACTAAGCCACTTCTGGCGAACCAGAGCAGCGCACAGAAATGCCGTTTACCTTCCCGCCAGAGTGGTTCCTATTTATCTACTTGCACTTTGACATGCTTTCGAACTGCTAGGTGGGCAGGAACTGGGACCGGTAGCAACGGGAGCTCACCCCGTCATGGGGATTCGAACCGCCAACCTTCTGATCAGCAAGCCCTAGGCTCTGTGGTTTAACCCACAGCACCACCTGGGTCCCTTGATAACACAGTAAGCGTACATAATTAAAAAGGAGGATTTATTGCAAAAAAAAAAAAACCCCAAGCAATTATCTCCGGACGGCTCTAGCAAGCCTCCAGCCCCCATCACTCAGTTGACCCTTCTGAGGAGTTCTTCCTGTGTCGACAGAAGAGATTGAACCTTCAACCTTTATGTTTTTTATTTTGCTTCCTGTCTAGCAGCCTTCCTATACATCTACGCCTCGGACTTATTTGGTCAGCTGCAGCCCCTTCCTGTTCCGAAAAGCTGTCTCTTTGGCTTTCTGCACCTGTTTGGGCTTCCAGGGAGCTTTGGCTGTGTTACAGCCTGCTCTCCGTTCCTCACTTATCAGCTGGCCATCCAAGGTCAGAGAGAGTCGATGCTGGCAGCTGCGGGCTCTCCTGTGCTGGTGTGAAAGCCCAGCTTCCCTGTTCCTGACTGCATTCTGCAGCCGGCTGCAAGATTTCACTTGGAGCTGGTGTGTTCATGACACCACCCATCTGACTGTTCCCTTCCATTGGAGGACAGGGTTATGTGTACTTCATCAGCTAGCCTGCTGCCTTTCATTGCCAGGGTTGAAGGAAGGCTGCTTATCAGATAGCAAAAAAGCATCTGGAGGTGGATGCAGCTGGTTTTGAGCACCACAAAGCACAGGAGCATAGGAAACCGCCTTAGACTGAGTCAGAGCATTGGTTCATCTAGCTCAGTCTCATGTACAGAAGTGGCTTTCCAAGGAATTACCCTGCCCTATCTAGAGATGCTGGGGGTTAAATCTGGGACCTTCTGCATTCAAAAGAAATGCTCTACCACCGAGCTGTGCTTCTTCTTCAAAACTGGACCAAGTCATTTTGTTGCCCGAGGCTGAGCTTAGAAGGTGCAGAGAAGCCTGTGTCGTTCACACAGCTCTGTTCTCCAAAGGATGGGGGGCTGTCACCACTTGCCCACCCATCTCTGCTGGCTGAGATGGTCACATCACTGCACCTAATGGTAGAGCAGGCCTTGCCAAAAACATATTCAGCTAAAATGCTATTCCATTTTGAAATGGCGAACCATAGAATCAGAGAATTGTAGAGTTGGAAGGGACACCGGGGGTCATTTGGTCCAACCCTCTGCAATGCAAGAATTTCAACTAAAGCATCCAACTTCTGCTTTAAAAACTCCAAGGAAGGAGAGTCCACAACCTCCCAAGGGAGTCCGTTCCACCATTAAACTAAAGAGCTCAGTGACAGAACATATGGTTTCCATACAGCAGGAGAGCCCAGCATCTTCATGTTGGGCTGGGAGAGAAGAAACCCTGGAGACCCTCTGCCAGTACTGAAGTCAATGCTGAGCTAAATAGACTAACGGTCTGACTCAGTATGATGTAGGGATGGGGGGGGGGATGTGATCCACACTTAAAGATGAGCCTACATCATTTGCACTTCCCAAGACAATATGCTAGCTTGAAATGCAGCCATCCTTCGAAACTCGCAATGGAGTTCTCCAGCCCAAATAGGGTGTGCAAAGATTCATACACAATGAGAAAGGGTGCATAAGCACATGTATTAGTAGAAATAAATGTGGGAGCTCTACCAGAATTGAAACCGCAGTTTCAGGTTTTAAAATTGCAGAAAGTATCCCCCACACCCCACACCACTGGCTGCTATTTTCCCTAATGCTGATTTTAAAAACCTGGGGCAAATAGCAGCTTCCGGGGGGGGGGCAGTTTTCCTCAAGGAAAGGAGAAAGGATTAAACTCACATGCCTTGTGACATCTCTGGAATGGGGGTGGTCCCATGGTGGTTGTTTTTCTGTGTGAACATAGAGGCATGTGCCACCTAAGCACATTTTTGAACCATGTGTTTTAAATTCATGTCTCATTTGACCCTAAGGCAGCTCATCCCTGAGGTTGGTGAGGAAACCACAGGAAGAGCTAAGGGGCCTTTTTGCTGTCATATGCTGCCATCTACAGGCTTGCGATTTATGAATAAACTAGGAACTACCTGTGGCTGAAGTCTCCTCCTTTGTTTGGGCCATCTTGAAAGAAGAAGGAGGAGTTTGGATTTTGATATCCTGCTTTATCACTACCCGAAGGTCCTGAATGGGGTAACTGTGCCCCTGAAGAACCAGGTGCACAGCCAGGGAGTCATTTTGGACTCACAGCTTCCAACCCTAAGACTGATCTGTATGAAGCCGCTGGGAGAGATCATCAGGGGCTTTGGGCTGGGTGTTCATCAGTATGCGGATGATACCCAGCTCTACCTCTCTTTCAAATCAGAACCAGTGAAGGCGGTGAATGTCTTGTGTGAGTGTCTGGAGGCGGTTGGAGGATGGATGGCGGCTAACAGATTGAGGTTGAATCCTGACAAGACAGAAGTACTGTTTTTGGGGGACAGGGGGCGGGCGGGTATGGGGGATTCCCTGGTCCTGAATGGGGTAGTTGTGCCCCTGAAGGACCAGGTGCGCAGCCTGGGAGTCATTTTGGACTCACAGCTGTCCATGGAGGCACAGGTTAATTCTGTGTCCAGGGCGGCTGTCTACCAGTTCCATCTGGTATGCAGGCTGAGACCCTACCTGCCCGCAGACTGTCTCGCCAGAGTGGTGCATGCTCTAGTTATCTCCCGCTTGGACTACGGCAATGCGCTCTACATGGGGCTACTTTTGAAGGTGACCTGGAAACTGCAATTAATCCAGAATGCGGCAGCTAGACTGGTGACTGGGAGTGGCCACCGGGACCACATAACACCGGTCCTGAGAGATCTACATTGGCTCCCAGTACGTTTCCAAGCACAATTCAAAGTGTTGGTGCTGACCTTTAAAGCCCTAAACAGCCTCGGTCCTGTATACCCGAAGGAGCGTCTCCACCCCCACCGTTCAGCCCGGACACTGAGATCCAGCGCCGAGGGCCTTCTGGCGGTTCCCTCACTGCGAGAAGCAAAGCTTCAGGGAACCAGGCAGAGGGCCTTCTTGGTAGTGGCGCCCGCCCTGTGGAACGCCCTCCCACCAGAGGTTAGAAGGATCAACAACTACATGGTATTTAGAAAACACCTGAAGGCAGCCCTCTTCAGGGAAGTTTTTAATCTGTGATGTGTTAATGTATTTTAATGTTTGCTGGAAGCCACCCAGAGTGGCTGGGGAGACCCAGCCAGATGGGCGGGGTACAAATAATAAATTATTATTATTATTATCTCAAAGCGGCTAGCATTCTCCTTTCCCTTCCTCCCCCCAACAAGCACTCTGTGAGGTGAGTGGGGCTGAGGGACTTCAAAGAAGTGTGACTAGCCCAAGGTCACCCAGCAGCTGCATGTGGAGGAGCGGAGACGCGAACTCGGTTCACCAGATTACGAGTCTACCACTCTTAACCACTACACCACAAAGCATTTCATTGTTGTCGTACTTGCTATTGAGTGCTAAAGCCGTAACTCTACATAATTTCAAGATGGCTTTCTTCTTGGTACTATCGCATCTCAATGATGAAAGGACATGGCCAGGTGTTCTTTGGAGCTGCTAACCAACTTTGGAATCTTGTTCTTCCAGAAGTTTGAGAAAATCTTACCATCATTTGAAGGTAACATAAGACCATAATAGCGTCAGATTTCAGTTGATTTTCTTCAAAATTTGAGGTTTCCAAATGTTACAGGTTCTGTTATTTTTGTGATATGGAATCTTAGTGCAGCGTTCGTCAGCCTTGTGTCTGCAGGTGTTGTTGGATTCAAACTACCATCAACTCCAACCAGTTTAACCAATGATTGGGGATGATGGGAATTGTAACCCAGAAAACCTGGGAAGAAGAAGAAGAAGAAGAAGAAGAAGAAGAGTTTGGATTTGATATCCCGCTTTATCACTACCCGAAGGAGTCTCTAAGCGGCTAACATTCTCCTTTCCCTTCCTCCGACACAACAAACACTCTGTGAGGTGAGTGGGGCTGAGAGGCTTCAGAGAAGTGTGACTAGCCCAAGGTCACCCAGCAGCTGCATGTGGAGGAGCGGGGAAGCGAACCCGGTTCCCCAGATTACGAGTCTACCGCTCTTAACCACTACACCACACTGGCTTCAACACAAGGTTGAAGAATACTAGGTTAGTGCATTAAATAAACACCTCTGAATTTCCCATAATAATAAAAGAAAAAACATCCCACATGATACTTGAGAAAATGGATTCAAGAAAGAAACAAAAGTTCTCTATTTAAGATATAGGATTATTATTTTTCTGGCTTCAAGAAACTATTAAATAATCCTGGAATATTCATGACCTGAATGATGTCGCTTCAGTGGAATGTGAAAAATCAGAATAGGCTAAGGTATGTTAACAAGGAGGGAAAAGCCACCCATATAAAATGTAGCTCTCAGTGAACTTCAAATGATTTATTGGGGAGTCAGCTAGAATTGAACTTCAGCTGCAGCTAGATATGGTGATTGGTGATTGGTGATTAAACATGCATAGCTGCTGGGCCAGGCACTTATCCGGTTTCAGTCTTATGAGTTCATCCATCTCTTCTTATATGAAGAGTCCCAAATCTACATCGGACCTTCCTTCATCTGTCCAGTCTTAGTGGGTGGGTGGAATCCAACACAGTACCAAGGCAACTGTTCCATCAGCACAATGATTTCTACTTGTGCAATTTAATGTCGTCCCCCCCACCCGAAGCAGTTAGTAATTCACAGGAGCCTGTTTTAATTGGTACTGGCAAATTTTAATGGATGGCTCTAAGACTTCAAGTCCAAACTTATCGATCTTGTTGTGCATTAAATTTGGTTAGAGAACTGCATTGCAAAATTCGGAAAAGTCTGAATTCTGAAGGATAGCTGCGCTTTGCTTTGCATAGTAGTAGTAGTAATAATAATAATAATAATAATTTATTATTTGTACCCTGCCTATCTGGCTGGGTCCCCCCAGCCACTCCGGGCGGCTTCCAACAAATATCAAAATACATTAAAATATCACAGATTAAAAACTTCCCTAAACAGGGCTGCCTTCAGGTATTTTCTAAATGTCAGATAGTTGTTTATCTCTTTGACCTCTGATGGGAGGGCATTCCCCAGGGCGGGCGCTACTACCGAGAAGGCCCTCTGCCTGGTTCCCTGTAGCTTTGCTTCTCGCAGTGAGGGAACCGCCAGAAGGCCCTCGGTGCTGGATCTCAGTGTCCGGGCTGAACGGTGGGGGTGGAGACGCTCCTTCAGGTATACAGGACCGAGGCCGTTTAGTAGTCTGAGAAGCTCAGGTTAGTTAGTTCCATATTTGAATGCAATCAAAACTGGATTTCTTTCCCACCTCTGGGCTCATAAGGTGATGGGAAAGACTCCTCTGTCTAACACTGAACACTGAACCACAAAGGCCTAGTAAAAGGCTGTTCTCATTGTAACTTCGGAGCAAGGCTGGGGAATGTCTGGTCCATGAGATGTTGGACTACAGATCCCATCATCCTGCACCATTGGTCAGGCTGGTTGGAACTGATGGGAGTTGTGGCCATGCAGAGGTGGATGGGCTCCAAGTTCCTCACTCCTGCTTTAGAGCAGCAAATGAATAAACAAAGCACAAGTAAACAATGCATACCTACCCTGAAGGAATTTCCTGTCCTCATCATAGCTGTCAACTTTCGGATTTGAAAATAAGGGATTTTCCCGAAACTTTCGGATTTAAAAATAAGGGATGCCGCAAGGGCGGTAAAAAGTAGCCTCGCCACCCTGCGCTCCAGAGACTGCGCGCGAACGGGTGAGCAAAAGAGCGAGTGCATAGACGGCAGGCAGGCTGTCTGTCTGGTTGGGCGTGAGGGTCTAGCTGCACAAGGCATGCAAGCTCCGCCCCCATTCGGTCTCAGACTCCTTATTGGCAGCCGAGCAACGCAGCTGAGGAGCCTCCCTGGCCGGCAAGGAGGGAGAGGAGCTGCTTCCTTTGAAATCCGGGAAATTTAAGGGATATCAACAATCCGGGATAGCAGCCGGAAAAGGCATTGGAATAAGGGAGTTTCCCGCAAAAAAAAGGGGAGGGTTGACAGCTATGGTCCTCATGCAGTGGAGATAACAATATTTGGGGTGGGGTGTGTGTGTGTTTATAGCTCTGACTATATTTGCTGTTCTAGTTCCCAAGATGAGCAACATTTCATGAAGTCCGACGTTCTTGCTTCTGAACAAAATTAGCAATGGGTGAATGGTTTGAATTAAAATGTGAGCCAACCCCTTATCCACTTTTGGAAAACTGGGAGCAAGGAGAGAGAAAGGGAATGAAACCCAGCTATCTGAGAGCACGGCTTGCTTGGGATTGCTGGACTAGGAAAAAATGGATTGCAGGTGTGTCCCGGCTGAAGTTATGTCCTGTGTGCCGCCTCGCAAATTGCAGGGATGTGGGTCAGACACACCCCGAGCCTTCTCGTGTTTAGTTGGGCTTGCCCATCCTTTTATCTATATTATACAAAAACTTTCCCTCTGGCTTCTCTTCCTTACCAGACTTGACTTAACCTTGTGGAAAGAAAGAAAGGGGGGGTGGAGGAAGAATGAATCCTGTCTGCCCCGTTTGAAAGCATGTTCAACTAATTATTTCAGCCAAATGAATACTTGTGGCTGGACGCTGGAAATATATATCGGTGAAGAATTACCTTTGGGGGAAAAGAGAAAGTTTCATGACAAAGCAAACAACCTTTGGTGATTTTTTTTTTAAAAAGGCAAGTCAGATGTAGCAGTTCCACATTTGATGGAATATTATTATTATATTTGTGGAGTGCACTATGGAAGTTTGCACCTGCCCCATGTCTTCTTGTGGAACACTCTTCTCTTCTTAGCTGTCAACCCTCCCTTTTTTTGCGGGAAACTCCCTTATTCCAATGCCGTTTCCTGCTGCTATCCCGGATTGTTGATATCCCTTAAATTTCCCGGATTTCAAAGGAAGCAGCTCCTCTCCCTCCCTGCCGGCCAGGGAGGCTCCTCAGCTGCGTTGCTCGGCTGCCAATAAGGAGTCTGAGACCGACTGGGGGCGGAGCTTCCATGCCTTGTGCAGCCAGACCCTCACGCCCAACCAGACAGACAGCCTGCCTGCCGTCTATGCGCTCGCTCTTTCGCTCACCCATTCGCGCGCAGCCTCTGGAGCGCAGGGTGGCGAGGCTACTTGGTGCCATTGCACCGCCCTGGCGGCATCCCTTATTTTCAAATCCGAAAGTTTGAAAAAATCACTTCTTTTCAAATCTGAAAGTTGACAGCTATGCTTCTCTTTCCCCTACTCTTCCCTCTCCAAGTCCCAAATCTGGTACAGAAGGGCTGCTTCTCCATTCCCATCATGTCTTAGCAGCTATGGAGTGGCTTCGTCCCCAGCTTTGTCTGTTACAGGAAATTTCACGCATGGTGCTGCCGCTGCTTTGGAATGGATACAGGACTGGGCAAAAGCAGCAATAAAGCTGCTAGAACATTTGAAAATTGGATGGAGGGCTGTGTGTTGGGATTGCCTTGCTGGGGGGGGGGGATAACTGACCCTCAGGTTCCCTTCCAACTCTACAATTCTGTCATTACGGGATTGCATTTCATCAGGTCTAGCTAGCACAGCCAATGGTGAGGAATGATGGGTTTTGGAGCCCAGCAATATATCGAGGACCCCGTGTTGGCTACCTCCAGGTTAATAGAATCCATAGGATTAGGTTGCAAGAAAGATTATAATTTAAAGCCCAAAAGATTATTGGTCATCCTCTCCCATCTTTGGAAGAACTATACAGTTCCCGTTGCCTTAAAAAAGTAAACAATATTTTACAGGATCCATCTCATCCGGGATATAGTCTTTTTGCACCACTGCCTTCAGGCAAGAGATATAGAACAATTAGATCAAGAACAAATAGATTGAAGAATAGTTTCTACCCAAGAGTTATAACCATCTTAAATGCTGTAACTATATAATATGACCTTGGAGAGTTGTGATGAGTGTGTACGTATGTGCATGTGTAGCTGAAAATGTTTTTGTGTGTGTGTGTGTGCGTGCTGTTTTTTGTTTTGTTCTTATGGGATGGCATTCAATTTCGTTGCACTTGTACAACGTTGTACTTGTACTATGACAATAAATCTTATCTTATCTTATCTTATCTTATCTTATCTTATCTTATCTTATCTTATCTTATCTTATCTTATCTTATCTTATCTTATCTTATCTTATCTTATCTTATCTTATCTTATCTTATCTTATCTTATCATCATCTGTCAGGTTCTCTTATCGGTTGTTCAATAGTAACACCAAGCCGTCCTGTCTTTAAGTCTCTTTATTTCAGTGCAAAGCTATTTACAGTGCAGAGTTCAGTTTATCATGTCTGCTCAGTCACTAATATAATAATAAATAAATAATAAATTTTATTTATACCCCTCCCTCCCCAGCCAGAACCGGGCTCAGGGCGGCTAACATCAACAAAAATTACAATAGAATATAAAGACCATTAGTTAAAATACAAGTTAAAAGCCAGTTTAAAATGCCGATTCATTTAGCGCCCATAAACAAAAACCAAGGGGAGGAAACCATCAAACTGTGTCCGACCCGAAGGCCAGGTGGAACAACTCTGTCTTGCAGGCCCTGCGGAAAGATGTCAAATCCCGCAGACTAGCAGAATCCGGAAGTGCCTCCCTTCTGATTATAATTTAAAGCCCGAAAGATTATTGGTCATCCTCTCCCATCTTTGGAAGAACTATACAGTACCCGTTGCCTTAAAAAAGTAAACAATATTTTACAGGATCCATCTCATCCGGGATATAGTCTTTTTGCACCACTGCCTTCGGGCAAGAGATATAGAACAATTAGATCAAGAACAAATAGATTGAAGAATAGTTTCTACCCAAGAGCTATAACCGTCTTAAATGCTGTAACTAGATAATATGACCTTGGAGAGTTGTGATGGGTGTGTACGTATGTGCATGTGTGGCTGAAAATGTGTTGTTTTTTGTGTGCTGTTTTTTGTTTTGTTTTTATGGGATGGCATTCAATTTCGTTGCACTTGTACAACGTTGTACTTGTACTTGTACAATGACAATAAATCTTATCTTATCTTATCTTATCTTATCATCTTATCTTAAATACAAACACTATTCACTGCATGTAGCCACTGTGCTGTTTAGTAAGTGGCAACTGCTAGGGCAAATAAATAAATACATAAATGCATAAATACATAAATGCTCTAAGAATGGCTTTTGCCTCGTTCCCATATACTAATTGCGAACAAAATGCATTTGCATTTGATATTTCCATTTATGCTAACAGATAGATCTAAAAAACTCTGAAATACCAGCTAGACTTTGGAACTTCATGACATTCCATGCACATTAGTATGTGAGCGGGTTTTTCTTTTCTTCCTTTCCTTATGGATTCCAATTCTCAATCCTCAAAAATGAGCAAAATTAAACTTCTTGACCTCTATTTACTCGCCTAGACCCAGAGTAAACAAAGAGCATGCGAAGGGAGTGTGTGCTATCCTTGGACTGTTCCTTCAGCTACACTCACCATTGCTAAATGAGTTATTACCGGCTCCATGATGTTTCAATAGGACATGGAATGTGGTGTGCATGCGCATGCGTGTATTTATAAGGGGGCATTTCTCTCTTTGGAACGAAAGACCTTCGTTCTCCCCTGCCAAACATAGAAGACAAATCAAATAGGCACATGAAAATGTTGGGAAAATGTGCTAAGAGAAGCGTCTGAATATCCACAGTGGTCTTGAAAACTGTGTCAATGGGCTGGCCCCAGATGAATGCCTTTTCCTTAGCCCCATACAATGGGCAAACATATTGCCCTCCCTTTTAGGTCCCCACCGAAAGGGGATCTCTATCACAGACCATGAAGAAGTTACAAACCATGAAGAAATTGCTAAATATCCACTTGCTACATAGAAGTGGATATTTTGCCCAGTTAGCAGTTAGGGCCTCATGCACATTATGTGGCTCTATATTTTGTGCTTCCGTAAAAAAGCATAATTTAGAATAGGGATAGTTACAGGTAGGTAGCCCTGTTGGTCTGCCATATTCAAAACAAAATAAAAAATAAAAAAATTCCTTCCAGTAGCGCCTTAGAGACCAACTAAGTTTGTTCTTGGTATGAGCTTTCGTGTGCATGCATACTAAACAAGTTTTTAATGTTTAACGTTTTGTTATGTTTTTATATATGTTGGAAGCTGCCCAGAGTCACCCCTCTTTTAGAGGTAGAGAAAGTACTGTGAGTTTATTTACTGACCCAGTCAGATGGGCAGGAAATAACAACAGCAGCAGCAACAACAACAACAACAACAACAACTGAATAGGATGTACCGTATTTTTCGCTCCATAAGACACACTTTTTTTCTCCTAAAAAGTAAGGGGAAATGTCGGTGCGTCTTATGGAGCGAATGTGTGGTCCCTGGAGCTGAACTGTCTAGGGCAAAAGCAGATCGTGCTTTTTTTAAAAAAAGAGAGAGAAGGGGGTGTTGAAAGGAAGCCCGCTGAGTAGCTGCTCAGCAAACTATCGGGGAGAGATAGTTGCAGAGGGAGACTGTTTCCCCAGCGACATGTGACTGGCTGATTAGATTATCTGTCTGGAAACTGTAGAAATGGCTCCCTTTACTAAAGCTGCAGAACTGTGAGTTAAGCCCCATAAAACAGGATTTTTTCCCTTTGCAAAGTAAGCTCAACAATTTTGAACTGATCCTCAAAAAATGGGGCTTTTCTCCTTTGCAAAAGAAGCTACAGGAATTTGAGCTGATCCTCAAAAAAATGGGACTTTTCTCCTTTGCAAAAGAAGCTGCAGAAATTTGAGCTGATCCACAAAAAATTGGGCTTTTCTCCTTTGCAAAAGAAGCTGCAGAGATTGTAGCTGATCCTCAAAAAATGGGCCTTTTCTCCTTTGCAAAAGAAGCTGCAGAAATTTGAGCTGATCCACAAAAATATGGGGCTTTTCCCCTCTAAAAACTAGGTGCATCCTATGGTAAGGTGCGCCTTATAGAGTGAAAAATATGTTATCTATTTAAATTGGAGAAATTTTGGAAGATATGAGGCTGCCCATTCCTGTCTTTAGTATGAATCCCAGTTGCAAAGGAATAACAGTGGGAGAGAATGATTGTCATCCTGTCCTACTTGTGGCCTTTCCATAGGCATCTGTTTGAGGTTTGCCCACTGGGGAAAACAGGTTGTTAGACTAGCTGGGCTCTGGTCCAGCATGGTTCCTCTTATGTCCTTCTATTGATTTTCAGGAAGCAATTTGCCCGCCGAACATCGCTGCATTTCGAATCAGTTGGTTAGAGCACGGTGCTGATAATGCGAAGGTTGCAGGTTCGATCCCCGTACAGGACTGCTGCGTGTTCCTGAATTGCAGGGGGTTGGAGTATATTATTTATTGCATTAGCCATATGGCCATAGCACATAATGAGAAACCAGGCGGAAACCTGTTGCAAATGTACATAAAATACAACAGATACATTTTGTACAAATTCATTTAAAAACTTTAAGTATAAAATCATGCTGGATGAAACAGATAAAATAAGAAGCAATAACAGGGCATGCCGACAGTGACTATGTCAGGAAGTTACATAGGTCTAGGTCTAGGGCAAGTTAGCCGAAGAGGTGGCCCTGAGTTTCGGTGCCTGTAAAATGTAGATAGCCATACTGCGTGTGACCAGGGGGTTGGCGTCTACCAATAAGTATTCCATGCGGTCGTCGTCCCGGGCGATGGTCGGCGGGATTAAGAGGAAAAGCCTGGGTCTAACTGTAACATATAGAGGGCAGTAAAAGAGAAAATGGATAAAGTCCTCTATCTTTCCCTTGTTGCATGGGCAGAGTCGAAGATCCAGCAGAGTATTGGAAAATACACCCTGTAGGAATGCTGTAGGGATGGTGTGGAATCGTGCTAGTGTGAAGGCCCTTCTTGAGGTGGGATTTATCAGGTCACTCAGATAATGGGCCGGAGATCTGACTGCCTTCACGCGAGGAAACCACGTGGATAATCTGGCCGCGTTGGATAGTGCTAGATCGAGGGCTTCATCCCTAGCTAAAATCCATTCGGGTTGGAGTAGATGATCCCCACGGTCCTTTCCAACTCTACAATTCTGTGATTAACCCAGGACCACTTGCATTCCAGCTCTTTCCTCCGCTGCAATTTTGTGTGCGTGTCTGCATGTGAAATTGTAAAATGAAGTTTGCAAATTAAGATTAATTGGCAATGTGATCCTTCGCCAGATCGCTCTTCTATATGTTACAGCAGATGGACTTCAGTGTGAAATATTTTCCCCCTGTTACTATAGAAATATCCCAACATATTTCTGCTTAAGTGGTTTTCTGGAAAGCTGTTTGTTGTGCTGCCCAGTGCTGACAGGAGTGAATCATTTTCAGCCTTCAGTCAAGACTGATTAAAACCTGGTCTCTGGGTGTCTTAACTGCTGCTGACTGCTATGTACACAGGGGCCATGCTGGTAAAGCAATTATGCTCTGGGATGTTTCAATCAGGGTTTGAAACAAACCAGGCAGGTGGCTTACAGTTACCTACTAGAAATGTGATCAAGGAGAGACAAAAGAAGGAGATGGAAAAAGGATTTACGCAATCCTGCTATACGATCAGGTTGTGTGATGGAGCACATGAATAACTAGTTTATTCAAGAGGGTTAAAAGAGTCACAGTCTGTGGTGGCAGGTCCAGAATTGTCATCTCTTGACCTTAGAGTTACCAATGGAATCTAGAATTTACTCACTTTTCTCAAAGGTGGCAAGGTTTTTAAACTCCGTTTTGTCCCAAAAAAGACGAAATGGCCAATTACATAACTATTAAAGGTCTTTCGCCATTTTAGATTGCAGTTTTAATATCTCTGGGGGATGGTTACTTTTGACGGCCGTGGTACGATATTCTGCTATTGTGGTATCTCCGTATTTCTGTGTTATATGGGTTGTTTTATGTATGTTTACGTTTATGTTGATATATTTATATGGGCTTATAGCCGCAATAAATTTCTGTTCTATTCTATTCTACTCACTTTTCTTATCTGTTTTAGGGTTTTGTTCTTCATCGGAAAACAGGAAGGTGTCTTTAGCTCAATATCGTATTTTCCAATGAGTAGTGGCTTCCTAGGATCATAGCAAACGCTTCTCCCAAACACCAGCTACCTGATCTAGGTCCCCATCCACACTAAATATTTTTACTGATTTTTATACTGCTTTAACAATCCCAAAGAATCCTGGGAACTGGAGCGTCCCCGGTGCCCGTCACAGAAATAATAATAATAATGTTCACATCCATATCCATAAGGGACTTCTCATGAACTTATCAGGGCAGCTGATAATAATAATAATAATAATAATAATAATAATAATAATAATAATAATAATTTTTTGTACCCCGCCCACTCTGGGCTGCCTCCAACAGATATTAAAATACATTAAAATATCACAGGTTAAAAACTTCCCTAAATGATGTTGGGTTCATTTTCGTGGTGTTTCCAATTTCTGTGTGTTTGTGTGTTGCTTATTTGCTTGTTTCTTTATATTGCTATCTATGTGACAGTTTGAATAAATGGTTTTTTTTTTTCCAAATTTTTAAAAAAGTTTTTGTTGAAGAGTAACAGATAACAGCAGCTTTGTTTATTAAGACATACTTTAGTCCAGTTTAAAATGGTGTCTGAGCATTGGAGCTCAAGCATGCAGATGTTCTACATTGTCGGAATGAGGCGAAAGAGCAAAGAGGAATTGCCCCGCCAGGTAAGGAGATTATTTATGGCTACACCCGCCCCTTGTCAGGGCACAGTGGGAGTGTCTCTCAGAGTCCGGACTCCGAGCTTCAGCTCCTGTCATGTGCCTATCTGGCAAACATGCATCGCTGGTTTGACTGCATTGTAAATATCCCACAGCTATGAGGTAGGGTGGAAGACAACCCTAAGACTGATCTATATGAAGCTGCTGGGAGAGATCATCAGGGGGTTTGGGCTGGGTGTTCATCAGTATGCGGATGATACCTAGCTCTACCTCTTTCAAATCAGAACCAGTGAAGGCGCTGAAGGTCCTGTGTGAGTGCCTGGAGGTGGTTGGAGGATGGATGGCGGCTAACAGATTGAGGTTGAATCCTGACAAGACAGAAGTACTGTTTTGGGGGGACAGGGGGCGGGCGGGTGTGGGGGATTCCCTGGTCCTGAATGGGGTAATTGTGCCCCTGAAGGACCAGGTGTGCAGCCTGGGAGTCATTTTGGACTCACAGCTGTCCAAGGAGGCACAGGTTAATTCTGTGTCCAGGGCGGCTTTCTACCAGCTCCATCTGGTACGCAGGCTGAGACCCTACCTGCCTGCAGACTGTCTCACCAGAGTGGTGCATGCTCTAGTTATCTCCCGCTTGGACTACTGCAATGCGCTCTACGTGGGGCTACCTTTGAAGGTGACCCGGAAACTGCAATTAATCCAGAATGCGGCAGCTAGACTGGTGACTGGGAGTGGCCGCCGGGACCACATAACACCGGTCCTGAGAGATCTACATTGGCTCCCAGTACGTTTCCGAGCACAATTCAAAGTGTTGGTGTTGACCTTTAAAGCCCTAAACGGCCTCGGTCCTGTATACCTGAAGGAGCGTCTCCACCCCCATCGTTCAGCCCGGACACTGAGGTCCAGCTCCGAGGGCCTTCTGCCGGTTCCCTCACTACGAGAAGCAAAGCTACAGGGAACCAGGCAGAGGGCCTTCTCGGTAATGGCACACGCCCTGTGGAACGCCCTCCCATCAGAGGTTAGAAGGATCAACAATTACATGACATTTAGAAAACACCTGAAGGCAGCCCTGTTCAGGGAAGTTTTTAATCTGTGATGTGTTAATGTATTTTAATGTTTGCTGGAAGCCGCCCAGAGTGGCTGGGGAGACCCAGCCAGATGGGCGGGGTACAAATAATAAATTATTATTATTATTATTATTATTATCATCATCATCATCATCATCTGTATGTTGAGTGGAAATAACAGCAGAGAGAGAATTGCTCTTCATTTTTTTTTATTGATTTTAACAATTTTAAGCACTTTACATTACCGTTAAATTTTCATCCTTCCCCCCTCTCACTAGGGGAAGCAAGTTTCCATTCCCCTCTCTCACCGGGAAAGACAATAAACATTTCACATTTAACGTGATTAACATACTTCATATCATTGCTTGAGTCTGGCCTATTTCTCTAGGCCTGATATTCTTCCTTTCCTCAATTTCATTTTTCGGTTGACTTCCTCGTGTCCCCCCTGTTGAATTCATTATCTATCCTCTTTCTCAGTTTCCCAAATTTTTCACAAAAACATAAAATACCACAAGCATTTTACTTATTCTAACAATCCTAGTTCTACACCAGCCAGATGTAGTTCTATACACCAGCCAGATGGGCGGGGTATAAATAATAAATTATTATTATTATTATTATTATTATTATTATTATTACACCTCTGCTCCTAGCTACTTCTGATACTTTCCTAGAATCTTAACAATTTCCCTTACTCCAATTTTAAACTCCTAAATTTCCTCCTGTTACACCCTTTCCTCCCTCCGGTCTCAAAATTTTTAGCTAATTTCCCCACCTCTGTCCTCCTAATTTTTAACACACATATTCATTAACGCCAGCATCCAGATCCATTCATTTTAACCAGTTATAAAGGAAAAACCAAATCAGAATATATCTTCTTTATCCCACTCCAACCCTCACACATTTCCAAACCCCAAAGTCAGACAAAACTGCTTGTCGTTCTCTTTTCCTCTTTCGCAGTGTGCGAATCTTCAAGGCATCATCTTTGCTAAGTTCCATCCATGCTGTTAACAGTTCTCTTATCTTCTTTTGCAATGTACCCTGTTTCCCCTATTTTAAGACGTAGTCATAAAATAAGCCATAGCAGGATTTTTTCGCATTTGCGAAATATAAGCCGTTCCCCGAAAATAAGCCATGGTGATAGGCACAGTTCTGGAGGGCACCAAGGAAAAGGCGGGGCTGGGCATGCAGTCCCGCCACCAAAACCAGTAAGCCCCAGAAGCAGCGCTCAGGAACTCTGCAGAGCAGGGCGCACAGGAAGGGGCAGCGGGCGCGACAAAGGCACTCTGGAGGTCTCTTCGCCCACGCGCTCGCCCAACTCCGCTCAGCACAGAGCGTACGGGGCGGCCACCGTGGCGGAGAGGGAAGGCCTTCCCTGCTCGCCACCATGATGAAATCCCCCGAGCCGCCCCGCACGTCGCCCAAGAGGCCTCTTGGAAAACAAGGCTTCTGTCGAGTTTCGAGGAGGGAAGGCGGTGGCGGAGGAGCAGGAGAGAGCGCCCAGCGAAAGCGGGTCTCTCTGGTTCCCGTTTCCTCAAAGCTCAGCTTGGATTCTCCCCCCGCTGCCAGCAAGCAAATAAAGAGCTCCGCGCCCGTCCCGTCCTTCGCAGCCCCAGAACTCGAGCGTGGCCTTGCCAAGGTGTGCTTACGTAATAAAAATAAGACATCCCCTCAAAATAAGCCATAGTGCGTTTTCTTGAGGGAAGAAAAATATAAGACGGTGTCTTAAAATAGGGGGAACACGGGTACTGTTCTTCACATTGCTCTTCAGTCTTTATCATTTGTTCTGATTTAACTCCAGAAATGTGTGGTGATGAATTATAAAAGCGACTCGAAAATCAGCCAGCGCAATTACTTCGTCCAGTCTTTCCACAGGTCTGTGTGGCGCTTTGGTTCTCAGCATGGATGTCCATATGCCCCACATATGACTACAATCAGCCTTCCACAGGGGATGTTGTGAGTTACTTACATGTGCCAATTCACATAATCTGAGCGTTTTCATAGGGGGAACCCCTTTGTGTTAGTCATCTGGTTGTCAAACGAGTGTTGGCTGTGATCCTGGCGCTGGCACCAGATGAAATATTATATACTTTTAAACATTTCATACTTAATACGATGGGAATGAGCAATTCATCAGTGCACTTTCGTAGAAGTTTTAAAAACAATAAATGTCAACCGAAGGGCAAAAAAAAATCAGACAGGCTTCAGATTAAAATGACAGCGTTTGCTTAGCATGGATAAAACTCCTTCAGCCAACCTCCCCCCTTCCTTTTCATATCTCTTAAAACAACGAACAAGGCAAGGATATGTCAGACGCAATGGGCATTTATGTCAACACAACTGTAGTAGCTTGATACCAATATTAAAATAAACTTTTCATAATTTAATTTCCTAGGGAGAACCTATTATTCTTCAAAGCAAGGTCGACATCTGATGTTTAGAAGTCTAATAAAAGCAGATTAAAAATCTTCCCTCCCTAACTCCATAGTTGGCTGCTACTGAAGGTGTCCATGGGTTATGGATGGAAGTTAAGCCCCAACACAGGGATCAATTGCAGGAGGCAGTGAATGCCAACAGCAGCTGTCTCCCTGGCCAGTAAATGGTGCTTTTCTAATCCAAACATAGTATTGATTGAGAGAGACAGAACCACCTGATTCCACCAACTCAGCCATGAAGCTCACTGTTTCTCAACCCAAGCTACCACACGTGTTTATTGGTAGGATGAAATGGAGAAGGGGAGAATAAATGTAATAAATAAGTATATATATAATTTGTGCAAGAAATAAGCAGATGGATAGTGTTGTGGCGTGGGTTAATGATTTCAGCAAGTGATTTCAGCTCTCTGACATAGCAGGCAGGAGGCAGCTTCTTCATGTGACAACTCTTTATTCAGGCAAACAAGACTAAGGGAACTGAGGGTAGGGAAGCTACATTTATAGGGACAGAGGACTGGCTAGGAAAAGATACATTTTGGAGGGAACAAGCTCAAGCAATCACACAACTGCTTTTGGGTGAGAACCAATAAGACTGAGGATCCAAATACAACAACTTGAATGCACCAATAGTAATTGTTCCTTCTGGGACAGGAAGGCAGTTACTTTACCCTAATGTGATTACAGACAATAGTAATACAGATATGATAACACTTTGAATCAATACACAACAGATAGATAGATAAATTTTTGCTCGAAGTCTGTTGAACTTCTCCTTTCCCATCCCATTATGGAATTCCTTTCAGATGCTGGAAGTGCTGGTTCCTGCTCTGACATGGCAGAACATGGTATGTGACTGTCCACACCAACCACAGCAGTGAATCCTCAGCAATATTACCTGAGGGTCCCAAGGGTCATCTCGTCCAACCCCATGCAATGCAGGAATCTCAACTAGATCATACGTGACAGGTGGCCATCCAACCTCTGCTGGAAAACCTCTGTGATGGATTGGCCCTAAGATGAAAGAGTTTTTTTTACCTCCCGGTTCAGAAGGAGTTAATCCACCCTCACCATGACTGGCAGCTCATCCTTTAGGGGTGGGACGGTCCCCGGTTTAAAAGGAGGGGACAGCTGTTTTGACAGTTGAGAAGAGGGAGGGTGTGTGTGGTGACAGGGAGAAGAAGGGTGTGGGGCCAGGATAGTGGTGGTATAGGTTAGGATTAGTTTGTCTTGAAACTATAAAATGAAAGAGTTCCTGTATTATGGTAACTAAGATTGTGACTGCATGAATTTAAATCAACTATGTTCTCCAGAAAATAAAGTCCAGTTCCTTTTGTGTCAAAGAGGGATCATCATTATTGGTCCAGCAGGGTATCAAATCTCACAGAGGTGTGTACTCAGGAAAAGGGCAAAACTTAGCTGAGAGGAAAGAGGGTGATAGTTTGTGTCTTAGAGTCACACAGAAAGGGGTTAGAAGGTGAAAACCTGAAGTGCCACAAATTTGCCAGAGTCGTGAGGCAAATTGTTACAGTGGGGATCCGAGCTGAGGGAGGCCCTTTACTGTAGGCAAGAGGTGGTTCATCTAATCAGTGTTTCCCAACCTAATCTAGGCAACGGCACACTTGTTTCATTAAAAAAATCTCGCGGCACACCGCTCCTCCCCCACCCGGCTGCGCCGGGTCTCCTGACCCAGAGTTACCTCTGGGATCAGCTGTAGCGCGGCGTCCTTTCTCCCGCCCACCAGGTCGGGATTCTCCCGCGAGGCTTCTGTTGCTGCTGCTGCAGCAGCCAAGGGAGCAGCGCCGCCCTGGCTTCCGCTTCGCCGCCGGGCTCCAGCATTGCCGCCGCCACGGTCCTGTGCAGCGCGGGGCTGCAGGGCACCCTGGGCTCTGATTCTTGCGCGAGGCTGCTGTTGCTGCTGCAGCAGCAGCCAAGGGAGCAGCGCCGCCCTGGCTTCCGCTTCGCCGCCGGGCTCCAGCAGCGCCGCCGCCACGGTCCTGTGCAGCTCTGGGCTGCAGGTCCCTTTTTCCGCGGCACATCAGCCGGTGTTTCGCGGCACACTAGTGTGCCGTGGCACACCGGTTGGGAAACGCTGATCTAAGTAGCCCAGATCATTAAGGATATCAGGCCACGAAAGCTGGATACAGACTCTCATTACTAATAAACCCTTAAAGTAAGAGGGGTTTGTTTTCGAGACGAACCATAGGAAGAAAGGGGGTGGGGGTTTTCTTTACCCAGTAACCCTTTGGAGAAATCTGTAGTAATTGAGAGGAGGGAGTTCGTCGCAACCTTCAAGGAAGGAGAGTCCACCATCTCTCATAGGAATCTCGTTGGAATCTTACTGTCAGAAAGTTCTTCCTGATGTTTAGTTAGAATCTCCTTTCTTGTAGCTTGAAGCCATTGGTTTGGGTCCTAGCCTCCAGAGCAGGAGAAAACAAGCTTGCTTCATCCTCCATGTGACAGCTCTTTAGATATCTGAAGATGGCTAACACATTTCCTCTCAGCCTACTCTTTTGCCAGGCTAAACGTACCCAGCTCCTTCAACCTTTCCTCATAAGGTCTGGTTTCCAGACCGTTGATCATCTTGGTTGCCCTCTTCTGCACACGTTTCAGCTTGTTGATATCCTTCTTAGATTGTGGGGCCCAGAATTGGACACAGTATTCCAAGTGTGGTCTAACCAAGGCAGTATAGAGTGGTACTATTGTGTTCCTTGATCTGGACACTATACTTCTGTTGATGTAGCCTAGAATAGCATTAGCTATTTTTGGTGCTACATCACACTGTTGATTCATGTTAAGCTTGTGCTACACTAAGACCCCTAGATCCTTTTCACATGTACTGCTAGTAAGCCAGGTGTCCCCCATCTTATATTTGTGCATCTGGTTCTTCTTGAGAGCCAGTGTGGTGTAGTGGTTAAGAGCGGTAGACTCGTAATCTGGTGAACCAGGTTCGTGTCTCCGCTCCTCCACATGCAGCTGCTGGGTGACCTTGGGCTAGTCACACTTCTTTGAAGTCTCTCAGCCCCACTCACCTCACAGAGTGTTTGTTGTGGGGGAGGAAGGGGAAGGAGAATGTTAGCCGCTTTGAGACTCCTTCGGGTAGTGATGAAGCGGGATATCAAATCCAAACTCTTCTTCTTCATCATCTTCCTGTCCAAGTGCAGAACCTTACATTTGTCCCTATTGAAATTCATTTTGTTAGTTTGGACCCAGTTCTCCAATCTGTTGAGGTCATTTTGAATCCTGATTCTGTCTTCTTAGGCATTAGCTACCCCTCCCAGTTTGGGGTCATCTGCAAATTTGATGAGCAGCCCCTCAATTCCTTCATCCAAGCCATTTGTAAAGACATTGAATAACAATGGGCCCAGAACAAAACCCAGTGTGGCACCCTACTGGTCACGTTTTTCTAGGATGACGAGGAACCATTCATGAGTATGCTTTGGGTTCAGTCAGTCAACCAGCTACAAATCCATCTAACAGCTACCTTGTTCCACCCACATTTTACCAGCCTCTTCACAAGAATATCATGGGGGACTTTGTCAAAAGCCATACTGGAGAGGGGAAGGTCCTATTGTGCTAGTGGCACTTGTTGCATTAGCTTCTGCTAGTGTCAGTGGCGGAGCTTCATGCTCCGGCACCAGGGGGCAGAGAGCAGGTGGAGGCAGGGCTGGCGCGCATCCTGGGGGCATGGTGCGCCACCCGCAGGGGCATGATGCACGTCCTGGGGGCGTGGCGTGCCGCCTGCGGGGGCATGGCACCCAACATGGGTGGGGGGCAGCCACGATGGCACCCCACCAGGATCACGCTACCGGGGGCAATGCACTCCCCCCGCACCCCTCTTCCTCTACCAGTGGCTAGCATAACAACTTAGTTGAATCCAGCCCTTAATATTTAAAATCTCTAAGCAGTGTACAAAAATACAATTCAGAATTACAATGCACTTGATTTAATAAGCAGGGAGGGGGGCCTTTCAAAATTCTGCACACATACAAACACACCAAAGGAGCATGCGAGCTTTTAAAATCTTTGCTTCTTTTATAGCAGAGCAAATTTGAGAATTCACCAAAGAATGCCTTTGAAACAGCTTGAACTTGGAAGGGTGCTTGCTGATGCTTGTATTGTTTCGTGGTGATCTGATTACAGGTAGGTTTTTTTTTTAAAAAATGTAATAAAGCACAATGCCAACAGTGATATTAAGATTTATTAGGCCTCTTGCTCCTTCAGATTAAATGCTTCCTCTTTGCAAGTTCAGCCTGTTTTATTACTTCCGGTTTGAGGAATGGGTGGACAATGTCTCAGCAGCACTAAGAGTCTCTAGTGTGGAAGAACTCCAGAACATAGCTGTCAACCTTCCCTTTTTTGGCGGGAAATTCCCTTATTTCAGCGCCGGTTTTCGCTGTTTCCATTTTTTGGCGGGAAATTCCCTTATTCCAGCGCCGTTTCCTGCTGCTATCCCGGATTGTTAGATATCCCATAAATTTCCCGGATTTCAAAGGAAGCAGCTCCTCTCCCTCCCTGCTGGCCAGGGAGGCTCCTCAGCTGCGTTGCTCAGCTGCGTTGCTCACCAACAGTTACAGAGAATAGGATGTCATTAGACAACAGCACTGTTGGTGCTTTGCTTGCATGTAAAATCAACCACTCTGGCCCAGCCCACAAATACACTCCTTCCAAAAGAGTGTTAAAGGATGCAAAGTCTGCAACACGTTTGTATAATAAGTCATTAATGGATGCCAGAGAGCCAAAAGAGTGAACCTGATCAATCCCCCCATGAAGAATTGACGCTTTTGAATTGTGGTGCTGGAGTCCCGTGAACTGCAAGAAGATCAAACGGATCCATTCTGAAGGACATCGGCCCTGGCTGCTCACCGGAAGGACAGATCCTGAAGCATTGCATGAGAAGAGAAGACTCCCTGGAAAAGAGACCCTGAGGTGGGGAAAGATGATGGTGTGTAGCCTGGTGTAAATTAATTTGTAGCCTGGGGGGATTACCGCAGTGTGGACTGTCCCCGAGAACCATAGACTGTCCCCGGGACAGGTGAGGCTGCTGATCCCTTATTTTCAAATCCGAAAGTTGACAGCTATGCTCCAGAATGAAATCTCCTTGCTTCTGTGAGAAAGAAGCAGTCCTTTCCGAACATGAAAAGCCCTTCACCCTTCCATCATTCTGGAGGGGAGCCTGCTTCCTAAGCAGGGGAAAGACCTTTCATTACCCTTGCCCCTTTCCTTTCTCAAAAAAAGAAAAGAAAAAAGCTTCCCAAGGGACTTTCCCGGAATTCCCACCTTGAACGATGCGGTTTCTTAACGAGTCTCACAAAAATGCGTTTTTTTAAAAAACTGAATGTTATTTTAAACATAAAACTTTTAAGCTGTTCAAATACTTTCCTTTGTACTACAGAAATGTGAGACCATTAGACATTAACAAGTAAATGTGCTTTCCCCCCATGCTGGTTGAATCTGCTAAGTAGTTTTCTTTGGATCAGCCGTTCCTTAAGCCTTCGACCAAAGCAAAAACACAACTGCTATTTGATACTGCATCTCATCATTATCTTCCGCCTTCATTTCCAGATGGAGCTTTCTCTTGTTTCGCAAGTCAGGAAAGGACATGGTTGGTACAAGGCTAACTCAACTCAGTCAATTGCTACCACAGTTATGGTTTACTGTATGAACTAGGGACCCAGGTGGTGCTGTGGGTTAAACCACAGAGCCTAGGGCTTGCTGATCAGAAGGTCGGCGGTTCGAATCCCTGCGACGGGGTGAGCTCCCGTTGTTCGGTCCCAGCTCCTGCCAACCTAGCAGTTCGAAAGCATATCAAAGTGCAAGTAGATAAATAGGAACTGCTCTGGCGGGAAGGTAAACATTCCTTTCCGGCCCTTCAACAGTGACCCTGACGTAGCGGCGCCTGTGTACCTGTGGAGAAGAGGTTAACCTGTAAAAGAAGACTTAACTGAGGGAGGGCAGGGTGGGAGAAGCTCTGGAGCCAACTGACGCTTCGCAGGTAAGATTCACCTTCTGTTGTGTGGGCAGGGAGGTCCCTGCCCCTACCTGGCCAATCCCCTGGCAACGCCTCCCCAGGCAGGATTGGGCAATTGGCTGAGGTAGGCGGAGACCTCCAGGTATCCAGCCTCGGGAGGGCGAAGCCAGCCAGTACTACCGGGAGCCTCACTGGGATCCAGGGGGCTGCGCGCGACCACGCAAAAGGTGCCCCCCATTTGATGTGGGGAGCGGTCATTAAGCACTCATTTCAAATATAGCTACACGTTTTCACTTATATATTCTATAGTCATTCATCTAAACCAGAATGATTCAGCCTTGATTCTCTAGACTACAGCACTTGTCACCCCTGACAATTGGCAAGGGCTGATGGAAGTTATAGTCCAGCAACATCTGGGGATGCAAAGGTGGAAGAAAGCTGACCTAGACAGGATCAGCTCCCAAGGAAGGGGTGCGGCACTCTTCAGAACACACAGCAAGGTGAGACTGTGCTAGAAGCCATTATGACTTGCCTTTAGAGATGGAGAGGAAATTTGAATTTGCTGGCCTATTGAGAAACTACTTCGTTCACACTTCTTGGACTAATACATGAACCAAATCACAGCTATCCTTCAAAGCCCAAAACAATGCAACCCGGTTCCCCAACCAAACTTGGCTAGTTGGCATCTGTCTTGGGAGACAATGGAGAAGTGTACCTTTAGGGATGAAGTCAAGTGTGGGAATGTTTAGGGATGTGGGGGAGGATATATTGTCTAAGATATCCTACCCCAACTTGTCTTTACAAGTTGAACAATATCAGCAGAGCTAACATTCCCCTTTTTAAACACAAACGCAGCAGATAGCTTGCACAGACTCGCTAGAGTCTCTAGAAATATTGTCCTGGTACTTTCCCCTTTTTAATCCCTCCTAAATAAGACACTACACAGTCTTCAGTAAAGTATAAAATGTTTACTCACAAGAAATCATCTGTTCATACAAAGGATCCCAGAGGCAGACTTAAAAGTTACTAAACAGTATACATGACAAGACTATCTCCTTATGGGAGAAAAGCCCCTTTTTCGTATCTTAGCTTGAAGCGAAGAGTGCATCTTAGCGATCCTGTTACTTTGATTGTGTCATCAGAAAAAGAAGAGAGAGAAGACAGAAGAGGCAAAATGGAGGCCCGGCCTGTGGTTATTCTTCTCTAACCAGGAGAGGCCGCACCCATCTCAAGTTACATACAGGAAGTTTTGTCTCAGTCCAGGAAGGCAGGAAGTTCCGGCTGGAGGACTGAGACAACCTTCATGTCTACTCTAGCAAATGTTGTGTTTGACTGCACCTGATTCTTACATCCCACATCAAGGTGTTTGGAAGGTTACAGTGCCTGCTGTGGCTGTAGAGACTGATGTGGGAGAGACGTGTTTTGTTGCAGTTGGGGCAGATCTCATTGCTGCAGATGCACCATGGCATTTCTTCTCTCTGAGCTGCCCCCAGCAGCCATTCCTCCTATGGTCACTGCTATGGATGCATGACTGCGGTCGTCTGCAAAAGATTCCCACACGGTGGGGTTGATGTTGCCAGGCTTCAGGTCCCATTTGCAGACAACTTTGCAACATGGAGTTGGTCTGCCAACAGTCCTGGTGCTTGAAGCCAGCTTCCCATAGAGCACCTCCCTTACCAAACAACATGTACAACCACATACATATTAGGGGAAATGTGCACACAACACACGGAATAAAAGTAATATACAAAACTTGGGTCCAGGATGTAGGAATGTTGAGGAAAGTAGGAGAGGATATATTGATTGAATAGTATCCCTCCTAACTCATGTTAGTGAGCAAGCAGCAGATCACATTCTCTTGTACATTGTTGGAAGCAAATTGATGAATTCATTAGAATCATTTAAGTTAAGCAATCCAGTCTGGATTGTCCAGTCTGGATTGTTCCTGGTAAGTTTCCCCTTTATTTCCCCCTTAAAATAATAACAACACAACAGTCTTATTTAAAAGTAAGAGTAAAGTTTACTTACATTCAGTTCACAGCAGTAATCTGAAGGCAGGCTTTATCCTTTTTTATACATAAAAAATACTTTTTATTAAATTTTCACTTCAAACAACAAAAAACAAACAAACCAATAAACAGCAAATTTCAACAATCTTTTACACATCTTGTTTCCCTTCGCTCTGCCGAGCTGTGTCTTCCCTCCGTCCCGCCCACAGGCTTTCCTGTCCAATCTCCTCTCACAGTTTCTTCCTCTTTCACCAAGTCTATGTCGTAGGGTTTATTTCAGTCCTGCTAGTGTCTTCAAGCTTCTACAGTTATTATTTATATAGTCAATAAATTTACTCCAATCTCTCTGGAATTTTGATTCATCCTGGTTTCGGATCCTGCAAGTCAGTTTTGCTAATTCCGCATAGTCCATCATCTTCGTCTGCCACTCCTCGATCGTTGGTAATTCCTGTAATTTCCACTTTGGGGCTAATGATGTTCTCGCTGCATTTGTTGCATACACTTTGGTCTATTTTTGCAATTTCCTCTCCCATCAAGCCTAGCAAAAAAGCTGCTGGCCTTTGGGGGAAGGTATATTTAAACATCTTTTTCAATGAAGGCATGCTTTATCTTGTGGTTACAGTTACATTTGTAGAGAAATGGACCTTGTGGCTTCCATCCTCTGTAAGGATGAGTCATGTGCTGCTGGCTAAGTACCAGAAGAGGAGGTCCAAGGAAGAAGTCTGAAAAGAGAAAAGGGGAAGATGGCTGCGTGGCTAGCCCTATTGTAGGGCTTGCTAGGGCATAGCTGTCAACCCTCCCTTCCGCCCCCCCCCCCCCCGGGAAACTCCCTTATTCCAATGCCGTTTCCTGCTGCTATCCCGGATTGTTGATATCCCTTCAATTTCCCGGATTTCAAAGGAAGCAGCTCCTCTCCCTCCCTGCCGGCCAGGGAGGCTCCTCAGCTGCGTTGCTCGGCTGCCAATAAGGAGTCTGAGACCGACTGGGGGCGGAGCTTGCATGCCTTGTGCAGCCAGACCCTCACGCCCAACCAGACAGACAGCCTGCCTGCCGTCTACGCGCTCGCTCTTCCGCTCACCTGTTCGCAGCGCAGCCTCTGGAGCGCAGGGTGGCGAGGCTACTTGGCGCCATTGCACGGCCCTTGCTGCATCCCTTATTTTCAAATCCGAAAGTTTGGGGGAAATCCCTTATTTTCAAATCCGAAAGTTGACAGCTATGCTTCCATGTGCTGCCATATACAGGCATTCCTCTCTAACTGGAGTTACATTCCCCTGTGTATCCACTCTAGGCAACAGGGAAATGTTGTATTTGACTGCTTCAGTGAAGATACACCCCACACAGGATACATTAAGGACCGCCTGAACCCTCATATCCCAGCTAAATTGCCGAGATCATCTGGAGAAGCAATGTAACTTGCCTGCTGTATTACAGAGGCCTGACTGGGCTCAATCAGAAGTTGAGCATTTAGTGCTTCTGGTCCCATGCAATGGGCCACTCTTCCAGCAGCTACCCTCACCTTTGACCCTTGAAGATTTTTGTATGATGATAGGCCTCTGCAGTTGTCTAACATTTCCTTGACTTGTTAGTCATTGTTTTGATTGTTTTGTAGCACTTTTAATTTTTTCTAATAATAATAATAATTTATTATTTATACCCCGCCCATCTGGCTGGGCTTCCCCAGCCACTCTGGGCGGCTTCCAACAGAACATTAAAATACAATAATCTATTAAACATTAAAAGCCTCCCTAAACAGGGCTGCCTTCAGATGTCTTCTAATGGTCTGAAAGTTGTTGTTCTCTTTGACATCTGAAGGGAGGGCGTTCCACAGGGCGGGTGCCACTACCGAGAAGGCCCTCTGCCTGGTTCCCTGTAACTTGGCTTCTCGTAGTGAGGGAACCGCCAGAAGGCCCTCGGCACTGGACCTCAGTGTCCGGGCAGAATGATGGGGGTGGAGACGCTCCTTCAGGTATACTGGACCGAAGCCATTTAGGGCTTTAAAGGTCAGCACCAACACTTTGAATTGTGCTCGGAAACATACTGGGAGCCAATGTAGGTCTTTCAAGACCGGTGTTATGTGGTCCCGGCGGCCACTCCCAGTCACCAGTCTAGCTGCCGCATTCTGGATTAGTTGTAGTTTCCGGGTCACCTTCAAAGGTAGTCCCACATAGAGCGCATTGCAGTAATCCAAGCGAGAGATAACTAGAGCATGCACCACTCTGGCAGGACAGTCAGCGGGCAGGTAGGGTCTCAGCCTGCATACCAGATGGAAATGTTTTGATATTGCTGTGGTGCTAGATAAGGGTGCTAGATAACACATGTATCAATCAGTTAATTGCTGTAAGTGCTTGCAGGTAACAGATACAACAGGTTAGGTTTCTCTTTTCTTTTTTCTTTAAAACAACAACAGCAACCTAACCTCATAGCTGCTAGGTTTCCCCTGACATAATCCCAGCGTCTTTTGTCTTTATATCTACTTGTCTATCTTTGATACATCTTTTACTTTTTCTGTTTGATGGAGGTAGCTGCTCAGCGCAGAGATCAGCGTAAATCTTTCCCACATTATTGGCATCCTGATCATGTTGATTGGTTTCAGCTGCACATCTTCAGGCTGTGAGCGCTTTCGCATGGCGACGTGGTTAAAAGCCTCTCTTGTGACAGATGCGCCATTGTTACTGTGGGAAAGAATGTGATGCTACATGCTAGCCAATGTAAGTTCTAGAAAAAGCCCAAAACTTCCAAGTAGAAAGCCACAGTAACTTGCACTTCGGGACAAAGAACACATACCCTCCAACGTTCCTCAGATGGAAACAGGGACATTCTATTCTACATCAGTGCCCCCATGCCAATGGCATACAGGGCTGGCTGAGCTGCCCCATGGTTGCTACCAAGAGGAGCATGTATCCATACTGTACCGCCAAATGTCATGGTTATATGTGGGAGCCCTAGATGATATATGACAAGTCCACAAGGACTTACCATGGTAAAACCATGTGGTAAAACCGCGAGGCTTCCATCATCCCACCTTGTGTGTCAGAGGAGGCACCAGATGTTTGCAAGGCAGCACTTCTGTGCTTGCAAAGTCAGAGCCGTCTTTCCCATTGGTGTTAGTGGTGCATCGTGCCAGGGCGCCGGCCTCTCAGGGGTGCCCTAGCGAGTAGGGGAGCTGCGCGGCTTTGCCGGCAGCCTCCCCTTTCCCTGCACGCCCGCCAGCTGCGCCCTGCCAACTATATGGCTGGCGGATGTGCAGCTTCCTTCCCAAGCCTCCGCAGGAGGAGAGTGATCCCCACAGAGGCTCGCCAAGCCTCTGCATCTGCTAAAGACAGCCCTGCTCCCGGTCATAGAATGATAGAGTTGGAAGAGACCACAAGGGCCATCCAGTCCAACCCCCTGCCAAGCAGGAAACACCATCAAAGCATTCCTGACAGGTGGCTGCCAAGCCTCTGCTTAAAGACCTCCAAAGAAGGAGACTCCACCACACTCCTTGGCAGCAAATTCCACTGTCAAACAGCTCTTACTGTCAGGAAGTTCTTCCTAATGTTTAGGTGGAATCTTCTTTCTTGTAGTTTGACTCCATTGCTCCGTGTCCTCTTCTCAGGAGCAGCAGAAAACAACTTTTCTCCTTCCTCTATATGACATCCTTTTATATATTTGAACATGGCTATCATATCACCCCTTAACCTTCTCTTCTCCAGGCTAAACATACCCAGCTCCCTAAGCCGTTCCTCATAAGGCATCGTTTCCAGGCCTTTGACCATTTTGGTTGCCCTCCTCTGGACACGTTCCAGCTTGTCAGTATCCTTCTTGAACTGTGGTGCCCAGAACTGGACACAGTATTCCAGGTGGGGTCTGACCAGAGCAGAATACAGTGGTACTATTACTTCCCTTGATCTAGATGCTATACTCCTATTGATGCAGCCCAGAATTGCATTGGCTTTTTTAGCTGCTGCATCACACTGTTGACTCATGTCAAGTTTGTGTTCTACCAAGTCTCCTAGATCCTTTTCACATGTACTGCTCTCAAGCCAGGTGTCACCCATCCTGTATTTGTGCCTTTCATTTTTTTTTTGCCCAAGTGTAGTACTTTACATTTCTCCCTGTTAAAATTCGTCGTTGTTCTCCTCCTGCTTCCTGGCGAAAGGCGGCGCACATCCTTCCCAGGCTGTCTTCTCAGGCACCCCGATGCCGTAGAGCATGTCCACCAGCACGTTTTCCTGCTTGATCGCCGCTGCCACGACATTTTCCACCGCCCGCTCCCTTGTTTTGGAGTTGCCGGGGGGCGCCAGAGGGATCTTTGCACCACGGCGCTGGATATGCTTAAGACGGCCCTGTGCAAAGTAGTCTCCATGGTTGGAGGCTGGGGCCACTGAAGGGCCCCTGTGCACCTTCACGGGTTGGGCCCCCTTTTGTGATGTTCCCAGCATTTGGGGGGCAGCTGGAGACTATGAGGTCACTTCCTTATATCAAATCCATCTAGCTCAGCAGCAGCTATCCAGGGTTTCAGCAGCTCTGCGGGGCTTCAGACAAGAATTCTCGTCCAGCTTTACCTGGAGATGCCAGGGATTGAACTTGGGACCTTGATGGTCTACAACTGAACTATGGCTCTTCCCTATTTTGGGGGACCTGAACAAGGAGAGGTCTGCCAGGAGATTTTGTCAGATGCTGCTCATCATGGAGGCCATAAAATTCTGTTGTCTGTGCCAGCTGTTAAAGAACAGGACCCTTTGTCTTCTTGTCAACATACCACAAGATGATATGCATTTACTTGCATGTAAGAATTCTGTGTGAATAATAAAGGCTGCCATGACTTTTAAGACTTGATTGTCAGGCACAAATCTTTGGGAAATTCAAAATATTTCCAATTCTAATTCCCAGGCTTCTGATTATTATTCTTGGGTGGGTGGAGGACGCCAACATTTTCAACTTCAGCACTTGTGCTGTGTCTTTCAGATTCATGGTTCGTTAAATTTACACAAATTTTGTGTGAATTCTTCAGGGTCGGAGACTTCCCAGCCAGTAATCCTCTAGCCACAAGCTCCCCCTGATGGATATGAAAAATATTAAACAATACAATCTTGTCAACAACTTTTCAGAAAGATTGCTTTAGGATGCTAGTGTCATGATGCTTGCCATAGATACATATGTCTACATAAATAGTTTGCGTAAGATGCTACAGATGCAGTATATTGAGGTTTGTATGCCCTTCCTAAAAACAGACCAACCCACAATCCTGGATTTGGCCACTTCAGATCACAAGTGCCTGGCATTACCACTATGGAAGGAGACAGAAACAAGGAAAGGCACTGGGCAAGAGCAAATACACATTGCAAAACCAAAATGGTTCTAACTTTCTTGATTGGTTTTCCCCCCACTTAGAGACATGAAAGTTGGAGACATGGTAGCCCCTACAGAGGATTAACTCTGCCAACTTTCAGATGGGTAGATGCAGGGGTATTCATGCTAGCCACCTTAAATATGTGCTTTTCCCAACATTTATTTACTTTCAACAAGACTGTGGGTGCTCAGTTGGAAACAGAATTGATTGAACCAGAAACAAAGAACTTATCCAGAATGTACAATTTATTGCTGGAGTGGCATACACAAGATGAATTAGTAAAATCTGCAATGATTGACTGGGCCAGAGATGTTGGGTACAACATCATGATGAATGATTGGGAGAGACTGTGGAAGAAAGGAATTTTACCGCATGTAATGTGCTAAGAGAGAACATTATGAAAATGATTTATAGATGGTATTTGACCCCAGTTAAACTTGCCAAAATATATCATTTGCAGGACAATAAATGTTGGAAATGTAATCAGACAGAGGGGACATTCTATCACATGTGGTGGACCTGCCCAAAGATAAAAGCATTCTGGGAGATGATATATAATGAAATGAAAAAAGTGTTGAAAAACACATTTGTTAAAAAACCAGAAGCTTTTTTACTTGGAATGGTGAACCAGATGGTCCCCAAGGAAGACCAAACTTTCTTTATGTATGCCACAACAGCAGCTAGAATTTTAACTGCAAAGAACTGAAAAACTCAGAATATACCAACAGTAGAAGACTGGCAAATGAAAATGATGGACTATATGGAACTTGCCGAAATGACCGGGAGAATCCGCGACCAGAGGGAGGAGACGGTGGAAAACGACTGGAAAAAAATTAAACTGTATTTAAAAAATCATTGTAAGATTTAAAGATCGGAATAAAAGTTGGAATAATTAAGAGATGCAGAGTAAAAAGATAGATAGAAGCATTAATGATGGATGATGTAATATTTACACTATCTTGTATACTTATTAAGTCTTGATTACCACTAATTTTATTGCCAATAATTTTAAATTCAACTGTGCGAGTGTAACTGGTGTTCTTGTGTTGTCTTGTGTTATGAGCTTAAAGCTGAAATAAAGTTGGTTGATTGATTGATTGGTTGATTGATTGATTGATTGATTGATTGATATAGGAGGTAGACTGCCAGCAGCAGCCATGAGTGAGAGGGAAATAATTTATTTTTTAAACAAATTAATAATATTCACTGTGGTTAACAACTGGACCATAATGATAATGATGATAATATTGAATTCAAAAGGCTAGCTGCTAATAATAATAATAATGATGATGATGATGATGATGATGATAATAATAATAATAATAATGCAATCTCACTAGGTTATCCCACACAAGCTGACTGCTTCTTATTGTTTGTGGTTAGCAACTGGAAAATAATAATATTAATAATAATTATGTCAGAATGGTGGGTTGTTATTAATGAGAAGAGGAGGGAAATGTGTGACAAAAATAGACTGTTGTACTGCTGGCTGGCTGGCTGGTGACTGCTTACCAATTGGAAGCAACAACAACAGGGTGCAAGTGGCTGCAATATTGACAAAGTATGGGGCTGTGTGCAATGTACTCTCTCTCACACACAAATGCACACATCAAGGTACAAATAAAAACAGGCACAGAAAACTGAACACAGCTGTAAATAAACCTTACATAAAATCTAAACTTTTAAAAGAGGGATTCTATGAATCAGACAACAAACGTTTTTATTATTATTTAAAGGATGGGATTGGGATTGATTGGGAAAGGATAAAAAACTATTACACACTGAACAAATGCCACCCAACTCCACCAAGCACATTCTAAGTGACAAAACTTACAAAAGAGTTCTGCATTTCACCACCTTCCCACCAAGCACCAGTGTTGGGTGGGGTGACAGCATTCTAGCTCACCTCACCACCAGCTCACCTCTTCCTCCAGCCCCTCTCCCCCATCCTAGTGTTCTCCTTCTTTGGCATTGTGATTAGTACTTGCAACAGTTTGGAGACAGTCTGTCTGGTTTCCTGAGAGAAGGTTTTAATTACAAATTGGTACAAATCACTACAAATCGATTTGGGATAACTCAATCCTCACTACAGTGATTTGTAGCTGCTTCAAACTGATCTGGACGGGGCACAGATTGACCCAAATTAGCCCAATTTGACTCAACATTTGGCTAAATCTGGTGCACAGCCCCCCACAAGTTGATGATTACTTTTGTTAGACTTTAAACATGTAGTGTTATCTTAAACCAGGCTTCCTCAACCTCGTCCCTCCAGATGTTTTTGGCCTACAACTCCCATGATCCATAGCTAGCAGGACCAGTGGTCAGGGATGATGGGAATTGTAGTCTCAAAACATCTGGAGGGCCAAGGTTGAGGAAGCCTGCCTTAAACCATTATAAAAGGACCTAGTATGGTCCAATGGTTAAGGAGTGGTGTCTCTGGTTTGGGTGCCTGTGGGTTTATAGTGCCGTTGTGGAAAATTCTTTTTTAATTTATTTAAAATGCGGAGGGACAAATTTTCTACTATGCATTGGATGATTTGCATCCACGAGTTTATTAAATTAGCTCCAAAACAAGGTTCATAGTTAACACTGATGTGAACTCCAGAGTGCAAAGTACCATTAGTATAATCCATTATGTCTCCCCTTCCCGCAACTCAAACATATTTTTCCATTTCTGAAGCAGCTGTTCAGCACAGCTGCAGCCTGATACTCCGTCTGATCCCTTTCCAGTTTCTATAAGTGATTTAAATGTTGCTAATGAAGATATTTAGTTAGAGAGTTACATGCTGTCTTGACTCTTCCAAGTGACATAAACCTTTTCTCGGGATTTTTCTGCCATAGTTCGCATCCAAGGGCAGCCCTGGCTTACCTTTCAAGTCCCGGAGCACTGCAATGGATGTGTTGAAACTGGAGCAAATCTCCATTTGTTATCAATGTATACTCTAACACAGGCTTCTTCGAACTGGGCCCTCCAGATGTTTTGAGTCTACCCTAGCTGATACTTGGGAGGTATATGGTGTGGAGCAGATATGGTGGGGTGAGTGAGAGGCTGCTGGTGTCCTTCTACCGAGGCTCCATAGAGAGCATTCTTACATATTGGTTTTGTGCTTGGTTCTCTAGTTCAGCGTTTCCCAACCGGTGTTCCGCGGCACACTAGTGTGCCGCGAGACACCGGCTGCTGTGCCGCGGGGAAAAGCCCCGCCGAAGCCGAAGCTCCGCCGGGCCTCTCCGACGCAGGGAAAAGCCCCGCCGGGCCTCCCCAGCGCGGGAAGAAGCCGCGCTGGGCCTCGGAGGCCCGAAAAAAAACTGTGCCGGCTCCCCCCCCCATAGAAAAAAAGCCGCACGCTGTGGGTGCTGTGCCGCGAGATTTTTCCCCGAAGACAGGTGTTCCGTTGCCCAGAAGAGGGTGAAAAACACTGCTCTAGTTGCACAGCTATGGAGAGGAAGGTACTCCAGAGGGTCATAACCACAGCCCGAAAGGTGTAATCTGATACCATAGGGAGCGGCAAGCCTCAAGGAAATTCACAATATACGAACTTTTAATATAATTGGCAAACCCTCCTGGAAAGGTATAATTGAAAAGCAGACGGGTGAATAATGGCTGTGGAAAAAGAGGTTTGGATGTTATCGGGACTGAATGAAGATGGCAACTGTCCGTGATTAGGCTTTTGGAATCAGAGTGCCAAGGGGCAAGGCGATCGTATGGTGATGAAAAATGGACTTAAATCCACACAGGGACATTGTTTTGATTTATCTTGCTTGCTGGAATACATCAGAGGCCGTGACAATATAGGAAGTAAAAAGCAAGGGCAAATAGTTGATTAGATACCTCCGGAGTTTGAAGCATGGGAAACCTCCAAATAAATTTAAAAAATAATTTGGCAGAATTGGAACTTTTCTTTTATTATTATTATTGGATTAATAATTTGGAATGTAATTTGGAATGTTTCAATGTGATGTTGTTGTATTGAAAATCTTAATAAAAATGATTTGGGGGGGGGGGGGGAAATAACCACAGCCCGAAAGATTATTGGTCATCCTCTCCCATCTTTGGAAGAACTATATAGTTCCCATTGCCTTAAAAAAGTAAACAATATTTTACAGGATCCATCTCATCCGGGATATAGTCTTTTTGCACCAATGCCTTCAGGCAAGAGATATAGAACAATTAGATCAATAACAAATAGACTGAAGAATAGTTTCTACCCAAGAGCTATAACCATCTTAAATGTTGTGACTAGATAATATGACCTTGGAGAGTTGTGATAAGTGTGTACGTATGTGCATGTGTAGCTGAAAATGTGTTTTTTTGTGTGCTGTTTTTTGTTTTGTTCTTATGGGATGGCATTCAATTTCGTTGCACTTGTACAACATTGCACTTGTACAATGACAATAAATCTTATCTTATCTTATCTTATTAATGGCAAAAATATTAAATACATAAAGATACATGCTGGCCACTGTGCACAACCTTAGCTGAAAACGCTGTGCAAGCCTACTTTATAGTTTTTTATGCCCATAGAAAAGGACAACTCCACAGAAAAGTGTGTGTTGTTGATGATGATATGAATCCTGTCCATAGTATCATCTTTCCTGCCAATATTTTTACGATCTAATCCATGGGGCAGTTATGTGAGTCATTTCCTATTGCAAAATTATGCTCTGTGCATTATGGAAAAATGCCGGTCTGCCGCCTGCCACTGAGGCCTAATGACAAGATTATATAAGAAGCAGAGTATGATCTGAGACATGTATACCCTGCACAGCTTGGGACAGATAGCGCTATGTCAGCATATGTTATTTACCTCCTGTGAATCAGATTTTGTATGACTCATTCAATCAGGATTTCCCCTTCCTTCCTCTACCTCCCCGTTATAATTCATTTTGAAGTTCCCCTGTATTTTGAAAGCGTGCCGGTTTCCCAATAACATCCAGTACAATGTCAGTCTGTCTGCCCACAGAAAGCGAAGCATATGAAACATTTGCTATGAATGCAGCAACTAATAACGTTACAAGTCTGTGTCTATGCTCAGGCAAGGGGAATTCGCTTGGTTTTATGAGTTTGGGATACACTCCTGCCATCTGAACAATGGAAGCCTGTTCTTGCGATGATATGATGATGAATGTCCCAGGGTTTCCATGCACCCAGGTGGGAATAGATTCCAGCTATTGTCTGTATTTGCTACCGCAGCCACATACTGTATTACCCAGATGGAGACCTCCATAGCTTGGTATGATTATACCTCCTCACTGGCCACTATTTTATGACAGAGACTAGAAAATTGTTACCAGAGCTGAAATGCACATTTACATCAGAACATCACTAATTTCTTACAGTACATTTCAAGTTCAGTTTATTAAGCTGGGTTGATGGAGGCAGAGGAGGGTCAGGAGAGAAAGTTGAAACATGATGAAGAGTCAAAGTAAGCAGCAATGCTGGTTGCAGTGTGGTGCTTTTTGTGCAGTTCATTTAATAATAATAATAATAATAATAATAATAATAATAATAATAATAAATTATTTTATTTATACCCCGCCCTCCCCAGCCTAGACCGGGCTCAGGGCAGCTAACACCAAGTATAAAAACAATTGATTAAAATACAACTTAAAAACAAGATTAAAATACAACATTAAAGTGCATCCTCATTTCAATAGAAACTCAAGTCAAAAACTATTTGGGGAAGAAACCGTCAAATCTTCACCAAGGCCGACTATCCAGACTGGTCCTACGTGGGCCAGAAAAATGCCAGGGAAGTCCCCAAATAGGAGTTCCATCACAGAAGGAAAAAGGAAAGAGGGGGAGGGGATCAAGTTGATTCCAAGCCAAAGGCCAGGCGGAACAGCTCTGTCTTACAGGCCCTGCAGAAAGAAATCAGATCCTGCAGGGCCCTGGTCTCATGAGACAGGGCGTTCCACCAGGTTGGAGCCAGTGTTGAGAAGGCCCTGGCTCTGGTTGAGGCTAATCTAACTTCCTTAGGGCCCGGGACCTCTAGAGTGTTGCTATTTATGGACCTTAAGGTCCTCCGTGGGGCATACCAGGAGAGGCGGTTACATTAATGAACTGCACAAAATAAAAAACAGGTTTCTGTCCGACAGCCCTGTACATGCACTGTGAGGGCTCAGCGTTGTCTCCTTGAGAGTAAAGAGCCAGAAACATCCGTTCTTCTAAAGCTAATACTTTATTTACAAACTATGTACATCAGAGTGTTTAAGATTCATGTCCGCTTGAGTCGGTTCCAGAATCCGGGAGTGGCTTTCGCCGGTTCCTCCCCCAACATAGAAGCTTTGGAATTCCAAAGCGCAGCCTCCGTTCCTTACGCTTCCCCCCCCCCTACACATTTGGGGCGACGGAAGTAACTGCCTGCTTTGCTTCTCAGACCACTCAGGTGGTGCTGAGGCTCTGTCCGCATCTCTGACCCTCAGCTCCACCGCACTGCCTGGCAGTTCGTGCTCCTCACCACTGGGGCTTTCCTTGCTATTCCCGCTAGACTCCGAGCTGCTTCCCAAGAGAGGCTGCACTTCCCTCCAACCCTCCTTCCCGGTCTCAAGAGCCTTGCGTGAGATCAGATCCCTGACATGCACACTCTGTTTTCTCCCGCTTAGACGACTGCAATGCACTCTATGAGGGGGTCACCTTTGAAGGTGACTTGGAAACTACAACTCATCCAGAATGCGGCTGCCAGACTAGTGACTGGGAGCGGCCACTGGGACCATATAACACTGGTCCTAAAGGATCTACATTGGCTCCCAGTATGGCCACTGGGACCATATAACACTGGTCCTAAAGGATCTACATTGGCTCCCAGTATGTTTCCGAGCACAATTCAAAGTGACAGTGCTTACCTTTAAAGCCCTAAATGGCCTCGGCCCAGAATACCTGAAGGAGCATCTCCACCCCCATTGTTCAACCTGGACACTGACATCCAGCTCTGAGGGCCTTCTGGCGGTTCCCTCACTGCGAGGTTACAGGGAACCAGGCAGAGGGCCTTCTTGGTAGTGGCGCCCGCCATGTGGAATGCCCTCCCTTCAGATGTCAAGGAAATAAACAACTATTTGACTTTTTGAAGATATCTGAAGGCAGCCCTGCATAGGAAAGTTTTTAACGTTTGATGTCTTACTGTGTTTTAATTTGTTGGAAGCTGCCCAGAGTGGCTGGAGCAACCCAGTCAGATGGGTGGCATATAAATAATAAATAATAGTTATAATTAGTGATTAAGTCAAGGGAGCTGCCTTTGCTCTGCTTGTGTCCTGCTAAGGGGAATCAGGGATGCTGTTTGATGCAAACGTGCCCAGTTTGCCAGTCCTGTTTATGGAATCATACAATCATAGAATCATAGAGTTGGAAGAGACCCCAAGGGCCATCCAGTCCAACCCCCTGCCAAGCAGGAAACACCATCAAAGCATTCCTGACAGGTGGCTGTCAAGCCTCTGCTTAAAGACCTCCAAAGAAGTAGACTCCACCACATTCCTTGGCAGCAAATCCCACTGTCAAACAGCTCTTACTGTCAGGAAGTTCTTTCTAATGTTTAGGTGGAATCTTCTTTCTTGTAGTTTGAATCCATTGCTCCGTGTCCTCTTCTCAGGAGCAGCAGAAAACAACTTTTCTCCTTCCTCTATATGACATCCTTTTATATATTTGAACATGGCTATCATATCACCCCTTAACCTTCTCTTCTCCAGGCTAAACATACCCAGCTCCCTAAGCCGTTCCTCATAAGGCATCATTTCCAGGCCTTTGACCATTTTGGTTGCCCTCCTCTGGACACGTTCCAGCTTGTCAGTATCCTTCGTGAACTGTGGTGCCCAGAACTGGACACAGTATTCCAGGTGAGGTCTGACCAGAGCGCAATACAGTGGTACTATTACTTCCCTTGATCTAGATGCTATACTCCTATTGATGCAGCCCAGAATTGCATTGGCTTTTTTAGCTGCTGCATCACACTGTTGACTCATGTCAAGTTTGTGTTCTACCAAGTCTCCTAGATCCTTTTCACATGTACTGCTCTCAAGCCAGGTGTCACCCATCCTGTATTTGTGCCTTTCATTTTTTTTGCCCAAGTGTAGTACTTTACATTTATCCCTGTTAAAATTCATCTTGTTTGCTTTGGCCCAGTTCTCCAATCTGTCAAGGTCACCTTGAAGTGTGATCCTGTCCTCTGGGGTATTAGCCACCCCTCCCAATTTGGTGTCATCTGCAAACTTGATCAGGATGCCCTCAAGCCCATCATCCAAGTCATTGATAAAGATGTTGAATAAGACTGGGCCCAAGACAGAACCCTGTGGCACCCCACTAGGAAGAATGAAGAACAATTCCTTCATGGAACATTTCCTCAATGGAGAAATGCAGGATTCAGTCATTGCTTTATTGGTTTTGAACCAGAGGTGGGAAGCCTTCAGCCCTCCAGATATTGTTGGAATCATGCTTGACCAATGGACTTTGCTGGCTGGGACTGATGGCAGTTGGAGTCCATCCACATCTAGAGGTCCATAGGTTCCTCATCCTTGTGAAATAGACAAGGATGTCCATCCATTTGTGTGTGTGTGTGTGTGTGTGTGTGTGTGTGTGTGTGTGTGTGTGAAATATTTCTAGCTGGCTGGATATTATTTGTAAGCATGCACATCCACACAGGGAAGATGTTCTTTGATGCACACTGCTGGAAAGGCTGGGAGATAAATGAGTGCTTTCAGTAGGGTATCTATGTACAGCTGGTGCTGCTTTTTTAAGTAGCAGGGATCATTCTTGAGGCCTCTCATTTTTTGAATAGTGTCAATATCTACTGGGGGAGAAGGGAGGGTGTTTCCAAAAAAATAATAATAGCAGGTGCTGCTTGGGACCAGGTAATGGGCTAAAACAATGGTAATACCATGCAAAAGACCAATTCTGGACCTTAGGGACCTCCAGCCCAGTCATTCCTGTCATCAGACTTTCCAGTCACCTGCTAGGATACCTAAGGGGAAAATTAGGGGAGCACAGTGCATATTGTTCCTTTTGTTAGCAGTGCCAAGTTTGGTGGGGATGAATTTGCCATCTGTTCGACTTACTGCAAAAAAATCTGGTCAGCTGTAAACTTTGTTTTTATATGTTGCCACTTTCCATCAGCACTAACAAAAGTCAGGAGGGACTGTTTGGCATGTCAATTTCTAGAACACTCTTTGTGCGGAGTTGTGCACTTTTGCACACTTTTGTTTGGCTTTGTTTCACCAATGTTTGTCGCCACCTGCTTCTGCAGGAAGTTGTGCGTTGGCTTGCATGATTTCAACCAGCCGCTCCTTTGATGCCCATAGCTGAAGTGCTTCATCAGATTACTTAAAAGGAAGCCTTGCACAAGTAAACATTTGACCAGGCAAAAGATCTGTCCACTGGTATGCATTCTGCTTCTCCATTCCAGATCTAAGTTTTGGAATGACCAGTTCAAACGGTATGCAGATTTTTACTGTTTCCAGGGTGGACTACCAGGAGATAGATCTCTTGCCTGTACCTATTGCTACAATGCAGTGGCATAGCTGTCAACTTTCGGATTTGAAAATAAGGGATTTTTTTTCAAACTTTCGGATTTGAAAATAAGGGATGCCGCAAGGGCGGTGCAATGGCACCAAGTAGCCTCAACACCCTGCACTCCAGAGGCTGCGTGCGAACGGGTGAGCGAAAGAGTGAGCGCGTAGACAGCAGGCAGGCTGTCTGTCTGCTTGGGCGTGAGGGTCTGGCTGCACAAGGCATGCAAGCTCCGCCCCCAGTCGGTCTCAGACTCCTTATTGGCAGCCGAGCAACGCAGCTGAGGAGCCTCCCTGGCCGGCAGGGAGGGAGAGGAGCTGCTTCCTTTGAAATCCAGGAAATTTAAGGGATATCAACAATCCGGGATAGCAGCGGGAAACGGCATTGGAATAAGGGAGTTTCCCGCCAAAAAAAGGGAGGGTTGACAGCTACGTGCAGTGGTAGAGCAAGCCAATCAGGCGCTTGGGGTGGCGAGCGCTCCCTGCACCCAGGGGCGGGGCCACCCACCTGCAGGGCGGGGTGAGCAGGGGCAGGACGCTCTGCGGGGCCTCTGAGGAGTCTGCCTGCCTCCTCCCACTCAGTCTCCCTACAACTGAGGGGGAGGTAGCGGGCGGACCATTTGGGGCAGCGTGGAGCCTGCCTGCGCCCAAGCCACCGCGTCACTCCCAGGAGAGATGTGAGGCTTGGGTGCGCTGCAGGGCCCGCAATGAGTACCGCCTGCCATTTTGTCCCCCCCCAGTGGTGACACCCGGGGCGCTCCGCCCCCACTGCTCTCCTTCCTCCGTCCCTGCTACAATATTCATGGAAAAGGTCTTGGTAAATGCTGCTGTGGTTTTGTTAACTAACTTCCCCTGCTATTTAATATTGTTTTGCACTTTAAATCCGTCTACTGGAATGTTTGTTGTGGCTTTTGAAACTGTTGTTACCCTGGAACCACAAAAACAAATGGCAGGAAATAAATCTAAGAAATGGCTAAATGCAATTGCACAGAGATAGCATCCATTTTGGCTGTCAGCAGGCATGAAGACATTTGCAGAATAGCAGAGAGTGGGCTTTGCTTGCATTTTGCAGGCTCTTCTAAAACCCTTTCCCATGGAGCCTTTTATGATGAACACACTGAAAATTATATCCAGCGTTATGTGGCTCAGTGGCAGAGCCTCTGATTTGCACCCAGAAGGTCCTAAATTCAATCCCTAGCATCTCCCAGAAGGGCTGGGAGACCTCCTGTCTGAAACCCTGGAGAGCAGCTACCAGCCATGTAGACAATATGGAAGAAGAAGAAGAGAAGAGTTTGGATTTGATATCCCGCTTTATCACTACCCAAAGGAGTCTCAAAGCGGCTAACATTCTCCTCCCCCTTCCTCCCCCACAACAAACACTCTGTGAGGTGAGTGGGGCTGAGAGACTTCAAAGAAGTGTGACTAGCCCAAGGTCACCCAGCAGCTGCATGCAGAGGAGCGGAGACACGAACTTGGTTCACCAGATTACGAGTCTACCGCTCTTAACCACTACACCACACTGGCTCTCATCACACTGGATGAGGGACCCAGTGGAGATAGATAGAGCAATGTTCTGGTGTAAGATAGTGACCTATGTTCCATTGCTATTTGCATCACATTCAGTTGCCTCCCCATTGCTCCTAATCAATCAACCACCTGACCCTAGAAATGGAGCCAATGGGATCCATGACTAGCCGTGTCACCTCTGATATCGTAGGGGGCCTTGCAAGTGTAGCATCAGGAAACTGCTGGCCCAGCAAAACAGCAGGGCAAATAAAGTGTGCCAGTCCCATCTCTGCCCTATAGAAACGCAGGCGGCAGTTATCGTTTAACCTCTCCCGCTTCCGGCATATGTGCTGGATGCTAGCCATCTGGTAACAAGTAGTTCAGCTCATCAGTCCTGCGGTATTTACCATAAATTAAATTCTCCTCCAGTATGTCAAACTGGATTAAGTATCTCAGCTGGTAGGATTATTTGGAGAGCGTTCTTCCTGTGTTTTAATATCTGAGTGAACACCAAAAAAAAAAATCTTGTTCAAGATTTGAAGGCATGCTTGAGTTATGGAGCATCCTGAGGAGGCTAAATCCCATTTCCTCTAAGGGCAGGCTCAATTTCCTTTTATCCGAATGGGTTCCCATATCCCCCCTTTCCTCCTGGAGCACTAGCTGACTCACATATGTGTCCTGCGTGTCAAGCTTTCTTCCCACTTGCCAGGAATGGTCTGGATTCGGGCATGGGTCCGTGGATGGAGGGTGCCTCATTAGCACATCCCTCCTTGCTTCTCTTGGAATAGAATAGAATAGAATAGAATAGAATAGAATAGAATAGAATAGAATAGAATAGAATAGAATAGAATATATTTTATTGTCATTGTCCCCTTCGGGGACAACGAAATTACTTGGCTGCTCCATCCACCCAGATAGGGCACTCCACGCAAAAACAAAACAACTACAAAAACACTGATTAAAACCATACACACTGATTAAAACCATACAATGATAAAACATAACAGGTAAGATTAGATGACTTCAAAGTCCAGGCTTCCCATTCAAGGCTGCGTTCGCTCTGGAGAAGAAGCTGTTTCTAAGACGGCTTGTTCTTATTGTCATCGTCCTGTATCTCCGTCCCGATGGCAAGAGCTCAAAGAGACGGTGACCAGGATGCGATGGATCTTTCACTATGTCCAGTGCCTTTCTGTGGCACCTCATGGCATAAATCTGCTCTAAGGTGGAGAGCGAGCAGCCAACAATGCTCTCTGCTGCCTTAACAACTCTGCACAACCCCATCCTGTCCTTGGTAGTACAGCTTCCGTCCCACACACAGAAGCCATAAGTGAGCATGCTCTCAATGGCACAGTGATAGAAGGCAAGCAGCAGCTTTTGTGGAAGATGGTTTTTCCTTAGAACTCTCAGGAAGTACAGTCTCTGCTGCGCCTTCTTCACAAGCCCCCTTATGTTGACACTCCAGGACAGATCCTCCTGTAATTCAATGCCCAGAAATCTGAACATTGTTACCCTCTCCACACAGATCCCATCAATCAAAAGTGGTTGGCGCACTGTTAGTGTGCGGACAGTATTATTACTGTTGCTGTCTGACCTTTAAAGCACTCTACAACGATTCGCATAGGAGACAGAACCCCCTGCTCATAAGCTCACAGGTCTAGGGTCCATCAGGTCATGGGGTAGCAAACCTGACGCCGGGTGTTGTTGGATGACAGCTCCCTTGCTTTGGCTATTTGTGAAAGAAAAGCATTTCCAGCAAAAGCATACTAATAATAATAATAATAATAATAATAATAATAATAATAATTTATTATTTGTACCCCGCCCATCTGGCTGGGTCTCCCCAGCCACTCTGGGCGGCTTCCAGCAAACATTAAAACATTAACACATCACAGATTAAAAACTTCCCTAAACAGGGCTGCCTTCAGGTGTTTTCTAAATGTCATGTACTGTAGTTGTTGATCCCTTTAACCTCTGATGGGAGGGCATTCCACAGGGCGGGCACCACTACTGAGAAGGCCCTCTGCCTGGTTCCCTGTAGCTTCACTTCTCGCAGTGAGGGAACCGCCAGAAGGCCCTCGGCGCTGGATCTCAGTGTCTGGGCTGAACGGTGGGGGTGGAGACGCTCTTTCAGGTATACAGGACCGAGGCCGTTTAGGGCTTTAAAGGTCAGCACCAACACTTTGAATTGTGCTCGGAAACGTACTGGGAGCCAATGTAGATCTCTCAGGACCGGTGTTATGTGGTCTCGACGGCCGCTCCCAGTCAGCAGTCTAGCTGCCGCATTCTGGATTAATTGCAGTTTCCAGGTCACCTTCAAAGGTAGCCCCACGTAGAGCTTATTGCAGTAGTCCAAGCGGGAGATAACCAGAGCATGCACCACTCTGGTGAGACAGTCTGCGGGGAGGTAGGGTCTCAGCCCTGCGTACCAGATGGAGCTGGTAGACAAGATTAGCCTAACATGTAGCTTGCCCCTTGCAGACGCGATACAAAAGGAAAAAGCAATGGGGAAGGAAAAGGAAAGCAAAAACTTTCTGGGAGCAGGGGAGCAAGCTTCCTACTGTGGGTCTTTCTCTGGCCCATGAATGGGGCAGGCTGGTCTTCAGCTTCCCGTGATGTTCTTCCTGGAATGCAATGTCTGGGTGAATTACAAAATAGCTTTCCAGAATTTGTGCACCTGAAATAGTTGTCTTGTTTGGAAACTTGTGTCCTCATGAGCAGGGAAACTGAAGTGGGATGTGAAAAATAGATAGCAGTCAAGTACAACATTCCTAGAGTGGACATTGAAAGGGAATGTTTCCTCCAACCAGTAGAAAACTTCCTGTTTCCTCCTGAGCTGGGATAAACTTCCTCTGCATGTGATTAGAGGTGGGCGTGGCCTTACCTGCCCAGGTATCAAAAGGATAAAAAAAACCTCTGTGTTGCAATCTTGAAACAGAAACCAAAAATGAGCCACATGACAGCCAATGAAAATCGTATATATATTTTTTCTTGTATAATAACAAAAAGACAATGGACAGTGATCCAGTATTGACATTGTTTTGTGTATGTCTTCTTCAGCATATAACTCAACATACAATGGAAGTTTTCAAGGAGCAGTGGTCATATGAATATGTCCGTTGTCTTTTTGTTATTATACAAGAAAAAATATATATACGACTTTCATTGGCTGTCGTGTTCCTCGTTTTTGGTTTCAGGTATCAAAAGGGGCAAGGCAGACACCACTCTCTCCTCTTCTCCATCTTGCTTTCGCCTTGTGAGCAGCAGCGACTGCCTGTCTGCAGTCACTGCGATTAACCCCCATATGGGGTAGTTCCACGTGTATATACTTTGTAACATAAGTCTGCCTTCAGGGATCCATCTGTGAACTGAATGTGTGAGTAAACTTCTTTTGTAATATTTTACACAAGATTGTGTCATGTCTATTATTTTTAAGGGGGGCAAAAGGGGATTACCAGGAATCCTATATTGAGAAGCTTAAACAAGCTTGCAACAAGCTAACCGCTGTGTGTTTAAAAGGGGAATGCACTCTGCTAAGTAAAGGGACCTGCTAACGCAAGTTAGGAAGGATATTATTAAACAATATATCCTCTCCTGCCTTCCTGAACATTCCCACAACTGACATGTTCAAAAGGGTGTGATTGCTTTTGTTTGTGCAAAGCTCACAAACCATATTTTTAAAGGAACGAAGGAAGCAGCATTAGCTTGCCACAGATCACTCAAACATTTTTGAAGAGATTTAGTGAAATCGCTGTATGCTGAAGCTGTTCTCGGTGGGTTTTGGAGGGAAAAATATCTGCCTTTTAAGTGGTTAAATGTTTTGTATAGAAATAATTGAAAGTGACGAGATTAGTGTGCAAGTCAGAAATTATCAAATGAACTAACCATGCAAATAACCATCTTAAATGACAAAACCTGCAACAAATTACTGTCACAGAGTGAATGGAAAGGGCATGGGGGAGGTATCTAAACACGAATGAAGAAGTTCTGCTGTGCAAAAAGCATAGCTGTGCACTGGATTCGGCTGAGGTCTGGATCCTGAGCCAAAGTGAAACAGTCCCAGATCTCTATAGATCGAGCTGTCAGGAGCTGTCAGGGGGTGGGTCAGAAGGAGAAGCAGGCATGAATATGAAGAAGGAGGAACCAGGAAAAAAGAGGGACCTATCAGGTAGCAGCAATTTCATGGGAAGTTTCAGGAAGAGGACATTCCCAGCACTCCCTGAAAAGCAGATGCTCTACCACTGAGCTGCAGCCCTTACTATACAAATGCTTAGCATTTTTATTATTTTCCTTTTGTAAACTGCTCCAGTGACTGGCTTGAGGTCTAAGCTAGCTGAAAATGCTCAGTTGTCCCTGAGCCCAAAACTGGATATTGAGTGTGGGTCTCAGAAGAAGCTCATGCTGTGATACACTTTCTTGGAGTATAAAATGCTCCATCACAATTGCTTTGGTCACATTATTATTATTATTATTATTATTATTATTATTATTATTATTATTATTACTAGCTGACCCGGCCACGCATTGCTGTGGCTCATTTGGTGAAATGAGCACGTTTCCCATTTGGTGAAAGGAAAGTGCACGTTTCCCCCCCCCCCATTTTCGCCAGGCTTCCCACAGCTTCTGCCGTTGAACTTCCACCTGCCTCCTCTCCATCTTCCCCCCTGCTTTTGCCTGACTCCCCACAGCTTCTCCCGTTGTACTTCCGCCTGCCTCCTGTCCGTCTTCCCGTTTCTGTTTCTCTTTCTCTGTTCCCTCTCCTCTCTCCTCACAGACTCTCTCTCTCTGTAGTTTGTGCACGCCTTCCCTCTGATGTCGTGGGTGTGATCACGCATAGCGTGTGTCGTTGGCTGCCAATAGCCTCCACGGCCCACCTCCATCCCTCTCCTCTCTCCTCCTGGGCTCTCTGACCTTGTATAGCCTGTTTCACAGCAGTGATGTCACCACATTGGCAATGGTGGTGGCTATGTGGCTTTGTGATGTCATGCTGCTCACTATGTGATTGGTTAGGATTGGCTGTGGCTATGTGGCTTTGTGATGTCATGATGCTCAATATGTGATTGGTTAATATGTTTGTTCCTTTGTTCCACTCACTGAAGTGACTTCTAATTAATATTTTTATGTAAAAACACTCCGGGCATGGAACCCAACGTTGTGTCAAAATTTCAAGGCAATTGGTGCAGTAGTTTCGGAGTTCATTGGCGACAAAGAAATGACGTTACATTTTTATTTATATAGATTGTTGTTGTTGTTGTTGTTGTTGTTGTTACCCCACATATCTGCCCCAGCCACTCTGGGCAATGGCTTCAAACACATATGTAAAAACATAATCACACATCAAACATTAAAAACTTCCTAGTACAGGGCTGCCTTCAGATGTCTCTTAAAAATTGTGTAGTTCTTTCTCTCCTTGATGCCTGACGGAGGCCGCCACTGCTGACAAGGCCCTCTGCCTGGTTCCTTGTAGCTTCATATCTTGCAGTGAGGGAACCTCCAGAAGACCCTTGGAGGAGGACCTCAAGGGATGCTCCTTCAGGTATACAGGGCCAAAGCCGTTTAGGGCTTTAAAGGTCAGCACCAACACTTTGAATTGCTCCCTCCACTCCTGAAATTAAGCAAATAATTGTCACTTGTTTTTGAAAGTCTATTGGCCACTTCATGAGAAGAGAAGACTCCCTGGAAAAGACCCTGATGCTGGGAAAGATTGAGGGCACAAGGAGAAGGGGACGAGAGAGGACGAGATGGTTGGACAGTGTTCTCGAAGCTACTAACATGAGTTTGACCAAACTGCGGGAGGCAGTGGAAGACAGGAGTGCCTGGCGTGCTCTGGTCCATGGGGTCACGAAGAGTCGGACACGACTAAACGACTGAACAACAACAAAGGTTGCTTTAATAAGATTTTCTGTTTTCAGGACTCAACGGATAAATGAGCGATCAATAATACTGAATGCTTTTCTTTGTTCCATATGGCAGTACTATTTAACTTTGTGCGAATTTGCAAAATGCATCATGTCGTTTCAGAAAACCAAGGGCTGGCAGCCTTAGTGCTGCAAAACAGATCAGAGATCCCCTCTGCTCTGAATGAATGTAGGTTTTAGGAAATTGGGGGGTAAATGAAGCTAGGGAAACCACATTCACTCACATTTGTTGGCTGAAGGAACGATCAATACAAAGGCTCTATCTAGCCGTTTGAGATGTCCTGGGAAAATGAGTTATTTCTTCCTGCAACATACTTTTGCCCTGTTAGTGTTTCAGTAAATTGCATTAGTAGGAGAGAAGGCCCCCATGAGGGCTTAAATTGTATGTTTTCCAGTGTGTTCTGGGAAACTTCAAACAGAGATATACGTTAGTCAGCAAATCCTTGGGTTCCTGAATTGGAATTCCACTTATCCTGGCACTGAGTCCCATCTTTCTTTGTTTAAAGGTGTGCAGGGAATTTATTCTCCCCACAAAAAATGCAGATCAATCAGATATGTCAAAACATCAAATATTTTTCAGGTTGCACCCCTAAATGTATTCACCAAAAAGTGTGCCCAGTTTGGACACAGTGGGGCCTAATGCTCCCCTCTGTTTCTCCTTTTCCCAAATTTAAATTCAGTTCTCCACATTTCTACATCAGATTTTATTTTAAGAAAGCAACTATGAAAATTTGTCTGTGCTTCAGCGCAATATTTTCCTGATGTACACCTTTTTGTAGGCTATTTTCACTTATATGCATGTGTTTGCAAAGCAATTTCTCCAAATTCAATGCCTTCCACATGCCATTTTCACTAATATATGCCTCTTTACACACAATTTATCCTAGCGTGTGGCTGGAGAGCTGCTCTTGAAAATTCAGAGAAGTGCGAGTTTTGAAGAAGAACTGCATTTTGGTTTACATCTTGTGGATTAGATAGATGCACCTTTAAATTCATACTGAATTTCTGCCCCATCCCTATTGCTGAGTAAACCCAAGTGAGGCTTGCATTGTCAAGAAAGACAATACAATGGGATTGTTAGTAGCGATAATTCATGCAAACCGAAAAACTGGCACCAGAAAGAGATTGTTTAATAGCTCAATGTTGTGCTGAAGTGCAGCCAGATATTGAGAGAGAGAGAGAGAGAGAGAGAGAGAGAGAGAGAGATTTCTTTTAGGCTGCCTCTGACACAGCTGCATAAGCTGTTCCTACTCATCTACTACCCCCACTGCTAACCCCCACCCCACCCCCAGCTCCCTTGCTCTGTCACTCATTAGACCATGTACAAATCAAATTGGAAGGGGTAAGGCACTCAGGCTCCATTCAAATAACATGCTAACCACTTGGGAGATGTTTGGGCAAGGATCCCAGAGTGTGTCGGCTCGGGGTAGGCCTTGAAACTGTAGCTGACCCAGGCGGGATACTGTACGAACCCGCCTGATCCTGAGTCACGAAATATAAGAATGCCTTAACCGCAGGCGTGATATGTAATTGTGAGAAGAGCGAGAAATGACGCATTTCTGGAAACATGCTCTCAGGGCGACGCCTTCCTTGCGCTGTGCTTCCCAGCCCAGAGCTTGCTTAGACCGAGGCAGCTGAAGCAAACAAACAAACAAACAAACAAACAAACAAACAAACAAACGTGCAATTTGAGAAAGTGCACTTGGATGGTCATCCTAAAGGTATTGACCCATGAGCATACCTTATTGTGATCAAGATAAGTGGGGTGGTATCTGAGTTCTTCGATGGAGGCCGCGTTTTAAGTTCTACTCTCAGCCATGGAAAAAATGAAACCATCTTGCCGGTGGCCTCTTGAACCCATTTCTTGAAGGCTGCTACTGGCAGATTTTAAGAGCAGCTTCCAACACGACACTTCTTTGAAGATCTGATTTCTTCCTTGCTATGATACATCATGTCTGGTTATTCCAGCCATGTGCATGAGCTTTGTCTAGCCAGTCAAGGAGCTAAGAATGTGTCTGACTTGGACCTGTATGAGCATGTCTACACTGTTGGTTCATTTAGTTATTTATCATTTCCAGCAGAGTGTTCGTACACATCTTTTTCTCTTTTGGACCTTCACTCGTAAGAACACATGAAGCGCTGGCAGTGAGGTCCAGGCAGAGGACAGGGCCATTCTGGGTGGAGAAAAACAAGGAGTCTTGTTGTTGTGTTGTTGTTTTTTAACTTTCTAAAAAATTATTTATTGGTGTGTGTGTTTGGAAATCTACCAATGAATAAAATAAAATAAAATCGGGATTGAGGAGTTTTCTTGGGACAGTGGAGGGCATGTGTGCTGTGCCCCACTGGTGCAATGGCGGTGGCACTCGCCCTTCTTTGGATAGGAAATGCTCTGTGGGTGTCAGGATGCTGTCAGCAGCTCCCAGGTGGTTGCCCAGGGAAGTATAAAGACAAGGAAAAGTTTCTTAACGTCCTTTTTTATTCCAAACTTTACAGAGAGAGACTATAGAACCCAGCCTCTTGGATAATGGTGTTGTCCCAATTGAATCTCCACCCCCGTCTCTCCCACTTCCTCATTCGTCATCGTCGTCACCTCCTCTATGGGAGCTTCTAGGTGCCCTCAGTCTCTGAGCTCTTTGATCTCCTACTTTTAAGGCTTGCTGGGTTCTGGGAGATTGAGGGTGCGGGATGCTTTCAGCCAGGTGTTGCTCTGACTCTCCCACGATTTCCCAACTTCTCCCCTCATCTGCCTCTGAGCTGTGACCTCCTTCAAACCCCTGTTGTAAATCTATACTGTCTTCCTCCTCCTCCTCCTCCTCCTCCTCCTCCTCCTCCTCCTCCTCCTCCTCCCTGGAAGGGTCAGGATGGGGAGGTGGGCTCCACCATTCCTCCTCTGCCCAGTCCCCAACAGTGGAAGGGGGGACACACACACATAAAAAATGGGGGTTGAGGAGGGTCAGCTGCGGGGGGAGTCAAATCCAATCCAAATAACTTTATTGTACTACCCATTGGCCATGACAAATCTGAAAGAAAAATAAATACAAGCAAAAGGGGTGCCACACCACAAATAAGAGTCTCTATTTAGATCTCTGTGTCTCCCTTACAGTTCCCTGCTATATTGTCCAGGGTCTTCTTTCTTATCTTTTTGGCCGCCAAAACAAAAAGGGTGACTTTATGAGTCACTGAAATGTTTACATCACTGAGAAGCCATAGGACCTTCTCTGCCAGGGAAAGACATATTTCCTGTATGAACAGCAAGGTGAGAAATCGCCTCCTGGGTCCATTGTAAAGGTAAAGGTAAAGGGACCCCTGACCATTAGGTCCAGTCGTGACCGACTCTGGGGTTGCGGCGCTCATCTCGCATTATTGGCCGAGGGAACCTGTGTACAGCTTCCAGGTCATGTGGCCAGCATGACTAAGCCGCTTCTGGCGAACCAGAGCAGCGCACGGGAACACCGTTTACCTTCCCGCTGTGGTGGTATCTATTTATCTACTTGCACTTTGGCATGCTTTCAAACTGCTAGGTTGGCAGGAGCAGGGACCAAGCAATGGGAGCTCACCCTGTCGCGGGGATTCCAACCGCCGACCTTCTGATCGGCAAGCCCGAGGCTCTGTGGTTTAACCCACAGCGCCACCCGCGTCCATTGTAGAGTGGGCCAAATATTAAATAGTGCAAGATGTCTTCCACCTGCGGTTGTCCACATATACAGTGGTACCTCGGGTTACAGATGCTTCAGGTTACAGGCGCTTCAGGTTACAGACTCCGCTAACCCAGAAATAGTACCTTGGGTTAAGAACTTTGCTTCAGGATGAGAACAGAAATCGGTGCGTCAGCAGCGGCAGGCCCCATTAGCTAAAGTGGTACCTCAGGTTAAGAACAGTTTCAGGTTAAGAACGGACCTCCAGAATGAATTAAGTTCTTAACCCAAGGTACCACTGTACAGAGTCTGTCTTCATACGGTAAGGTAAAGGTAAAGGGACCCCTGACCATTAGGTCCAGTCGTGTCCGACTCTGGGGTTGCGGTGCTCATCTCGCTTTATTGGCCGAGAGCCAGCGTACAGCTTCCAGGTCATGTGGCCAGCATGACTAAGCCGCTCTTGGCGAACCAGAGCAGCGCACAGAAACGCCGTTTACCTTCCCGCCAGAGCGGTTCCTATTTATCTACTTGCACTTTGTTACCCTGTTAGATCGTCCATCTAGGATGGCGGAAGGCATAGCTTGAAAACCCAGCCCAGTAAAAGCAAATCTTAGTGAGGCTGGCCGAGTTGCGGGAGGGGGGGTGAGAAATGTCTCTGTTTTCATCTGAGGAATGTTGGATGGTACGAATGCCAGGTTTGTCTTGGAGATTAGTGCAGCCCCTCACTGACCTTGTATAACACCAAACATAAAACACCACAAACTCAGGTGAAATGACAGCCAAAGACTAACAAGGAAGCACTTGGCTTTTCTGTGGGGATCCGGCCAATATAACAAGGGGATTTCACCTGCCTGCTTTTGCTATCCTTGGCTGAAACTATGAGTTCCTTGTGTCACTGTAACTAGTGGCAGAAACAGCTTGTCCTTTACAGGGTTTCCTTCTTTAATTTTTCTCATGAGTGCTTAACTTGGCTCAGAGCTGTTACTGGTCACCTGTGAACAACTTGCCTTACATTTTGGCAGGCTTTAAAATACTTGGGACTTTCAGCAACAATAAATTTCAGCGGATCGAAAGAAGGAGTCGGACAGCTGTTTGGAATCGAGGCACAAGCCTTTAAAAATTATTATTATTATTAATATTATTAGAATTATTATGTCATAGGCAATCTCTCTTGCTCAGCTGGGATTTTCCTCATATTGAAAAAGAATTAAATGAAAGAAAACTTGCTTTGTAAGATCAGTAGATTGCACCTGGAATTGAAAATGGAACTTTATCCAGGTCATATTTCTCAGTCGTCTGTCTCTGAAGGTGGATAGTCTATGCATGGAGATGTTTCTTGAGTCTGTATTTTCTAACTTGCTAGACAGCACCTTGGAAGGGTTTTGTTTGCGATCAGAGCTCTATTTCTGTACAGGCATGATCTCCCCAGATAGGGGGAAATGAAAGGGGCGCCTGAAGTATAAGAAGTTCCTGCTTCAGAGCTGCCCCGCATGTTCACCTCGTTCAGAACCACTCCTTCTACAATCTCTTCCAATGTGGGCCAAGTGGAAATCAATAGGAAAATTCAAGCTACCAGCAAGGATAGGGGAGAAATTCAGAGGGGTTTGTTTGTTTGTTTGTTTGTTTGTTTGTTTGTTTGTTTTAATCTACCTGATTTACACTTACTGGAATAATACCTGAACAGAAACACAGAATTTGCACAAGTGTTTAAAAAGTCATATACAGTGGTCCCTCGACTTACGAAGTACTCGACATCCGTATTTTTCGACTTACGAATGAAAAAAAGTGGCCGCACGCCTATGAATTTTTCGACATCCGAATGGAAATCGTTGCCGGTTTTAGATGCAGTTTCCTCGACTTACGAATTTTAGGTGCGGTTTTTTCGACTTACGAATTTTTCCGAATATTTTTCTCCCAATGCATTCCTATGGGAAATCGACTTACGATTTTTTTTCGGCCTACGAATGTCCATTCAGAACGGATTAAATTTGTAAGTCGAGGGACCACTGTATTAGGGGACAGTGTGCATAACAATGCATATGTGTGTGGCAAAATAATATATAAAATGCATTATGCTAGATGGATTTTTGTAAGACCTTTTTCCAGTTGCAAACTAATGGGGAAATTGGATGAACTGAACAGCAGAAAACTGAGAAGCAGTGAGAAACCAAAATTGACAGCTTCATCCATCCCTAGCTAAAAGTGAAATAATGTGAACACATCAAACCTACCATCTAACAGGGCCTGCGGATCTGAGCTTTCCTGACAGGTGCTACTCACTGGGTGCTACTATTACATAGTGCATAGCATATGACATCTCTGCAATGAGAAGCTTACAGTCAATGCAAAGGAGTTAGTGGTCTGGGGTGGGGGGAAGCGATTAAAGAGAGACATAGAGGAGAATTTTGCTTGGTCTGGATTTTTAAGCAAACTGACCTAATTCACACCATTGAGGCCGCTGCACAGACTGGATCACAGTCCATCTTCAGATTTCACACTTCTTTGAATTTGACAATACAGTTCTCAGCTCAAAAAAGCACCAAAGTACATTAAAAATATGTGTTTTAGGTGAAAATACATTTACAAATATGTACATTGAGATAAAATATATGCTTAACTATGAATTTCCATACAGATTTTTTTTATAAAAAAAACACAGATTAATGCAGAAACAGGATGGAAAGGATTTATGAAATGAACACATGCAAAACTGATGTGGACAGGAAATAGACTCATCCATCCATCCCTAGAGAAAGGTGGAAGTGGGGGTAAACGGTGGAAGAATACTTTGGCTTAGTTTCAGTGGGGGAGGAAGACCAAGATGTTAAGCCAATTGCCTCATAGGAAAGGTGGGTTTTGAGAAGGAATTTGAAAGTGGGGGACAGAATCCAACCTCTGCAGACACCACACCGGTTTCCATTGCAATTCGGTATTGTATCTTCGTTGGCGATCACTCGTTGCCAAGTAAGATTGTCTTCCATGAACACGGTGTTAATAGTGAGGCCGTAAGTGACTCTGGAGGGACCCAGGTGGCGCTGTGGGTTAAACCACAGAGCCTAGGGCTTGCTGATCAGAAGGTCGGTGGTTCGAATCCCTGCGACAGGGTGAGCTCCCGTTGCTCGGTCCCAGCTCCTGCCAACCTAGCAGTTCAAAAGCACATCAAGTGCTAAATAGGTACCGCTCCGGCGGGAAGGTAAACGGCGTTTCCGTGCGCTGCTCTGGTTCGCCAGAAGCGGCTTTGTCATGCTGGCCACATGACCCGGAAGCTGGATGCCGGCTCTCGGCCAATAAAGCGAGATGAGCGCCGCAACCCCAGAGTCGGACACGACTGGACCTAATGGTCAGGGGTCCCTTTACCGTTATGTGACTCTGGAGGCCAATTCTGGATCCACGCATCCCCACAGTGGTGAGAGGTTTCCGGACGGGAGTTGATCATGGTGAGGGTTTGCCAAACATGCCTTCCTCTTAGCTCATTTATCCTTTTTGCTCTGAGTTCGTGCTCCTTCAAAGTCCATGACACCTTTGGGAAATGCTGCTCTCCAATTGGAGCACTCACAGACCAGTGTTTCCCAGTTATCAGTGCCTATACTACATTTTTTTTAGATTTGCCTTGAGTGCGTCTTTAAACATCTTTTGTTGTTCACCGGTATTTCGCTTTCCATTCTTGAGCTGGGAATAGAGTAATTGCTTTGGAAGACGATATTCAGGCATATGAACATGACCAGTCCAACGAAGCTGATATTGAAGAATCATTGCTTCAACACTGGTGAACTTCACTTCTTCCGGTACACTGACATTAGTTCGCCTGTCTTCCCAAGTGATGTGTACATTTTTTCGGGGACACCGTTAATGGAATCTTTCGAGGAGCTGGAGATGGCATTTAAAAGTGGTCCATGTTTCACAAGTGTACAGTAAAGTTGGTAGTACGATAGCTTTGTAAACAAGCATTTTGGTTATTGTACATCATTCCCTCTAACACAGGGTTTCCCAAACTGTGGTCTGTGGGCAGTTACAGGTCTATCTCCCAGGACATTCTATACAAGATCTCAAAGTAGCTGTCTTATTGCAGAGGAATTTCAGAAATAGACTGGAAAGAGAAGTTGCTGAATTGCAACTCATTACCAAGCTTAAAGGGACCCAGGTGGCGCTGTCGGTTAAACCACATAGCCTAGGGCTTGCTGATCAGAAGGTCGGCGGTTCGAATCCCTGCGACGGGGTGAGCTCCCGTTGCTCGGTCCCAGCTCCTGCCCACCTAGCAGTTCGAAAGCACGTCAAAGTGCAAGTAGATAAATAGGTACCGCTCTGTCGGGAAGGTAAACGGCGTTTCCGTGTGCTGCTCTGGTTCGCCAGAAGCGGCTTAGTCATGCTGGCCACATGACCTGAAGCTGTACGCCGGCTCTCGGCCAATAAAGCGAGATGAGCGCCGCAACCCCAGAGTCGGACACGACTGGACCTAATGGTCAGGGATCCCTTTACCTTTACCTTACCAAGCTTAAAACCATGGAGAGACCTGGTCTGAACAAAGACATTGGATTCTTATCTCATTATATATGACAAAGCTATTTTTAACCTTCTCACCCCTTGCTTTTTCCTGTAAGACTAATTGCAGTCGTTAACAGTCGTCAACAGGTTCACCACAGCTATCAGCCTATCACCCATCCCCACCACCCCTCTGAGTAATACCCCTCCCACCCTCTCACTATATATAAGGGTCTGGTGACTTCTGTTTCAGTGTATCTGAAGAAGTGTGCATGCACACGAAAGTTCATACCAAGAACAAACTTAGTTGGTCTCTAAGGTGCTACTGGAAGGAATTTTTTTATTTTTTATTTTGTTTTGTGTGGTCCGTGGACTACAAGTGGTCCATAAGCTTCATTCAGATATTCTGCAACATGTTGTAGATTTGTGACAAAAGACAGGAGACAGCACATCCATCACTGTCAGGGATATGCCCACCCCTGCCAGTCCAGCGCTGAGTGGTTACTGACAGCCTCAGCCGTTGCTGTTGACGGATCCATCTTCCAGTGAATCTGCCAGCTCCTCGGGGGAGGAGCAGTTGCCGGGAGGAAGCCAGGGGGTGAGAGGTCTCCAGGAAGATGCCCAGAGACCTAGCACCACTCAGCAGACCCACTCGGAGGGAGAGACACCGTTTCTGGCGCCTACTTTATGCAGAGGGACCAGGGGAGGCGGCACTTTAGGGTGCCAAGACTCTGGTGTTGGCGCCGCAACAGGAGGGGGGCACTTCCAGATTCCGCTAGCGACTAGACGGTCTTGTTTAGGGTTAGCTCTGCACTGTACATATTTTGCACAATAAAATAGTTGAAAGACAAGGAGGACTTGGTCTTTACTCATGAGCAACCGTTAAGCGAACCTGACAATCACATTGAATTTTCATATTGATTTTTAATTGTATATTTATTGTTTCTTGCTATTGTTTCTTTTATTTCTTATGATGTACTTTATTGTATTGCAATTTGAATTCCGAGAAATTGCAATCTGAATTATATGGACTTACAACAGGCAACCCCCCGCCCTCCTCAAACCATTAAGTGTTCTGCCAAGAACCTCAGCAACTTTCAAGGGGTCCAGAGGTAGGGGAAATGGTTGGGAACCACTACTCTAACAGAAAACTTAGTGCCTGCATGCCCACAGGAATTGGGACAAAGCAGTGAAAAACTGAAAATCGAGAGGCAAATAGCTGCGTGTTTGGGAGAACCCTGTGGTTTGGAAAAGTATAAAGAAGCTTAAGACCAGGGGTAGGCAACCTAAGGCCCGTGGGCCGGATGCGGCCCAATCGCCTTCTCAGTCCGGCCCACGGATGGTCCGGGAATCAGAGTGTTTTTACATGAGTAGAATGTGTGCTTTTATTTAAAATGCATCTCTGGGTTATTTGTGGGGCATAGGAATTCGTTCATTCCCCCCCCCCCCCAAAAATATATAGTCCAGCCCACCACATGGTTTGAGGGACGGTGGACTGGCCCACGGCTGAAAAAGGTTGCTGACCCCTGCTTAAGACCAAAGACAGCAACTCCCTGCTTCTCCCTCGCAATGTGAGAGCAGAATGGAATTGTGGAATGTTGAGAGTCACCTGAAAAAGAAAAATGGAAACCAAATTGGCTTCCAAATAAAGAGATGCTGAATTGGAATGGTGAATTAGCTTACCTAAGCCCCTAATGGCTTACAATATCTAGGAGGAAGGCAAGGCTGACTGGTTAGAATCCTGAACTGGAGCACTCCTGTTAGAGAGCAAGGATCTGACCTAACAAGGATCTTGATTAACTTAAATCTGTATTATGCAAGAGCAAATGTGTTGAGCTAAATGCTCTTTACCAAGGAAATATTGGGCGGTATCAACTAAGTCATACTCAGAGGAGACCTATAGAAGTCAATGGGTTTATTGGCTTGCATTTTATGGTTCTACTCTGAGTATGGCTTGGCCAATCTCCTGCTGTTTTCCCCCACCCAATACATCCTTGACAAATTCCCACCATATATGATAGAATTCTCCTCTTATTTCCTGACATTCCCAACATAACAAGGGGTAGTGTTGATTTTTTCCCTTATTTGTCAGAGCTGGGGTCACCTATATCACCTTGTCCTGCAGTCTTCTCCCAGATCTCCACAGGTATATTTATAAATATATACCGAATCATCATCAATATATGTTGGTCCCAAATTATGCAAGAGTGCGGTAACTAAAAACAGGATGAAATCACCGCTGGCCTACTTTGCCCTCACATTGCTCGCTCTGAACATCTTAATAGCACTCGATTTATCCTAAACGTTGAACTGTGTAGAACGAGCTGTTTATCAGTCAGCCATATGGAAAGACATTTATATCTTACCCCCATTATACTCCCAGGTGTGCTTCTCTGGCAACCACAACTCACACATAGCTTTTAAGGAGAGAAATGGAAATCCAGATGTCCCATTTTAATAATAAGCAGTAAAAAAAAATAAAAAAAAGTGGAGGGGGGGTGTTGTGATTTCTTCTCTTAGCCACAGCTCCAAGTGAAAACAAAGGAGATTGCAGGGGTGTAAATTGACTCTGCTGCTGTCGTTTTCTGTTGCGGCGAGTGCCACTTCTCACCTTCCCACCCCCATTCCTCTTCTATGATGGAATGTCCCTTTGAGTTCAGTGGAATGTAACTACCAGAGCAGACAATAATAGGTGTTCCATACTTAACATGAGCCAAAGTGTATTTAGTTAGTCAGCTAAATTTATGTCCCACCCTTTTCCTGAGGCTCACCCTTTACCGTATCTTAATGAAATGAAATGGACTAAAAAACCTGAAACCTTGCTGGGCTCGGTCACCTGCAGGTCTTGGAGGTAATAAAACCAGTGCCTCCTTTTGGATGTTTTGTGCTACGTCTCCACACAGGACCGGTGCCACGGATTTTGGCGCCCTAGGTGAGGGGGCGGGGCACGTGACATCATTGCGCATGACGTACAGTGCCCCCCCTGCCTGCCGGGTGTCCCGCGCCGCCGCGATTTTCGCCACTGGTTGGGGCGGCACAGGGCGGCGGCGGGCAGTGGACGGCGGTGGGGGGCAGGCTGGCCAGTGCCCCCTCCATTTTGGCGCCCTAGGCAACTGCCTAGTTCGCCTAAATGGAAGTGCCGGCCCTGTCTCCACATCATCCCTGACCATTGGTCTAGACCAGGGGTGGCCAACCCCCAAGAGACTGCGATCTACTCACAGAGTTAAAAACTGGCAGTGATCTATCCCCTTTCTGAGCTTTTTTTTAGGAAGGAGGAAGGTCCGTTTTTTAGGGTTTCAGGTAATGCTTGTTGAGCTTTTTTTAGGAAAGAGGGATAGCACAGTTTTTTGGGGGTGCAGGGCTAAAATGTTGAGCTTTTTTAGGGGAGCCAGAGTTGTTGAGCTTCTTTGGGGGGAGCCACTGATCTACTGGTGATCTACCACAGGCATCCAGTGATGTACCTGTTGGACGTGCCTGGTCTAGACCATGGGTAGGCAAACTAAGACACCCCCATGTATAAGACGACCCCTATTTTGGGGGACTCTGATTTAAGAAAATGGTGGGAGATGGCCCCCGTGTATAAGACGCCCCCAAATTTTGGACATTATTTTTAAGGGGGAAAACCTAGTCTTATACATGGGAAAATATGGTATTTTAAAAAATAATAATAAAATCTGTGAGTTAGTTGACAAAACGTCCGCAAGCCTTTTTTTTATTTTTATTTTTATTTTTAATTTATTTTTTACACAGGACACAACAAAATCAGTTTTCATTTTAGGGGCTTTGATCCAAGCAACCCCTTTCTTCACTTCGCCGCTCCTGGAGCTGCAATGATCATCACCATTCCTCAGCGCATCCCCCTCATCACTGTGATCCAAGGCCATGAAGTCAGTTATTGGCATCAGCGTGTTTCCCATGGCTCCACACAGTCTCTCTTTCTCCCTCCCTCTCTTTCAAACACCTCCCACACATTCTTCTGGATGTCCTATTTATCTTATTCTACAACAGGGTAAAAAGTAGATCCATCGCCAAAGCGTTTATAGCGAAAGGGCCTAAGGGGCACATCTCTCTCTCTCCCTCTCCATGAGAGAGAGAAAAGCCAGGCTGTGGCAGCAAATGGACTTAGCATGTTTACACACGTTCATCTGCATGGATATTCATCAACAGATGTTTAGGACACAAACCTACAGCCAGCCGTAGAGTAGATAAGTGCGGCTTTATTGGCAGAGAGGAGGCCCACCCATATGATACCACTTAGCCTCCAAAGGAGGCCCTCATAGACCCAAGGAAAGTTCCAGGTGTTGGTTGACTACAACTTCCATAATCTTTTATCATTAGCCATGCTGTGTAGGGCTGATGGGAGTTGGAGCCCAACAGCATCTGCAAGGTCATGTGTTCCCCATCCCTGGTGTAGGTACCGTATTTTTCACTCTATAAGGCGCACCTGACCATAGGACGCACCTAGTTTTTAGAGGGGGAAAGCCCCAATTTTTTTAGAATCAGCTCAAATTTCTGCAGCTTCTTTTGCAGAGGAGAAAAGCCCCATTTTTTGAGGATCAGCTCAAAGTTGTTGAGCTTACTTTGCAAAGGGAAAAAACCCTGTTTTATGGGGTTTAACTCACAGTTCTGCAGCTTCAGGAAGCCATTTCTACCGTTTCCAGACAGATAATCTAATCAGCCAGTCACATGTCGCTGGGGAAACAGCCTCCCTCTGCAAGGGGGCGGGGCTGGAATCTCTCTCCCTTATCTCTCTCCCAGATTGTTCCCTGAGCAGCTGCTCAGCGGGCTTCCTTTCAACACCCCCTTCTCTCTCTTTTTTTAAAAAAGCACGATCTGCTTTTGCCCCTGGGCAGTGCAGCTCCTGGGACCACACATTCACTCCATAAGACGCACAGACATTTCCCCTTACTTATTAGGAGGAAAAAAGTGTGTCTTATGGAGTGAAAAATACGGTATACTGATTAATTTATGGCCTATCTTCCAAAGAACCAAGTTGGGCCACATCTCCAGTACCAATAGCAGGAGGAACCACTTTCCCCAATCCACTTTGTGCTTCCCAGTTAGCGCCAGAGTCTGACATTTCTTCTTCTTCTGAACGATTTCAAGGAATCGTTAACGCAACATAAATTAGGATGCGCCTGGTGATTTGCTTTTTTATACATAAAACGTACATTCAGTAGAAGCATTTGTTTGTGTTTTCTTTCAGAGAGCAACTGGAAACACTTACCTCACTTTTTCTCACAAGTACAGTAGGTTTCCTGAACTAGTGTCAAGGTTTGAGTGCCAGGAAAAAGTGGCTGAATATTCGGCATTTGAATGAGGGCATCACCAGGGGTGGAATACATCTGTCATGTCTGGTAGCGTTAATTTGCAAGCCATCGGACTGCGATGGGCTCAGCAGGATCTAGTTGACTTTGTCCGGGGGCTTTATTGTGTGAGCGTCTTTTGTAGATGCACACAAAACGGCTCATTTGGTTGTATGAATCCTTCGACCATAGCTGTCCACCTTCCCTTTTTTTGCGGGAAATTCCCTTATCCCAGCGCCATTCCATGTCATTTCCCTTTTTTGTTGGGAAATTCCCTTATTCCAGCGCTGTTTCCTGCAGCTATCCCGGATTGTTAGCTATCCCATAAATTTCCCGGATTTCAAAGGAAGCAGCTCCTCTCCCTCCCTGCCGGCCAGGGAGGCTCCTCAGCTGCATTGCTCACCAGTAGTTACAGAGAATAGGATGTCATTAGACAACAGCACTGTTTGTGCTTTGCTTGCATGTAAAATCAACCACTCTGGCCCAGCCCACAAATACACTCCTTCCAAAAGAGTGTTAAAGGATGCAAAGTCTGCAACACGTTTCTATAATAAGTCATGATGCCAGAGAGCCAAAAGAGTGAACCTGATCAATCCCCCCATGAAGAATTGCCGCTTTTGAATTGTGGTGCTGGAGTCCCGTGGACTGCAAGAAGATCAAACCGATCCATTCTGAAGGACATCGGCCCTGGCTGCTCACCGGAAGGACAGATCCTGAAGCATCGCATGAGAAGAGAAGACTCCCTGGGAAAGAGACCCTGAGGTGGGAAAAGATGATGGTGTGTAGCCTGGTGTAAATTAATTTGTAGCCTGGGGGGATTACCGCGGCATGGACTGTCCCCGAGAACCGTAGACTGTCCCCAGGACAGGTGAGGCTGCTGATCCCTTATTTTCAAATCTGAAAGTTGACAGCTATGCCTTCGACGTCTCTAACTGACCTGATTCAACAGCAGGAAAGAGAGAACATGCCTTGTTTGCTAAGATGAGCCACCTCTTAGTCATATTAGCTCAAAAGACCCTTACATCAAGGCTACCTTTGACACCTTCGAAGTACAAAATGGCTGGTGGCTGGGCAGCCATTCAATCTCAGGGTTGTTGTTTTTGGGTTTTAAAAACATTGCAATCAGGTTTTCACTAATGAATTCAATGTAGCAAAAGCAGGTTTTTTTGAAGGAGGGAATCAAATTCCCTTTACTTGGTGTGCATCTGACATGTGAAGGGGCTATCAGGAATGCATGGGTGAAACCCAAGCCAAATCAGCACTTCTTATTGGTGTTCCACCAGCTCTTTAAAAAATAAATAAATTAGGATTTATAAAGAGAAAAACATTTATTAGCCCAGAAATGGAAACAGCATGAAGTACCAACAAAAGAAGAGTGGCAGATGAAAATGATGGACTTTGCAGAACTGGCAAAAGTGACGGGAGGAATCCAGAACCAGCGAGACCAAGCATTCCAAAAAGACTGGAATAAATTTATATTATATTTGAAAAGACAACTGTAAGCAATTGACATCCTTAGCAGGGTTATCTGAAGATTTGTAAGATGAACTAGTTACCTATTCAGGTTGAGTAATTTAATATGTTAAGTAATGATATAACAAGAATAGGAAAGCAAGTGAAATGCAAAAAAGTAAAAATTAATTTTGTAAACCATTAGGCAGGAGGGAGGGAAGTCTTTTAGGCTCAGTTGAGCCAAGAGATTTAATAAGAGGATACGATGTTACATGTTGTGATTATATGTAAAATTATATATATATATATATATATATATATATATATATATATATATATATCAGTATATATATATATCGGTATATATAAAGGTAAAGGGACCCCTGACCATTAGGTCCAGTCGTGTCCGACTCTGGGGTTGCGGCGCTCATCTCGCTTTATTGGCCGAGAGCCGGCGTACAGCTTCCAGGTCATGTGGCCAGCATGACTAAGCCGCTTCTGGCGAACCAGAGCAGCGCACGGAAACGCCGTTTACCTTCCCGCCAGACTGGTTCCTATTTATCTACTTGCACTTTGACGTGCTTTCGAACTGCTAGGTAGGCAGGAGCAGGGACCGAGCTACGGGAGCTCACCCCATCACAGGGATTCGAACAGCCGACCTTCTGATCAGCAAGCTCTAGGCTCTGTGGTTGAACCCACAGCGCCACCTGGGCCCTATGAAAAACAAAACTTAATCTCAAATATCTTGTTTTTGTCCAAAACTAAAACATTGATCTAGATACAATAAGCACATAGAAAAAAGAGAGAAAAGGGAAAGCAGGAGAGAAAGAGAGAGAGAGAGAGAGAGAGAGAGAGAGAGAGAGAGAGAGAGAGAGAGAGAGAGAGAGAGAGAGAAGAAATAGACAAATGATTAAATGAGAGAGAGAAATAAAGTTCCAAAATTAAAGAAGTTCAGATTCTTCATCTGAACGCTGTATAGAAACAATCTTCACTTCAACCATTCCAATGTAATACTGGAGCCACAATACAAAGCCACTTTCTATAAACAAACATTATCTTCGATCCTTAAATCTAAATGTCATTATTTCTTTTTCTTTTTCATGCAATAAGTCTATGAGAGGTTTCCAATCTTCAATCAACGTTAACAATGACCTTTCTCTGATATGTGTCAGTTTCGCCATCTCAGCTAAGTCCGTTAGTTTTAACAGCCGTTCTTCCATTGTTGGTAGCGACGAGTTCCTTCCATCTTTCTGCATATAAAGGCCTTGCCACTGTAATCCTATATTGAAGCAAAGTTCCATATTCCCCTGGCTTTTGAAGATTTACACAAACCTTCCCTTGGTCTCCCCACCTGAGTCTCTTGTTTCAATTGCTGTGTTATTTTAATTGGACCGTTTTCTTGAGGATTTTAATTAAAGGGGTTTATATATTATTTGGGGATTTTAATCAGAGGCGTAGCAAGCCCAGGTGGTACCCGGGGCAGAATTTTTTTTGTCACCCCCCCCCCACCACCACTTTAATTTTAAAAAAATTTAAAAAAAAATAAAAAGTGTCACCCCCCTCTGATTGTGCCACTTTGCGAGGTGTGGGGGTTTTGTGTGTGTGTGTCTATTATCTCTTTTTTTTCAATAAAGTTAAAATTAAAAAAATAAAAAAAGTTAAAAATATTTTTTTAAAAATTAAAAAGTGACCCCCCCTCTGATGGTGCCACTTTGTGAGGTGTGGGGGGTTGTGTGTGTGTCTATTATCTCTTTTTTTTCAATAAAGTTAAAATAAAATAAAAAATAATAATAATAAATTGATAAAAATTTTAAAAAATTAGAAAAAATTAAAAAGTGTCACCCCCCTCTGATGGTGCCACTTTGTGAGGTGTGGGGGTTGTGTGTGTGTGTCTATTATATCTTTTTTTTCAATAAAGTTAAAATAAAAAATAATAATAATAAATTGATAAAAATTTTAAAAAATTAGAAAAAATTAAAAAGTGTCACCCCCCTCTGATGGTGCCACTTTGTGAGGTGTGGGGGTTGTGTGTGTGTCTATTATCTCTTTTTTTCAATGAAGTTAAAATTTAAAAAAAAATAAAAAAAAAATTTAAAGTGTCACCCCCCTCTGGGGTGGAACCCGGGGCGGCCCGCCCCCCCGCCCCCCCGTTGCTACGCCCCTGATTTTAATCCTGGATATCTATATTCTAATGTCTGTGTAGCTGGCATTTATATTTGCAAAGCGCTTAAAAGCCTATTTTGGCATTAAACAGTGTATACATTTACTAATAAAGTGTGGTATCATAGAGTTGTAGAGTTGGAAGGGACCCTACGGGCCATTTAGTCCAACTTCCTGCAATGCAGGAATCTATATATATATATATAATAGTTTTATTCATTTTATCATATAAAACAAAACAAGCACATAAACTACAAAAGAAAAACATAACATAAACATATAGACACAACAATAAAATATATCATTTTTTACCTATTTCCCTTAACATCTTGTTGGGACTTCCCCCTCTCCTCCCTTTCACATCTAACTCTTATTTTCAGGCAAGTTCATCTTCAAATTTAACCTTTTATCTAACCTTTTGTTATCCATTTATTCATTTAATCATTATGTTACCCTTTTTTAAAAAACCTCAAAGATATTTTTCAGTCCCAATTTTAATCCTGTAAACTCTAGCTTATACCCTAGATTTTCAAATACTTTCCATATTACAATATTTTTAAAAATACATTTTAAATTTCTTCCAATCTTCTTGCACCACATCCTCCCTCTGTTCACGCAGTCTTGCTGTCAGTTCGGCGAGTTCCATAAAGTCAATCATCTTCATTTGCCAATCTTCCACTGTTGGTATTTCTTGTGTCTTCCAGTTCTTTGCAATCAGTAGTCTCGCTGCTGTCATTGCATACAAAAAGAAAGTCCTGTCTTTTGGGGGGATTTCCTCCCCTTGCAATGCAGGAATCTCAAGTAAAGCATCCATGACAGACGGCCATCCAAACTCTGCTTAAAAACCTCCAAGGAAGGAGATTCTATCATCTCCCTAGGGCGCTGACCACCTCCTGCTATCTGAAAGTTCTTCCTGATGTTTAGTCGGAATCTCCTTTCTTGTAACTTGAAGCCATTGGTTTGGGTCCCAGCTTCCGGAGCGGGAGAGAACAAGCTTGTTCCCTCTTCCATGTGACAGTCCTTGAGATATTTGAAGATAGCTATCATATCTTCTATCATATCTTCTTCCATGATCACTGCAGATGGTGACAGCAGTCACGAAATTAGAAGACGCCTGCTTCTTGGGAGAAAAGCAATGACAAACCTAGACAACATCTTAAAAAGCAAAGACATCACCTTGCCAACAAAGGTCCGTATAGTTAAAGCTATGGTCTTCCCAGTAGTGATGTATGGAAGTGAGAGCTGGACCATAAAGAAGTCTGATCGCCGAAGAATTGATGCTTTTGAATTATGGTGCTGGAAGAGACTCTTGAGAGTCCCATGGACTGCAAGAAGATCAAACCTATCCATTCTTAAGGAAATCAGCCCTGAGTGCTCACTGGAAGGACAGATCCTGAGGTTAAGGCTCCAGTACTTTGGCCACCTCATGAGAAGAGAAGACTCCCTAGAAAAGACCCTGATGTTGGGAAAGATTGAGGGCACAAGGAGAAGGGGACGACAGAAGATGAGATGGTTGGACAGTGTTCTTGAAGCTACTAACATGAGTTTGGCCAAACTGCGAGAGGCAGTGAAGGATAGGCGTGCCTGGCGTGCTCTGGTCCATGGGGTCACGAAGTGTCGGAAACGACTGAACGACTGAGCAACAACAACAACAACAATCATATCTTCTCTCAGTCTCCTCTTTTCCGGGCTGCTTATCAATGCTGCATGTGGGCAGTTCTCAACTTTGCCGAGAATGAGACAGAACATCAGAAGCTACCTTTGCAGGTCTAATCACAACTAGCCTTCGCTTTCCTCAAATTAAGGGATGGGGCTTCCCTGTCAAATGACTTGTTTTCTAGACAGGCTTAGGCTGGAATCCCAACACCTACTCAGATCAACTTTGTGGCCTTGAAGTAGGTTGGACCGTTCCAACTTGAACAGTATGTTCCCCCCTGTGCACATTTACTTGGAAGCAAATCCTGAGCTCTCTGGGAATTACTCCGAACGGAGGATGCATGAGATTTCAGCCTTAGTCTTGGACTAGCTGAACCCTTCTGGTGCAAAAGGGTTTTTAACTATCATATATTTTGTAACATGGGATGAGTAGGATAACAGGACGTCTGGAATTTTAAAAGCGGGGATAGACTGTTCATAGATGTGTGTAACCAAAACCAATCCCCCAAACACCATCTGCCAGTGACAATTCAATGATTTTAGTTTGAAAGTATTCATTCTTGGACATGATCTGTTTCTGTCATGCACCATTTGTGTGTCAGCTGGCACAAACTGTTGTGCATAGAAATGAAGAGGCTGGCTCTGCTCTCTTCTGTCATCACCCGTGTGGTGTTGCTTCATAGGTTGTTTATTTGTACGAATGTTTCCCCCTTTTTTGCAACTTTTCTGCAAGGCAACCTTGCGGCACTGACCGCAGGAGGAGGAGAAGTGGCAATGCCCAAGCTGGGCTAACTATGTCCTTTTTCTGCATGCACAAGGGGGATAAAAAGCAGCATGGGTGAGCCAGGTTCAGAACACAACTTGGCATGTACTCAGTGGGCAAGTCATGATACCTCAGGTGAGTGGGAGCCAGTGTGGTGTAGTGGTTAAGAGTGGTGGACTCGTAATCTGGTGAACCGGGTTCGCGTCTCCACTCCTCCACGTGCAGCTGCTGGGTGACCTTGGGCTAGTCACACTTCTTTGAAGTCTCTCAGCCCCACTCACCTCACAGAGTGTTTGTTGTGGGGGAGGAAGGGAAAGGAGAATGTTAGCCGCTTTGAGACTCTTTCGGGTAGTGATAAAGCGGGATATCAACTCCAAACTCTTCTTCTTCTACCTCAGTCTACATTCCCTCTGTCTGTAAAATGGGAACAAGCCATTTAACTGACAAGGTTCATGGGAGAATATATGAGACAAAGAAAACCTATTTGTTATGAGTATGAAGTGTGTTTTTGTCCATGGATTTTTCTTGGCAGGGATACTGGAGTGGCTTGCTGGTGACAGCAGTCACAAAATTAAAAGACGCCTGCTTCTTGGCAGAAAAGCGATGACAAACCTAGACAGCATCTTAAGAAGCAGAGACATCACCTTGCCGACAAAGGTCCGTATAGTTAAAGCTAAAGTACTGTATAGTGATGTATGGAAGTGAGAGCTGGACCATAAAGAAGGCTGATCGCCGAAGAATTGATGCTTTTGAATTATGGTGCTGGAGGAGACTCTTGAGAGTCCCATGGACTGCATGGACTATCCATTCTTAAGGAAATCAGCCCTGAGTGCTCACTGGAAGGACAGATCCTGACGCTGAGGCTCCAATACTTTGGCCACCTCATGAGAAGAGAAGACTCTCTTGAAAAGACCCTGATGTTGGTCTTTTCAGTGTTCTCGAAGCTGCCAACATGAGTTTGACCAAACTGCGGGAGGCAGTAGAAGACAGGAGTGCCTGGCGTGCTCTGGTCCATGGGGCCACAAAGTCAGACATGACTAAACGACTAAACAACAACAACAACAAAATGAACTGTAGACCTACATCAGGAGTAGGGAGTAGCAACATCTGGAGGGCTATTGGTTCCCCATCCCTGGTGTAGAATCATAGAATGGTAGAGTTGGAAGGGACCCTGAGGGTCATCTAGTCCAACCCCCTGAAATGCAGGAATCCTTCCCACTGTTGTCCCTGGGTGGGCTCGAACCACCAACCTTCTGGTTAACAGCCAGACACACAGCCCCCCTGACTTTTCTACTGAAAATTCTCTACGGACAGTTTGACTAGCTTTTAGGCTTAGCCAATGATGCCGTTGGTGATGATGATTAAAATCCACTGAAGATCACAGGGTGGTTAGGTTGTTTTAGTCTTCGGATTTTATGGGATTCCCTCTTAAGATGACAATATATATTACTTCAAATACTTCAAAATATGGTAAACCAGACTGTCTTCTCCAATGTAGACACCACTGGCTTCAACCAAAAAATGGGGCAGTAGAAGACCCTTCACACTAACAATTGCTGATGGATACGGAAGTGCATTTCGGTTATAGAGACAATGGCCATGCAAATACATAACACATCTATCACCCTGTTGATCCTAATGATGAAGTTGAGGATTTTCTTCATGAGGAAGTAAAATCCCATCTCTTAGGTTTTGCACCAAATTCTAATTGTTCTCGTTGAGAAACTCAATATGGGGACTTAGGGAGCACAAGAAGTTTTATTGAATCCGCTGTGGCTGGTGAGGGAATGTGATGTTTTAATACACACCTCATCTGGTTTCATGTGCAAGAGGCGTATTATTCTCACCTGACTACACTAATCACAGTGCTAATTTCCCTTCCTTGGTTTTTCATATGTGCTCAGCCGCAAGCCTTCTCCTGCTTTCTAAGGAACGCCTGCCCACTTTTGTCCAGTAAAATGTATAACAGCCTCTATTTTGCCTCTTTTTCACTTTAACTGGCATGGCTATATTGTATCGATTTAACAATTTCTACGATTCACACGCCGTCTTTGCCGTCCCTGGGCCCTCGGACTATTTTCTCTGTCTGAAAACGGATAACGCAATTTAAATTGTGTAATGTAACGGCTCTTTGGGTGAAATATTAAATTACAGCCAGCGCTGCCAACAATTTGGAAGAGATGTACGATTGTGTTGCTTCTTTCTCTGCCACGTCGGCTTCGGATTTTGGGACCCCATTGGGCAAGGGGCTATTGCGAGGAATTACTTTGACTCTTGGGTGTTGTGAGCCACTTTAAGCATGGCTAAACTAGGGACGAGGGTGGCGCTGTGGGTTAAACCACAGAGCCTAGGGCTTGCCGATCAGAAGGTTGGCGGTTCGAATCCCCGCGACGGGGTGAGCTCCCGTTGCTCAGTCCCTGCTCCTGCCCACCTAGCAGTTCGAAAGCATGTCAAAGTGCAAGTAGATAAATAGGTACCGCTCCGGCAGGAAGGTAAACGGCGTTTCCGTGCGCTGCTCTGGTTCGCCAGAAGCGGCTTAGTCATGCTGGCCACATGACGCGGAAGCTGTACGCCAGCTCCCTCGGCCAATAATGTGAGATGAGCGTCGCAACCCCAGAGTCGGTCACGACTGGACCTAATGGTCAGGGGTCCCTTTACCTTTTAAACTGTGGAACAGTGGCATACAAATGAATGAAGGTGGTGATTCTCTTTTCTCTTGTCTCTGCTCTGCAGTACACCAGCAGTGCATTGCATTGCAGGGGGCTGGACTAGATGACCCTTGGGGTCTCCTCCAGCTCGACAATTCTATGATCCTAACAGCAAGGAAGAGCAGGTTTAGGGAGCTCTAAGCACCAGCACTCCTCCTTTGAGAGTGCAAACCTCAGCAGATGCTCAACAGTGCCAACTCCAAAGGCCAACGTTGCTCCAATGTACATCCAGGATGAATATTCATTGTTCTTCCCCAGCAAACAAATCAGAACAAATGCTCAAAGAAGACCATCTATAATCTAACCCCTCTGCACCTTTTATCACATGTGGTAGACTTGCAAGGTGATAAAAGCCTATTGGGAAATGATTTATAATGAATTTTTAAAAAAATGTTAAAAATAACTTATGTTAAAAAACCAGAAGCCTTTTTATTAGAAATTAGCTGGCCCGGCCACGCGTTGCTGTGGCTCATTTGGTGAAGTGAGCACGTTTCCCATTTGGTGAAAGGAAAGTGCACGTTTCCCCCCCATTTTCGCCTGGCTTCCCACAGCTTCTCCCGTTGAACTTCCACCTGCCTCCTCTCCATCTTTCCCCCCATTTTTGCCTGGCTTCCCACAGCTTCTCCCTTTGAACTTCTGCCTGCCTCCTCTCCATCTATCCCCCCCGCTTTCGCCTGCTTGCCCGCAGCTTCTCCCGTCGAACTTCCTCCTGCCTCCTCTCCGTCTATCCCCCCCGCGCTTTCGCCTGCCTCCCCACAACTTCCTCCTGTCTCCTCTCCGCCTGCCTCCTGTCTGTCTATCCCCCCCGCTTTCGCCTGCCTCCCCGCAGCTTCTCCTGTTGAACTCCCGCCTGCCTCCTCTCCGTCTTTCCCTCCTGCTTTTGCCTGACTCCCCACAGCTTCTCCCGTTGTACTTCCGCCTGCCTCCTGTCCGTCTTCCCGTTTCTGTTTCTCTGTTTCTCCGTCTCCCGTTCCCCCCTCCTCCTGGGCTCTCTGACCTTGTGTAGCCTGTATCACAGCAGTGATGTCACCACATTGGCAATGGTGGTGGCTATATGGCTATGTGACTTTGTGATGTCATGCTGCTCACTATGTGGTTAGGATTGGTTGTGGCTATGTGGCTTTGTGATGTCATGATGCTCAATATGTGATTGGTTAATATGTTTGTTCCTTTGTTCCACTCGCTGAAGTGACTTCTAATTAATATTTTTATGTAAAAACATTCTGGGCATGGAACCCAACGTTGTGTCAAAATTTCAAGGCAATCGGTGCAGTAGTTTCGGAGTCCATTGGCGACAAAGAAACGATGTAACATTTTTATTTATATAGATTATAGGTGCAGAGATACCAAGGGAGCAAAAAAGACTTTTCATGTACGCGACGACAGCAGCCCAGATACTCCTAGCCCAGAGATGGAAGGAAGACAAGATTCCTGCAAGAGAAGAGTGGGCAATAAAATTGATGGACTATGCTGAGATGGCCAAATTGACTGGAGAAATCAGGAAACAGGATGAGAAAAACTTCAAAAAGGACTGGGGAAAACTTGTAACTTATTTGAGAGAACATTGTAAACAGCTAAACACATTGGCAGGAATACCATAACACTTGCAATGTGAAATGAACTATGGATATAATTAGAGTTTTATGGACAAATAGAGAACGTTATGATATGCAGTGAAAAAGGACTACCAATGGACTCCACGGAAGTAAGTCCGAGAATGCGGAGAATTCTTTATTTTTTGATTACATTTTATGTATGGATCTAAAAGGAAATTGTAAAAAAAAAACAGTAAAAAAATTATATAAAATAATAATGATAATCTAACCCCGCTGTTAACTTTGCACAAGCTAATCATGATGAATCTTCAACAAATAGGTCATCTGAAGGAGCTCCTAATCTCACTCACCTCACCCCCAAAATTGTTCACCATACCACCCACCCAAACGTATACTCTCCGATAGGTCTTTTTGGTGTTTATTATTTCTCCTGTATGTGTGGAATTTGTGTAAGAAAACCCGCAGGAGTCTAAATACACACTGCCGGCACCCAGCAGGCATCTAAATTCTTACGTTTGATATCTTATGTCCCAAGTGACAGCTCTCTGTTCTTGAAGCCTATGTGACCGTTCGGAGAAGCTGTGTATCTTGGCATAGCCAATGCTGATAGCCGTGTGCGGCCACCATTTTACTGACAGCCATCTATCTGCCGGAGAGAATGCAGCCCCCCCACCCCACCCTCTTGTTCAGCTGGGTTGCAAGTGAAAGATCAACAAGAGAAGCGATTTCTGAGGAAAGGGTGGGAAAGTTAATCGGGGCACTCAAGCGAAACCAGTTTTGTTTGAAAAGCCCCATAGTCCACATTTACCTTTAATTTGAAACCATGCTTATCATGCAGTAATGAGAAACAAGCACTAAGCTGTTTTCAAGTGATCATCTTTATCCCAGGTATAACTACAAGTGTTCAAACCACAAGTTGTTCTGGACTGTGGGGTAGAGAGTTGCCACATTCAATTGTGTGTGTTTGCACTGCTGTGGCGTAATACTGAAGAGACTGCGGTTCATAGCTGTCAACCCTCCCTTTTTTGGCGGGAAATTCCCTTATTCCAGCGCCGTTTCCCACTGCTATCCCGGATTGTTAGATATCCCGTAAATTTCCCGGATTTCAAAGGAAGCAGCTCCTCTCCCTCCCTGCCGGCCAGGGAGGCTCCTCAGCTGCGTTGCTCGGCTGCGTTGCTCACCAATAGTTACAGAGAATAGGATGTCATTAGACAACAGCACTGTTTGTGCTTTGCTTGCATGTAAAATCAACCACTCTGGCCCAGCCCACAAATACACTCATAGAATCATAGAATCATAGAGTTGGAAGAGACCACAAGGGCCATCCAGTCCAACCCCCTGCCAAGCAGGAAACACCATCAAAGCATTCCTGACAGGTGGCTGTCAAGCTTCTGCTTAAAGACCTCCAAAGAAGGAGACTCCACCACACTCCTTGGCAGCAAATTCCACTGTCGAACAGCTCCAAAAGAGTGTTAAAGGATGCAAAGCCTGCAACACGTTTGTATAAGAAGTCATTAATGGATGCCAGAAAGCCAAAAGAGTGAACCTGATCAATCCCCCCATGAAGAATTGACGCTTTTGAATTGTGGTGCTGGACTCACGTCCCGTGGACTGCAAGAAGATCAAACCGATCCATTCTGAAGAACATCGGCCCTGGCTGCTCACCGGAAGGACAGATCCTGAAGCATCGCATGAGAAGAGAAGACTCCCTGGGAAAGAGACCCTGAGGTGGGGAAAGATGATGGTGTGTAGCCTGGTGTAAATTAATTTGTAGCCTGGGGGGAACACCGCGGCGTGGACTGTCCCCGAGAACCGTAGATTGTCCCCGGGACAGGTGAGGCTGCTGATCCCTTATTTTCAAATCCGAAAGTTGACAGCTATGCTACGGTTGTGTTCCTACTCCCATATAATGTGTACTCACTGCATTCCCTGTGCTGTTTTTAATCCCTGTTTTTAATCCATGCTCACGCGATGTTCTCCAAAATGCATATGGATCCTGTACTGTGTTACAGGATCCTGCTGACTGACGTGTTGTTTCCCAAACCGGCTTCACACCAATTGGAATCCCCAAGCCATTCTTAATTTATCTCTAGTGTGAACACCTTTGCACAGGGTAAAGGCAGTCCTGCCCCATCAAAAGGTAAAAAGCTAGGGTAAAGGACCCCTGGATGGTTATGTCCAGTCAAAGGCGACTATGTGGCGCTCATCTTGCTTTCAGACCAAGGGAGCCGGCATTTGTCCACAGACAGCTTTCCAGGTCATGTGGGCAGCATGACTAAACCACTTATGGCGCAACGGAACACCATGATGGAAACCGGAGCGCACAGAAATGCCATTTACCTTACCACCACAGTGGTACCTATTTGTCTACTTGCACTGGCATGCTTTCGAACTGCTAGGTTGACAGGAGCTGGGACAGAGCAACCGGATCTCACCCCATCATGGGGATTCGAACCGCCAACCTTCTGATCGGCAAGCCCAAGAGGCTCAGCGGTTTAGACCACAGCGCCACCCGCGTCCCATTTTCCTTCTTTAAGGAAGCAGCTATAAGGTCGGCAGTTTGAATCCCCGTGATGTTGTTCCATTGTGCCAGAAGCGGTTTATTCATGCTGGTGACATGATCCGGAATAATAATAATAATAATAATAATAATAATAATAATAATAATATATTCTTTGTACCCCGCCCATCTGGCTGGGTCTCCCCAGCCACTCTGGGCGGCTTCCAGCAAATATTAAAATACATTAACATGTCACAGATTAAAAACTTCCCTAAAGTTTGTCTGTGGACAAACGCCAGCTCCCTCGGCCTGAAAGCGAGATGAGTGCCGCAACCCCATAGTCTCCTTTGACTGGACTTCACCGTCCAGGGGTCCTTTACCTTTACATCCGCACTTCTTGAATTCACCTGTTCTTCCTTTGTAGGCACTTTCCTTTCTCTCCAGTATTTTGCGTATAGGAATTCTTGTTGTCAGATCGGTTTTTAATTTATTAAGAACATTTACAGCCCACCTTTTCCACATTATGGCTTACACATGACGGCCTACAAGGCAGCTAACATAAATATCTAAAACACCATTTATATTAAATTAAATTAAATTAAATTAAATTAAATTAAATTAAATTAAATTAAATTAAATTAAAACATGGTAAAAACACATTAAAAATAACTAGGTCTCAATAAACACCAGCAAGCATCTAACAAATATAAACAACAGCTGAAGGACCCTTGAGCTCCCTGTCATTAAAAGCTCTTTCAAATAGCAGATTTAATGTTTTGCCAAAATGAGCATGAAAATGTTCCCGGGGAGGCCATTCATTGGCAGTTACCTAGTTTCAAATCAGAATCTTTGTCCATTCTAGCCCAGTATTCTCTCCACTGATTGGCAGGTCTCAGGAAGCGATCTTTCACACCACCTGCTTCTTGAACACCTTTTTTTAATGGAGATTGCTGGGGATCGAACCTCATGCCATGCAAGGTACGTGCTCTATACCTGCGCTGTGGATTCCTTCCACTGCCACGGAGATGAGTCATCCTTGGTAACCACCAACCTGACCTCTGGAGCATAGCTGTCAACCCTCCCTTTTTTTGCAGGAAATTCCCTTATTCCAATGCAGTTTCCTGCTGCTATCCCGGATTGTTGATATCCCTTAAATTCCCCGGACTTCAAAGGAAGCAGCTCCTCTCCCTCCCTGCCGGCCAGGGAGGCTCCTCAGCTGCGTTGCTCGGCTGCCAATAAGGAGTCTGAGACCGAATGGGGCAGAGCTTGCATGCCTTGTGCAGCCAGACCCTCACGCCCAGCCAGCCAGCCTGCCGTCTACACGCTCGCTCTTCCGCTCACCCGTTCGCGCGCAGCCTCTGGAGCGCAGGGTGGCGAGGCTACTTGGTGGCATTGCACCGCCCTTGCGGCATCCCTTATTTTCAAATCTGAAAGTTTGGAGAAATCCCTTATTTTCAAATCCGAAAGTTTGAAAAAACCCCTTATTTTCAAATCCGAAAGTTGACAGCTATGCTCTGGAGACAGGGCACTTGGAGCAGAGCCTTGGATGACATGATCTGAAAAAAGCCGGTTCAAATGGGGATGGGGAACTTGTGGCCCTCCAGATGTTGTTGCTCTAAAGGCATGGCATTGAACAGACCGTGGGATGAGCTGGAAGTGGAATTTCACCCCTCCAGTAATGTATCGTCCATGAGTGTCAAGGGGGGAGAGAAACAACATAGACCAGGGGCAGTCAATGTGGTTCCCTCCAGATGTTGGGAGCAACAGCAAACCCTGGTTACGTACAGCTATGCATGAATCATACAACAAACATAACCGGCTGATAAATGATAATTGTAATAGCACGTAAATTATAAATAATAACCTCCAAAAACATGCACATGGACCAAATCCAATGTGTGATATAGCATAAACCCAAATCAATATACATACATTATGTCCATACTAACACTCCAAATTATGTAAGAAAATTCATATATGGAGGTACAATGTGAGGATGCAACAGTTTGGTGCCATCCATACAAGTCAATTGATAGTTCCAAAAGATGATAAAGCTTAATCCGGTGATAAAGCAGTGTCACACCAGTACAAAACATAAACTTGATATTTCAACATAGAATCGGAGCACTCAGAAGAACAAGGATATCCGGATTATTGTCCCTGTTTCGCCTTTATGGCTTCATCAGCAGAGTGAATACTAAACATTATAAAGAAACATGAAATCAATAATTTAACATATACAACTCCCATCATGCTCTGACCATAGGCCATGGTAGCAGAGGGTGATGGGCATTCTAGTCCAACGGCATCTAGAGGGCACCCTGTTGACTAGCCTGGCTTAGATTGAGCTAGGAACTAGAATCTTAGTATCTACACTGACTGTACTCCTGCACTCGACACAATCATTTTGTGATTGGCAGGAAATCAGTGCACATCAGCAAGAAATGAGACGAGTGTTCCAATGACCGTCTCTTTGGACTCTGAAATTTCTGCCAAGTTTCTAGGCATGTTGCCCTCCCAAACTGAAAATCGTTCTGACAGTGATGAGAGGGCTTTACACAATACCAGAGGGAACAATGAAGGGGAAAGAAGCAAACGTTCCTTCAGTGTGGGAAAAGGGAGTACATATACATGAATATACTGCTGCTACCATGTGCAACAGCAAAGCCAGTTTCTTGACCGCTGGCTACAGATTATATACCGGTAATAGCAATTTGTTGAGTGACTAAGGAGTATGTGCATTCATAATAAATCAAAAGTGTGTGTGTTTGCCCTTACATATTAGCTTGCCAAGGTTACAAAGGTAAAGTTAAAGGGACCCCTGACCATTAGGTCCAGTTGCAGATGACTCTGGGGTTGTGGCGCTCATCTCGCTTTATTGGCCAAGGGAGCCGGCGTACAACGTCCGGGTCATGTGCCCAGCATGTGTGCCAAGGTTAGTTGTGCATTAATTGTTACTTTTTAAAGCCAGTAGGGGTGTTCTTTAACTGCATGACCTGTGGACCTGTGTTCACAAGTAGTTGAGCTATACACTCACACAGTTATTAATGGACTTACAGTCTGTGTACCTTCTGTGCAAATTAAAAAGCACAACCCTTTCAAGCAAACACAAGTACATGAAAATTTGAAAAACATAGATATTTTCACCATAACAGAAGTCCTTTAAGATTCCTACACGAGGATTCCATAACTATGTCCTGTTTCATGTGGGAAGACAGCTTGTACCTGCCTTCTGTGTAACACATGAACAAGCCTATAGTTTTCAAGATGCAAAGATGTCAGATCCATTGACAGGTGGAGGAGAGCCAATTACCGTATTTTTCGCTCCATAAGACGCACCTGAACATAAGACGCACCTAGTTTTTAGAGGAGGAAAGGGGGAAAGCCCTGTTTTTTTGAGGATCAGCTCAAAGTGGTGCAGCTTCTTTTGCAAAGAGAAAAGCCCTGTTTCTTTTGAGGATCAGCTCAAAGTGGTGCAGCTTCTTTTGCAAAGGGAAAAGCCCTGCTTTTTTGAGGATCAGCTCAAAGTGGTGCAGCTTTTTTTGCAAAGGGAAAAGCCCTGCTTTTTTGAGGATCAGCTCAAAGTGGTGCAGCTTCTTTTTCAAAGAGGAAAAGCCCCGTTTTTATGGGGTTCAACTCACAGTTTGCAGCTTCTAGTCCTACAGGAAAGGGAGCCATTTCTACAGTTTCCAGACAGATAATCTAATCAGCCAGTCACATGTCGCTGGGGAAACAAACAGCCTCCCTCTGCATTCAACAATGGAGGCCTGGGCAAGGGGGTGGGGCTGGAAAGGGAGCCTTATCTCTCTCCCTGATCGCTTGCTAAACAGCTGTTCAGGGGCTTCCTTTCAACACCCTCTTCTCTCTTTGTAAAAAAAAAAAAAGAGCACAGTCTGCTTTTGGCCCCTAGGCAATTTGGCTCCAGGGACCATGCATTCGCTCCATAAGACGCACAGACATTTCCCCTTACTTTTTAGGAGGAAAAAAGTGTATCTTATGGAGTGAAAAATACGGTAATAGGGGTTTCGCTCGTGACCGACAGGAAATGGCTGACTAATTCCATCTCTCCCGACCCCTGCGGGGAATTTTCGAAGCTGTGATGGGAGTAAGCAGCCTCCCTAACCTTCCCAGGCATACGGGAAGGGCAGCTCGTCCGCAGATGCCCCTAAACCTGCTTCGACCCCACAACGGGGGGAGAAGCCAGGGGGCCAAGGGCGGAAAGCACCCGTGGGGGGAGGAACTCCTGGAAGCCAGCCTGTTCGTGCACGAGTCCCGATGCTTCAAAATGTAATTAGTGAGAAGTTTTGGGCATGCTTTCAAACGAAGGAGGAAAAAGTACCTTGTTAAGAATTTCAGCCACTGAACTGCTAAGAAGAAAAAAGAAAAATGAAGATTTATTCATCATATCGGTACGTGAAAGCGGGACGGAAAGGGGGAGGGGAGCATTGGAACTCTGTGATAACTTTGATTTACTACTTTACCAAATAACAGGCTGACACCCCAAACCCCTGAAGACCCAAATTCACTATGTATAACAAGCAAGATTTGAGAGACTGATAATTTTGATTTCGAGGAGAAGATTTGATATTATAACATAAAAACTGAGCGGGAATGGAATTTGGACTTAAATATGCAATGTCCTAATGTGAGAAAGGAAATATTCTGTGGCCATTTGGAAGAGGATAAAAGTGCTTTTTTCTTCGGTTTTGGCAAGAAAGCCCCTTTGAACTCTGACTGATTTTAATTGGAAGAACTTGGACAGTTGCCAAAGTACGTAGCTAATAAGTCTTGGTCTGCAAATTGAAATCAGAGGGAGATAGCCAAGATATAATTCAGTGTTTCCCAACCTAATCTAGGCAACGGCACACTTGAATCAATGAAAAAATCTCGCGGCACACCGCTCCTCCCCCACCCGGCTGCGCCGGGTCTCCTGACCCAGAGTTACCTCTGGGATCAGCTGTAGCGCGGCGCGCACGAGGCTTCCGGTCGGGATTCTCGCGCGAGGCTGCTGTTGCTGCTGCTGCAGCAGCCAAGGGAGCAGCGCCGCCCTGGCTTCCGCTTCGCCGCCGGGCTCCAGCAGCGCCGCCGCCACGGTCCTGTGCAGCCCTGGGCTGCAGGTCCCTTTTTCCGCGGCACATCAGCCGGTGTCTCACGGCACACTAGTGTGCCGCGGCACACCGGTTGGGAAACGCTGATATAATTTACGACTTTTTAACAATGGATGTTATCTCCTGGAATGATAGATTTGAAAAGCAGACGGGTGACTAAATAATTATTGTGGAAAAATATGCTTGGAAACTGCGGAGATGGAGTGAAAAGATGGCGACCGTCAGTGATGGAACTTTTGGAGTCAGGAAGACCGAGGGGCATGGAGAATTTACAGCGATGAAATACGGCTATAAACCCACACAGAGACATTGTTTGCTTTGATTTATCTTGCTTGTCGAACTACATCAGAGGTTGCGAGAAGAAGGGAAGAACAGAAAACAAGAGATAAGATGATCAGACGGCCTCCGGAATTTGAAGCATGGGGACTCACACACAAAAAAACTTTAAATATGAATTTGGAAGATTTGGAATTTTTCTTTTTTTATTAATAATTGGATAAATGATCTGGAACGTAATTTGGAATGTTTCAATGTAATTTGATTGTATTGGAAATTTTAATAAATATGATTTGGAAAGAAAAAAAAGAAAAATACGGTAATAGTTTTGTTGTGGGCCTCGCAATTCAACCTGGTTCAGGGCTGGGACGGTAAATGCTGTCAGATAAGCTGTCAAAGGAGGAGGGTGTGGAGGGCATCCTTGGCAGGGAGCAGCCAGAGGGTAGAGGCTGGGAAGGAGTAAGCTGCCCCATTGGTTCCCTGTCCCAGCACATCCACAGAGTGGAAAGAAGGGTGTTGAACAGCCAGATGGGAGGTTGGACATCTGGAGGAGGAGAAGCCATCAGGACTGACCTCTGTCCCATCACCAAGAACGCAGAACCATCTCTGCCATTGGGATCAGATCCAGAGTTCTTGGAGAAGCTCGTACCTCCAGCAAAGCAGTCTCATGGGAACAATCTTGTGAGTGCGTGAGCTGTGTTTCTCTTTTAAAAGCTGGTTGGAAGTATGTGCCTATTTGCCGAGACAGCTTTGAAGCTGTCATCTAGTCTCAGATTCTTGATGTTGTTCTTGAACTCTCCAGCCATGCCTTTGGTGTTCTGCGCCTGTAGCCTGACCTGTACTGCTGCTAGCCTTGATTAAAGTTTTCTTCCTACTCATACCCATGTATGGTATATAGAACAATTAGATCAAGAACAAATAGATTGCAGAATAGTTTCTACCCAAGAGCTATAACCACCTTAAATGTTGTAAGGATTGGGAAAAACTGGATCTGTGGAATTCGGGTATAAAATTTTCAGCATGTAATATTCTCAGAGAGAACGTTATGAAGATGATGTATAGGTAGTATTTAACACCGGTTAGATTGGCAAAAATGTATCATGTACAGAGTAATAAATGCTGGAAATGTAAAGAAGGAACCTTTTTCCATATGTGGTGGACGTGCCCAAAGGTGAAAGACTTCTGGGAAAGGATTTATAACGAATTGAAAAAGGTGTTGATAAACACATTTAGTAAAAAACCAGAAGCCTTTCTACTTGGAATTGTAAAACAGGAAATCCCCAAAGTTGATAGGACTTTCTTTATGTATGCCACAACAGCTGCTAGAATTTTGTTAGCTAAAAACTGGAAGTCAGAGGAAATACCAACGATAGAAGAATGGCAGATGAAAATGATGGACTATATGGAACTTGCTGAGCTGACCGGGAAAATCCGTGACAAGAGGGAGGAAGCGGTGGAAGAAATTTAAATTGTATTTTAAAAAGTATTGTAAGATTAAAGAGTAGAAGTAAGCTGGAAGACAAAGGAGGCTGTAGAAGTAGAAGATAGATATAAGGTTTATGATAGTTGGAATTAATGATAAGGATTTTAGATAAGAAGAAATAGTAAGGGTTATTAATTAAAAATGTTTTTAAATGATGTCAAGAAATTACTAAAGATGATATACATGGAACGCAGGAAGGGAGGACAGGAGGAAGTCAACCCACAATGAAAAGGAAGGAGGATTAGGTTTAAAAGATGGATGTTTGTTTTTATGTTTATTACTGTTGTTTTCTTTTGTTATTGATGTATGTTGATGTTTGTTTTGATTTGTTAAAAGTTAATAAAAAAAATTTGGAAAATAAAAATAAAAATTAAATGTTGTAACTAGATAATATGACCTTGGAGAGTTGTGATGGGTGTGTACTTATGTGCATGTGTGGCTGAAAATGTGTTTTTGTTTTTTTGTGCTGTTTTTTGTTTTGTTTTTATGGGATGGCATTCAATTTCGTTGCACTTGTACAACGTTGTACTTGTACTTGTATAATGACAATAAAGAAATCTTCTCTTCTCTTCTCTTCTCTTCTCTTCTCTTCTCTTCTCTTCTCTTCTCTTCTCATCTCATCTCATCATCTCATCTCATCTCATCTCATCTCATCATCTTATCTTATCTTATCTTATCTTATCTTATCTTATCTTATCTTATCTTATCTTATCTTATCTTATCTTATGGTGTTTGGGGCAGGAGTGAGGACAGCTTTTTGTACACTGGCACCAACCACACCATACATTTAAAACACTCTGATACTACTTTACCCAGTCGTGAGTTTGCCCAGGAATTCGAAGAACTGCAGTTCATTAAGAGTGAATTGCTATAAGCTCCCTGTTCGCCCCAAAGAGCTACAATTCCCAGAGTTCCCTGGGAAGACAGATTGGTTCTTAAACCACTCTGAGAATTGCGTCTCCCCAGAGAACCAGTGAACGGAGAGGGCTAAGCACTCTCTGAAGCAGGGATGGCGAACCTGTGGCCAATGGTCAGAGATGATGGGAGTTGGAGCCTAGCAACATCTGGAGGGCTACATGTTCCTCATCTGAAGGTCTCCAGAGACATCTCTTCCATTGAACTCTAGCAGGGAGGCTTACTAGATGCCATAGCTGTCAACTTTCGGATTTGAAAATAAGGGATTTTTTTCAAACTTTCAGATTTGAAAATATGGGATGCCGCGAGGGCGGTGCAATGGCACCAAGTAGCCTCGCCACCCTGTGCTCCAGAGGCTGCGCACGAATGGGTGAGCGAAAGAGTGAGCGCGTAGATGGCAGGCAGGCTGTCTGTCTGGTTGGGCATGAGGGTCTGGCTGCACAAGGCATGCAAGCTCCGCCCCCAGTCAGTCTCAGACTCCTTATTGGCAGCCGAGCAACGCAGCTGAGGAGCCTCCCTGGCCGGCAGGGAGGGAGAGGAGCTGCTTCCTTTGAAATACGGGAAATTTAAGGGATATCAACAATCCGGGATAGCAGCGGGAAACGACATTGGAATAAGGGAGTTTCCCGCCAAAACAAGGGAGGGGTGACAGCTATGGTGGCCAATGGTCAGAGATGATGGGAGTTGGAGCCTAGCAACATCTGGAGGGCTACAGGTTCCTCATCTGAAGGTCTCCAGAGACATCTCTTCCATTGAACTCTGGCAGGGAGGCTTACTAGATGCATAGAATCCAACTGCAAAACAGCTACTTGCTGCTGCCACATGAATGCAATGTCCATGTCCCTAATATCTTCTTTAAGTAAATCTCTCTTTCTTTCTTTCTTTCTTTCTTTCTTTCTTTCTTTCTTTCTTTCTTTCTTTCTTTCTTTCTTTCTTTCTCTCTCTCTCTCTCTCTCTCTCTCTCGTCCTACTAGAATAGGGTAACCATAAACAATATTTCATAGCTTCTATAAACATCTTTTCCATCTCCTCCTCCTGATTACAGATGCTTTTAAGAAAACCATCGCAAAGAATACACAGAAAGTACAATGTCATGTGTGTGAAGCTCTGCAGCCAGAAACGTCTTGGCTAAGTTTGCCTCTGCTTTTGGCACTTACAGCTCTCTTGTGAGTAACAAAGAGGTAGCTGCTTGGGCAAGAGGTAGATAGGGTCAACTCCATCACAAAAAAAGTTTGATTTTCCCAGAAATGTGCCTGGAAAATAAAAGTGAACAAAAGGAATGCACCAGATCAGATCACTTTTCCTTAGCAATATTTTGGATGCACCCGACTAAAAAAAAAAAAAAGAGGTCTGATTCATAGCCCTGTGTGCCTCTCTTGTTGTTTTTACAAATATGTGTTTGGCTAATTTTCTTCCAAGATGATGCCTCTCCCCGGCAATTCAATACACTGCCATCTGGACTGTGCTGTCTTCACCCGGGATGGGGCAAATCACCCCTCTGGGTCCGCAGACTGTTTGGGCTCTGGTTGAATCTGGCCTCACAGAAAATAATGTGTTTGGCTGCCACTGCAAATCTTTGCAGAACCCCTCACAGCATGGCAATGGCACAGTGAGAAGGGTGTCAAAATGCCCCATCCCCAGAAAATTCACAGGTGGATAATTTGGTTGGAAAATTCAGGGATTTGGGGTGGGGTGTGTCGGGAAAGCAGAATAAAGTATTGTCAGAATGAAACCCTAAGTGTCTCTGTCATAATAGGAGTAATAGGAGTAATAATACTAGAGGGGTGGGGAACAATTGCTCTGGACCTGCAAGTATTGTTGGTGTGAAGCCATCAAACCCCTCATCCTGGACCCTTGATCTGAGGTCAGCATCAAAATGTTGTGGGGGGAAGAGGGAGTTGCCAAAATAGCATCTTCCATAACAATTCTGCCAACCTCTGCAGGGATTCCCATCAGTCTTCTTGATTTTTTATGCTGGTGACAATCTTGGTTGTGTGTATTTAATCTGCCTTTGCGTGTTTAGACCTTTAACCTCCCCCTAAATAAATTCAGACAAGACTCAAATTTTTGGTTTGGTTTTTGGGCAGAATTTAGGCCACAACTTTACTGATTACATCAAGTGAGTGGTTGCATAGGCTCTGGTTCAACTAGCTCTCTGCACCGTGGCAGGTAGCGCTGACCCAGGGCACCAGCATAGGTCAGCCTAGGGTGAACACCTGGAACAGTGGAAAGCTGGGGTCAGGCTAGTCCACCACCCAGATGTCCCCCTGGACTCAGGCACGGACACAACCCCCTCTCAGGGGTTGACCAAACCGTTGAGTCCCTGGATTCCTTTAACGGAATACCCTTCGCATAGGGATGGCGAGAGCGTTCTCCCATCCCTATCACCTGAACCAGAGTCTATCCGCAACCTTACAAGTTGTGACGATTTGCTACGCGGCAGACGAAACCCAAATGGCAACAGCCAATCAGCCAAGTGGGGAAAATTCCTGCCATGCCCTTGTCCCAATGACAGATGACACACGGCGGCATAGCAAGGTCAAGCGCAAAAGCCCTAAAAGTAGGGAGAGGTGGGCGGGTGTTCCGATGCACTGGCCCAAAGAGGAAGCTCAGGGACACATGTAGGTTCCTTGATCCGTTTAGCTAGCATCCCATTGGTCTGATTACACCCCAGCATCGAGGGACCTACCAATAGGGTGTTGTGGCTATCCAATAGACCCACCCACAACACAGGGTTTGGTTGCCAGGTCGCACCGCAACAAGTGCCCTCTTTGAGGGAGGACATGATTTAATAGAGTGGTGGCATACCATGGCCAATCCCTTTCTGCTGGTAATAAAAAAAAAGGCCCAGATATTTATGAGGGCCTTGTGTATGATTTTTATTGCAGCCGACTGCAAATGTTTCCAATACAGGAACTGATTTCATTGTAGAGGGCTGGTTTCCATTTTGATTTGGGCCCTATTATCAATGGACAACGTCACGCAAACAAATATGTTATTTACGTCTAGGACTAAAAGTTGTACACTCTCACATAAATCTCTATCTATCTGTCTGTAAGGCAACATAAAACCACGAGCAGCTGCATAGGACAAGGTTTCTGCCATGACCGCAAGATCCTTGACAAAACCAAAATGATAAATTATCATGCTGCTCATACATATGGTTCAGGGGAGGATGGAGTCAGGGGGACATGGGAGAAATACACAAACAGAGGGGGCTAGAAGCTTATTTCTCTCTGGGCTGTACCACTTCAAAGCGGAGACAAGGGACTCAGCTACACTGGCAAAGAAAAAGCGTTTGAAATGCATTATACAATGTGGGGCTACCTTTGAAGGTGACCCGGAAACTACAACTAATCCAGAATGCGGCAGCTAAACTGGTGACTGGGAGCGGCCACCAAGACCATATAACACCGGTCCTAAGAGACCTACATTGATTCCCAGTACATTTCTGAGCACAATTCAAAGTGTTGGTGCTGACCTTTGAAGCCCTAAACGGCCTCTGCCCAGTATACCTGAAGGAGTATGTTTGATGTTTTATTGTCTTTTTAAATATCCTGTTAGAAGCCACCCAGAGTGGCTGGGGAAACCCAGCCAGATGGGCGGGATATAAATAATAAATTTTTACTATAATATTATATTTGTGTCACACAGTAGATTCTCTGAAAGTAATGCCAACTGCAAAACTAACCCTCCCCCCCCCAATAATTTTTTTGCTTGGAAATGTAAGAAGAAGAAAGAAGAGAAAGATGACATAAGAATTAAAGAGAAGAGAAAATAAGAATAGTGATAAATAATAATAGACCACCATCAGTTCACACTGCACATACAGTAACCATCAGTGCACAGATCTTAATTAAGCTTATAAATTAATATAAGCTGAATAGGTATCTGGAATAAATTGATGCCTATACAAAATATGTTTGGATGCAGCCAGGCAGTGAGGTCCTCAGACCATTCTGTAATAGTACACTCATAAAGGCTCATGAAATCTACTTTTGTTTTTCATCCATTAATCCCTACACTACTGTGGTATAATTTAAAAGTACTTGAACATCTGCAGATAGAAAGGATTTTGCAATACAAACTATACAAACGTGAAGGAGAAAAATATACTAAAAATATTATTTTCTGCTAGCTCAATCTCAATTTCAGGTCCAAACAGGTCCAAAACAGTTTCTCCATTGTTTAGGCTGTGTAGTACCTTTGATTTCCCAGTTCCACATCTCTCTAATTTCCTGCAAAATTGATCTTGAACGTGGGTGTGTAATTTTCTTTTACATCAACATGATTGGGAGAATATATAAAAGAGTAGTGAAAGAATTTAATGCTGATTATGCAGGTGGCGCTGTGGGTTAAACCACAGAGCCTAGGGCTTGTTCGAATCCCCGCGACGGGGTGAGCTCCCGTTGCTTGGTCCCTGCTCCTGCCAACCTAGCAGTTCGAAAGCATGTCAAAGTGCAAGTAGATAAATAGGTACCACTGCAGCGGGAAGGTAAACGGCGTTTCCATGCGCTGCTCTGGTTCGCCAGAAGCGGCTTAGTCATGCTGGCCACATGACCCGGAAGCTGTACACCGGCTCCTTCGGCCAGTAAAGCGAGATGAGCGCCACAACCCCAGAGTTGTCCACGACTGGACCTAACGGTCAGGGGTCCCTTTACCTTTACCTTTTATGTAGCTTGGTAGTACAGCGCACTGTTTGCTTGGAGAAGGTCCAACATTCATTCCCTGTTATTTCCAAGGCTGGTGGCTGAAGGCAGCTTCCTATGATTGCTATTGTAATATATATGTTCAATATTTTTATTTTGAGATGGAAAATATAAATATAAAACAAGAATACATTTACTGTTTTTTTTTTCCAGCAAGCCTTTAAATACAGCCCTGCACATAAAGTAAAATGACCTCATTTTATAGTATGCATTACAGACAACTGCATACAGTAGACAAAAATATTGGTATTCCTCTTACACTGAACATATGGGTCAGGATAATTTTGTCTCGTAAAAGAAGTGGCTGATGTAAATCAGTCAGTCATTGGCAGACACGGCCAAGTTTTACTTAGGAGGCCACAAAGAGTCATCATTTTTCACTTCCAAAGCAAAAATTGCATATTCACGGCTGCAGCTGTGTCCTGAACAAGCAAGATTTATGAAATTATTATCAAATCTATCTATTGTTTGTGTGAGGCAGAGCAGGGGAAATACAACCTGACTCTCTCTGCAATACCTACTTGGGCTCCTTGGTCTGTGTTGTTCTGTAGACAGTAGTTGTCCCAGTACAAAATAATTTGAGTATGCCAAAATGGCCAGTTCATTTTCTCCAGAGACATTTGCTTATTTTCATTTTACTAATTATGGGCGACATCCAAGGCTAGCCTACTCTGAGTATGACTTAGTTGGGTATCCACATTTAAGTATTATCATATCATTATTTCTATTACTGGGGTGATTTTCAAAAAAAAGCAGCTGATCTGTATATGTTTACCTGGCGGCAAGCCATACTGAACTCTCTGAGATTTACTTCTGGGTAGACTTGCACAGTGAATAAGAATAAGAATAAGAATAAGAATAAGAATAAGAATAAGAATAAGAATAATTTATACCCCGCCCATCTGGCTGGGTTTCCCCAGCCACTCTGGGTGACTCCCAATCAAATATTAAAAACACAATACAGCATTAAACATTAAAAACTTCCCTAAACAAGGCTGCCTTCAGATGTTAAGCATGAAAACAGATATGATTTTGCAAAGGCAGGAAACTCTACAGTGCCATCTGCTGTCACAGTGTAACAACAACAACAACAACAACAACAACAACAACAACAACAATTTATTTATTACGCCCGCCCATCTGGCAGGGTTTCCCCAGCCACTCTGGGCGGCTTCCAGCAAAATATTAAAATACAATAATTCATCAAATATTAAATGCTTCCCTAAACAGGGCTGCCTTTTAGATGTCTTCTAAAAGCCAGATAGTTGTTTATTTCCTTGACATCTGCTGGGAGGGCGTTCCACAGGGCAGGCGCCACTACCGAGAAGGCCCTCTGCCTGTAACTTCACTTCTCGCAGTGAGGGAACTGCCAGAAGGCCCTCGGAGCTGGACCTCAGTGTCCGGGCTGAACGATGGGGGTGGAGATGCTCCTTCAGGTATACTATTCCTCAGTGTGATCCTATTCCTACTTCAGGATTAGAGTGGATGACAGAAAATCGGATTAGAGTGGATGGCAACTTCATTTCCAAGCTCTTCTGCCAGCTCCCAAGAGAAGGATCCACAGCAACACAGAGGGACAATGCAGGATCTGTGCCAAAAGAGCATGGGATAGTGGAGGAGATGAGAGAATAACCCTCATTGTTAAGTATAATGGTTTCATTAACACAGAAATGAAAAATGTATATGTATTAATGAAGGCTTGAAATGGAAAATAGGGGTTTTCCATAAGACTTTTTCTAAGGACTCTGAGCTCTTGTTGATTTAATGATTAACTAACTGATTGTTTTTTTCTAGTAGCTAACATGTGAGGGTTGCATCCTGGGATCATTTACAGGTAGGTAGCCGTGTTGGTCTGCCGTAGTCAAAACAAAATAAAAAAATTCCTTCCAGTAGCACCTTAGAGACCAACTAAGTTTGTTCTTGGTATGAGCTTTCGTGTGCATGCACACTTCTTCAGATACACTGAAACAGAAGTCACCAGACCCTTATATATAGTGAGAGGGTGGGAGGGGTATTACTCAGAGGGGTGGTGGGAATGGGTGATAGGCTGATAGGTGTGGTGAACCTGTTGACGACTGTTAACGACTGCAATTAGTCTTACAGGAAAAAGCAAGGGGTGAGAAGGTTAAAAATAGCTTAGTCATGTATAATGAGATAAGAATCCAATGTCTTTGTTCAGACCAGGTCTCTCCATGGTTTTAAGTTTGGTAATGAGTTGCAATTCAGCAACTTCTCTTTCCAGTCTATTTCTGAAATTCCTTTGCAATAAGACAGCTACTTTGAGATCTTGTATAGAATGTCCTGGGAGGTTGAAGTGTTCTCCTACTGGTTTCTCTGTCTTGTGATTCCTGATGTCAGATTTGTGTCCATTTATCCTCTGGCGTAGGGTTTGGGATCATGTGAGAGGTATTGGGTTGCAATCTCCATTTTTTTGCCTCCCAAACTCTCTGAATAACACCGGGAGAACAATGCAAGTACCGGTAAATGGCTGTCGCAAAGGGGATAAATAGCCTGGAGGCTGGAAAGCAATCCTTTGCTTATAGGTCTGTTTGGATAATTTCATATTTTGTATGATGCTGAGCCTGTGCTGGGCAGCACAAAATGTAGTATGGATGTTTTTGATGTTTTAATTCTGTTTTGAAGAAAGTTCTGCCAGTAAAGGTTGGAATAATATTTCTATGGGGCTGGGCAATGCTTCATTTCCAAAGGAGTCGGTTCTTATGCATACAGTTGCTTCGAACTGCACAATATTCAATATCTGCAACCACAGTGTGAAAAGACGTCCCGTAAACCTCCATAAGATGTTGCTCAAGAAAAATCATCCCGGGAGTACGACACTTTATAGATGGGAAAACTGTCCGATTCTTTTTTAGCTCACAACATCTCTAGCTAGAATCAAGGATCCATGCAGGCTTCTATTCTGCAATTAAAACTATCGCTTTCAAGCAGAGAGGGGTTTAGTTATTCCCAGATGGCTCCTTTTGTGGTTTGGAAAGAACCCCTTGTGCATCGCTGTTGATTGCGTTACAGGCAAAACGCAACTAAATGAAGAGTAAGCCGGCGAGCTCTGAAAATAATAATAATAATAACTGGATTTTATGTCGTAAGCCAGTGTGTCAAGAAACATCTGAAACTTGACATATTTAATTTGTTTGGAATAATAAATAGTACTCAGCATTCCAGGATTTCTTTTTCTTAATCGTTTAAAGACAGCCATGTATCAAAAGAATTAACAAGACCTTACATTTGACGGATACAATAAGATCAACGAAAGAAATGCAGATTGAGTTTCAAGTTTATCTTTATGCAGTATTTGGTAGAGTTCATAGTTATCCCAGTGCAATTGCACTATTGCAATAATTGGCCGTGTGTATGTTTGTGTGTAGGGATGCGGGTGGCGCTGTGGGTTAAACCACAGAGCCTAGGGTTTGCTGATCAGAAGGTTGGCGGTTTGAATCCCTGCGACGGGGTGAGCTCCCGTTGCTCGGTCCTTGCTCCTGCCAACCTAGCAGTTCGAAAGCACGTCAAAGTGCAAGTAGATAAATAGGTACCGCTCCGGTGGGAAGGTAAACGGCGTTTCCGTGCGCTGCTCTGGTTCGCCAGAAGTGGCTTAGTCATGCTGGCCGCATGACCTGGAAGCTGTACGCCGGCTCCCTCAGCCAATAAAGCGAGATGAGCACCGTAACCCCAGAGTCATCCACGACTGGACCTAATGGTCAGGGGTCCCTTTATCTTTACCTTTTTATGTTTGTGTGTATACAGTGTATACAGTATACAGTGAGAGTGGGGAGGGAGAGAGAGGTGGAGCTGTAAGGTAAAGGTACCCCTGACCTGACCATTAGGTCCAGTCACGGACGGCTCTGGGGTTGCATGCTCATCTCGCTCTATAGGCCGAGGGAGCCAGCGTTTGTCCGCAGACAGCTTCCGGGTCATGTCGCCAGCATGACTAAGCCGCTTCTGGCGAACCAGAGCAGTGCACGGAAACACCGTTTACCTTCCCGGCGGAGCGGTACCTATCTATCTACTTGCACTTTGACGTGCTTTCGAACTGCTAGGTTGGCAGGAGCTGGGACCAAGCAACGGGAGCTCACCCCGTCACGGGGATTCGAACCGCCGACCTTCTGATCGGCAAGCCCTAGGCTCTGTGGTTTAGACATATATGTAAAATATCCAGTGTAAAGTTTACATCCATGCCTGTCTTCGCCGTGGTGAGACAAAACCTACTCTTTGAAATGCGGCAGCTGGAAGGAGGAGACAGGTACAGCACTGCTTTTTTACTCTAGCCTTGCATATGCCTAGCAGGTGAGTAACGTCAACTCTAACGAAACAAGAGGGCTTGAAAAAACAGAGTCTAGTCGGAAACAAGACATAAATGGTTATGGTGGCCTGCTGCCAAAACGAAGTTATGCTACTAACCCTCCCCATCCAAGCCGTGGCTATAATTACAAGCCCGTTCCCTGGAGTCGGGTTTGTTTTCTGGAAGTGACGCTGCCATGTTTAGTATAATTGTTCTTAGGCCCAGATCCAGCCCGAGTAGCTTGACTAGAAGCTGGGGAAATCAAGCCTCTCGAGGGGGTGAGGCAGGCCCTGGGAGAGAAGAGGCTGAGCTGAAATTTCTGGAGGAGTGCCAGGCCGCTACAGGCAGGGAGAGTAAATCACACCGCGCTGAGTTGCGTTTGGAGATGAGATGGACAGAGTCAAGGGAAGACACACGGCTGGAAAATCACTGAACTTATTCTAAGTATACAGAATGTTGGAAGCTTGGGGGGAAGCAGCCTCAGTTCTTCCAAGACTTCTTTCCAAAAACATGCCATGAACAGGGACAACATTCAGTCACCTTCCTCTGACTCACAGCAAATGCTCAGAGCCAGTGGGTATCTCACCAGCAGAATTGCAACGAAATGCTGCAATGCGGATTGCTCCTCTTCAGGGCTCCAGCCAGCCAGCCATGGACTCCAATCAATGTACACCATAATAATAATAATAATAATAATAATAATAATAATAATAATAATTTGTTATTATTTATACCCCACCCATCTGGCTGGGCTTCCTCGGCCACTCTGGGTGGTTCCCAACTCTACCTCTCTTTCAAATCAGAACCAGTGAAGGCGCTGAAGGTCCTGTGTGAGTGCCTGGAGGCGGTTGGAGGATGGATGGCGGCCAACAGATTGAGGTTGAATCCTGACAAGACAGAAGTACTGTTTTGGGGGGACAGGGGGCGGGCGGGTGTGGGGGATTCCCTGGTCCTGAATGGGGTAACTGTGCCCCCGAAGGACCAGGTGCGCAGCCTGGGAGTCATTTTGGACTCACAGCTGTCCATGGAGGCACAGGTTAATTCTGTGTCCAGGGCGGCTGTCTACCAGCTCCATCTGGTACGCAGGCTGATAACCTACCTGCCCGCAGACTGTCTCGCCAGATTGGTGCATGCTCTAGTTATCTCCCGCTTGGACTACTGCAATGTGCTCTACGTGGGGCTACCTCTGAAGGTGACCCGGAAACTGCAATTAATCCAGAATGCGGCAGCTAGACTGGTGACTGGGAGTGGCCGCCGGGACCACATAACACCAGTCCTGAGAGATCTACATTGGCTCCCACTACGTTTCCGAGCACAATTCAAAGTGTTGGTGCTGACCTTTAAAGCCCTAAACGGCCTCGGTCCTGTATACCTGAAGGAGCGTCTCCACCCCCACCGTTCAGCCCAGACACTGAGATCCAGCGCCAAGGGCCTTCTGGCGGTTCCCTCGCTGCGAGAAGCAAAGCTACAGGGAACCAGGCAGAGGGCCTTCTCGGTAGTGGTGCCCGCCCTGTGGAACGCCCTCCCATCAGAGGTTAAAGGGATCAACAATTACATGACATTTAGAAAACACCTGAAGGCAGCCCTGTTCAGGGAAGTTTTTAATCTGTGATGTGTTAATGTATTTTAATGTTTGCTGGAAGCCACCCAGAGTGGCTGGGGAGACCCGGCCAGATGGGCGGGTTACAAATAATAAATTATAATTATTATTATTATTATTATTATTATTATTATCAACAAAATATTAAAATACAATAATCCATCAAACATTAAAAGCTTCCCTAAACAGGGCTGCCTTCAGATGTCTTCTAAAAGTCTGGTAGTTGTTGTTCTCTTTGACATCTGGTGGGAGGGCGTTCCACAGGGCGGGTGCCACCAGTGAGGGGAAAAACACAGGGGTTTTCCGAATTTTTCCAGGGGTTTTCCAGGCCTTCACATCTCTATGCTTAACCACACGCCTTTTCATCCTTGGAGCTGGGAACTTTAAGGCCAGATCGCGCTGTCCTTGGTTGCTTCTTTGCAAGATGCCATCCAGGTCATATTCACACTGCACATCTAATGTGCATTTAGAGTGCAGGGCTTCTTCTAAGGAACCCTGGGAACTGTAGGCTACCCTCCACAGGGCTACAAATCCCCAGCACCCTTAGCAAACTACAGTTCACAAAACTCTTTGGGGGATTTAAATGTGCATTAAAGTAGCATTAAATGTTTGGCGTGGCCTGGTATTTGACAAAATGTATAGGACAAGAAACAAGGAATGTTGGGAATGTAAAGAAATGAAGGGAGTTTTTTATCACATGTGGTGGACCTGTGATAAGGTAAAGGCATATTGGGAAATGATATATAATGAATTAAAGAAAATGTGCAAGAATACATTTGTTTAAAAAACCCAGAAGCTTTCTTGCTGGGGTTAGTTGGGGAAGAGATACCAAAGGGAGATAAAAAACTGTTTATGTATGCAACTACTGCAGGAAGGACTCTTTTAGCCCAAAAATGGAAACAGCAAGAGATACCGTTAGAAGAGTGGCAGACGAAAATGATGGACTATGCGCAATTGGCGAAACTGACTGGGAAAATCTGAAACCGACAGGATCACGCTTTCCAAAAGGACTGGAGTAAACTTATACTACAGTGGTACCTCTGGTTACATACTTAATTCATTCCGGAGGTCCAGTCTTAACCTGAAAATGTTCTTAACCTGAAGCACCACTTTAGCTAATGGGGCCTCCCCCTGCCATTGCGCCACTGATTTCTGTTCTCATCCTGAAGCAAAGTTCTTAACCCAAGGTAATATTTCTGGGTTAGCAGAGTCTGTAACCTGAAGCGTATGTAACCTGAAGCGTATGTAACCCGAGGTACCAGTGTATATTTGAAAGAACATTGTATTCAACTAACAACACTCACAGGGTTGTAAAAAGACATGTAATGACAATGATTTGTACCCTTTTACTTTTATTTAAAAATTAAGAGATGTGGAAAGAAAAAACGTAAAGGGGAAGATTTATAAATGCTAGGATATAAAGATGAAAATTAGAAAACCAGGAAGCGGGAGGGAGGAAAGGAAGTTGAAGGGCTCATGTGAGCAATATATAGAGTGAATAATAAGAATATGAGAGCCAGTGTGGTGTAGTGGTTAAGAGCAGTGGACTCGTAATCTGGGGAACCGGGTCCGCATCTCCGCTCCTCCCCATGCAGCTGCTGGGTGACCTTGGGCTAGTCACACTTCTCTGAGGTCTCTCAGCCCCACACACCTCACAGAGTGTTTGTTGTGGGGGAGGAAGGGAAAGGAGAATGTTAGCCGCTTTGAGACTCCTTCGGGCAGTGATAAAGCGGGATATCAAATCCAAACTCCTCCTCCTATGTATCAAATCCAAACTCCTCCTCCTATGTTTAAATGTCAAAAAAATTGAAAAGCAAAAAATGTTATTTTTAAAAAATGCTTGGCATGGCCATGGCCGTAGCAACAGACATTCTGAGCATCTTCAGAAGATCACAAGCATTCCAGCGTCTGGACCTGTGACCTTGGTTATTTGTTGCAGTTTGTGACAGAAAGTATTTCTGGAATAGGTGGGGCTGTTTATGTCCCATGGTCTTCCCAAACCCATCGGCACTGGGAATCACAAATCACTCCCTTCCTAGCTTTCTCTCGGCAGGTGGCACATGAAGCCATTCACAATTTGTCCTAGGGGTGTGCCAAATAGTCGTCGCCTTGTTATGATTTATCTGCGCTAAGATCATCTGCAAAGGGAGAGGCCTAGCCAGATACAGTTACCCATTTTATTACAGAGTTGCCAATATATACATATTTTGTCGGAGGGTTGTTGTTGTTTTGGAAATTGCCCTTTTAAATGTAAATTACCCTGAGCGGCGCAGGGTGGGCTTTAAATGTTAACTGGGAAATAAATAAATATGCAGCATGGAAGTGAAAGATAAAAAGTGTAACAAAGTGAAGAGATGAAGCTTACATTGCAGCCTCCAGCTCTACCTCTCTTTCAAATCAGAACCAGTGAAGGCGGTGAAGGTCCTGTGTGAGTGTCTAGAGATGGTTGGAGGATGGATGGTGGCTAACAGATTGAGGTTGAATCCTGACAAGACAAAAGTACTGTTTTGGGGGGACAGTGGGTGGGCGGGTGTAGGGGACTCCCTGGTCCTGAATGGGGTAACTGTGCCCCTGAAGGACCAGGTGCGCAGCCTGGGAGTCATTTTGGACTCTCAGCTGTCCATGGAGGTGCAGGTCAATTCTGTGTCCAGGGCAGCAGACCACCAGCTCCATCTGGTACGCAGGCTGAGACCCTACCTGCCCACAGACTGTCTCGCCAGAATTGTGCAGAATTGTGCAGAATTGTGTTATCCCCTACTTGGACTACTGCAATGCGCTCTATGTGGGGCTACCTTTGAAGGTGACCCGGAAGCTGCAATTAATCCAGAATGCGGCAGCTAGACTGGTAACTGGGAGTGGCCTCAAGGACCACATAACACCGGTCCTGAGAGACCTGCATTGGCTCCCAGTACATTTCCGAGCACAATTCAAAGTGTTGGTGCTGACCTTTAAAGCCCTAAACGGCCTTGATCCTGTATACATGAAGGAGCGTCTCCACCCCCATCATTCTGCCCGGACACTGAGATCCAGCGCCCAGGGCCTTCTGGCGGTTCCCTCCCTGCGAGAAGTGAGGTTACAGGGAACCAGGCAGAGGGCCTTCTCGCTAGTGGTGCCCGCCCTGTGGAACGCCCTCCCTTCAGATGTCAAGGAAATAACCAACTATCCTACTTTTAGAAGACATCTGAAGGCGGCCCTGTTTAGGGATGTTTTTAATGTTTAATGCTGTATTGTGTTTTTTTTATTTGATTGGGAGCCGCCCAGAGTGGCTGGGGAAACCCAGCCAGATGGGCGGGGTATAAATAATAAATTATTATTAAATGATTATTATTGTTGGTTTGCTTATTTAAAAACGCAACCAGGCTCAAACTATTCAGCACAGATAGTGACTACTACCCAATGACCTGTTTCTGGAGCACCAAACAACAAACGTAACAGGCTGGAAGAAATTAATTCTGATAACTCAAGATATAAATAATGAAAGCACATGCATGTACAAGACCAAAATCTGTGCATAATCTGGTATAAACTCACCAAAAACCAACATATGAATATTATCCCTTTCAAAAGTCTATATGCTTAAAGTTTCATACGTGGAGGTACATAGCAAGTATCACAAGTCCAGTGTCCTCCATATAAATTCAACTAACAGTCCCAAGTTCGGTGTCCTCCATATAATGCAAATAAAAGTTCCAACTGAAAGTTGAGCTTGATAAGACAGTGATGATGCAACACTCCAAAGTGTGAATGTAGTTTTCATGAAGATTCGGAGCAAGCAGGACAAGGATACCCAGATTATTTATCCCTGTTTCGCCACTTTCGGCTTCATCAGCAGCATAATGACTACATACTATAAAGAAACGTAAACACCATTAGCTAACATCTATATACACGTCTAGCTTACAAAATTATATAATGTATACATACCAATAACAGATAGTGAACAAACAGAGACCCAACAGGTACTCCGAAGATTTCTGGAGCATTCATTTTTCTGCAGGGAGATTAGGTGACACTGTGTCAAGCAACTGCTATCCTACCCCTTCTAAGAAGAAGAAGAGTTTGGATTTGATATCCCGCTTTATCACTACCCGAAGGAGTCTCAAAGCGGCTAACATTCTCCTTTCCCTTCCTCCCCCACAACAAACCCTCTGTGAGGTGAGTGGGGCTGAGAGACTTCAGAGAAGTGTGACTAGCCCAAGGTCACCCAGCAGCTGCATGTGGAGGAGCGGAGACGTGAACCCGGTTCCCCAGATTACGAGTCTACTGCTCTTAACCACTACACCACACTGGCTCCACACTACCCCTTCTAATGCATTGTCACTTTCCTTATCGCAATAAGTCTGATCTTTTGAGGAAGCGGGCTTGTTGTGCAAGAGCTCAAAATCAGCTTTCATTGCGCAAACTGAATTTGATTGAATCCCACCTCAAAATAGTGACAGTCTAGAGGTGTGTCCTGCATATCAGACCATGTATGGAGTTCCATGACAGCAGAATCCAACAGGAGTTTCAAAATCACTCATCGAGTTATTTTATGCTGTTTCTTTGTCTGAAGCACTAGGTGCTTCCAGACAGCAGCCTCAGCCACATTTCCAATTCCTTCTGTACGAACTTTAGCCCTGTTCAGTGGTGATGATGTCTGCAAATTATCTAGTCTCCGTGCAAAGAGGAAGCCATTTGTATGAAAAGGAAAGGCAGCTTTCTGCAGTCTCAAAAAGCACAAATTGACTCCTGCTGCCACCACAAAAAAGAAAAGTAAACCTACCCAAACCGGCAGCAAACGTGGTCAGGTTTTCCTCCCAATTCTCAATTAGAGGGACAGCGACTTTGGTGAAGGTCTATTGCACTACACCATGTTTGGGAAATTTGGAATTTCCCAACAACTTTTTCAGGCTTTCCTTGTTGATTTATTGGGATATGAAAATCCACTCAGGCTTCTGTGGTCTGTGGTCCCAATAAGTCCATAAATTAAGTGCTTGCCTTGCTGAAACTGTAATAAGCTTCATCAGTTTTTAGGATTACTAGACCAGGGCAATACATTTTAAAAATGGGAAGTTCAGGATACAGCTCTTCACTGTGACATAGCGTGTTCTCCTTCATGGAGAGCACATGTTGCGGTGGGGGCCAGCAAGTCACCCCTCTGTTGCTGGGCGGGATCGTATGGATGGCCACTGTTGTGATTGGACCCTGGGTGTTGTTGGGGAGAATTGTATGTTGCAATTTGTTGATGGACAGTCCAGCAGATATATATTGTTGGGTTTGCAACGTGATCCCCCTCTTGGCTGCGTGCTTCGGATCACCCTCCCTCCCTCCCTATATTTCAGGCCTCTGCGTTGACATTGCTATGCCTGTCATGGGGTCGTCTGCTGTTGGGGCAGGGGACTGGTAGGAATTTTTCCATTTGGCTGATCGGCTGGTGCCATCTGGTTTACGCCTACTGCGTAGCAAATAGTCACAACTTGTAAGGTTGGCAGTTAGGCATTGGTTATTATGTTGGTTGGAGGAGGGGTTATGATTGATTGCGTCTGCCCCTCCAATTGTTGCTGGTGTTAGGGGAATTCCGTTAAAGGAATCCAGGGGCTCGATGCTTTTTTTCCGAACCCCTGGTCGGGGGTAGGGCCGTGCAAGAGCCCTGGGAGCCTGAGGGGAGACGGGAGGGTCAGACCACCTGGCTCCCTTTATCTCTCCAGAGGGTTTTCCCCTTACTGACGGTCGTCAGTTCTGTCCCCTGTGGGACAGCTAGTCTTAACCAATGCCTAAGCAACCACTCACATTGTTTGTATTTTAATAAAGTTGTGGCCAAAATCATGCCAAAAACCAAAACTAAAATTCTGACTGATGTGTGAATTATTTGAGGGGTGGTTTGGGGACCTCGACACGCAACATCCCCATCCCAAACACCCAACAATATCAGTCATTATCAATGAGAGCCTCCCATCAATGTCTCCATCGCATCTGATAATTCAGTGGCCTTGGCTTCCCCTTGAACACCACAAGCTGTCTGCCTGAATCAAACATTGGTCCTACCAGGTCCCTGCCCCAAAAGCAGACGACCCCATGACAGGCATAGCAATGTCAACACAGAGGCCTAAAACATAGGGAGGGAGGGCGGGTGCTCCGAAGCACTCAGCCAAGAGGGAGATCACGTTGCACACCAACCATTATATAAACGCTGGGCTGTCCATCATCAATTTGCAACATACAAATCTCCCCAACACCACCCTGGGTCCAATCACAGCAGTGGCCATCTAAACGTTCCCGCCCAGCACCAGAGGGGTGACTTGTTGGCCCCCACCGCAACACGTGCTCTCCATGAAGGAGAACACGCTTTCCCAGCTCTGCTACCTGAGATCCTTTCAGCTGGGAGATTCATTCGTTTGAAGCAAGGATTGAACCTGGAACCACCTGCAGGAGAAGCATGAAGCCATGGTCCTTCCTCAATGTACACAGAATGGAAAAGAAATGAACAGAGGTGGGAAATGAAAACCGAGAATCCCTTTAGATCCATAGTGGAAGAAACAATAGGAGAATCTGGACATATCCCAAATGCATCCTCTCTCTTATTTTGTACTAATGAAAAACAACTGTAAGTGCATCTGTTTAGAAATGAAGTGTTAAGTGGGGTGAAAAGACAAAAGGAAATGCCAAAGTTGGTGTGAGAACAACTGAGCTGTATTTCCCACTGTTTTCAGGCTGGGTTTTCGATATCTGAACCTTGGGGGGTTGCTTTAGAAAGAGAGAGAGAAATCTCTAGCTAAAGGGAATGCAGAGAAAAGGGGATAAACAGTTTATGAAGTGAGGCTTTCTATCTACTATTACTATAGCCACAAGAACCATTTGTGTTGTCGTTTTGTTCGGATTCTTTTCCCACAGTTGAGTCTATCCAAAATAGGGTGAGATAGGATGAGCGAGCTCGGCTGGAATTTCTCAGAAAACAATTTCTTGAAAACTTTCTTTGTCAAGCTCCCCCTGAATTATTAGGGAATTTCGCTCACCCATCCCCAGTTCCTCATCCATGAATATCCTATCTTCCTCCCTTAGCCCATTGCTTCCAGTGTGGTGTAGTGGTTAAGAGCGGTAGACTCGTAATCTGGTGAACCGGGTTCGCGTCTCCGCTCCTCCACATGCAGCTGCTGGGTGACCTTGGGCTAGTCACACTTCTTTGAAGTCTCTCAGTCCCTCTCGGTCCCACCTGAAGCCTGACATCCAATCCCTAAATTGATGGCCATTGCAACATTCAGTAGCAATGAAATTTAAAAAGTCTTGCTTCATCACCTATTCCTGCCTTCCTCTAACCCATCCTTATGGTGCTGTCTGAAGCAAATTGCTGCACCTTGCTAAATGGCGGGGCTGGACCCAGTGGATTAGCAACAAACTTACCAGCTGATGGAGGTTTACCGTTCTCATTCTAAAACAAGTAGGATGTGGATGAAAAAATGGCGGCAAGCAAAACAGGTGGGCGCCATTCACAAACCATCCAAAGGATTAGTCCTCACAGTTCTTTCCTTGCCCTTTCACAATTACAGTTTCAGTTCCTTTATTTTGGCCTAATATACAAGAATGGCGGAAGCTAATGCACCTTCTGCAGCGTTCAGCATTAACTTAAATTGAAGATTCTGTCTCAGTGTTTAGAAACTTAGGCCCATTTGTCCCAGTAATCTCCTAGCCCAGGGTTTGAAGTCTTTTGAAGGGCTCCAAGATGCGTGATGAGGCCTACATGGTGTATGACTAATGGCCAACCATCTCTATGGTGGGTGTAAATGTAACATTAATCCCCGCTGCTCTGGAGAGAGAATGCTGGACTTTGCCGGATACCCCAAGGGATGAATCTGGCATGGGGGAGGATGTCTACTCACAAGTAACCGGATTATCCCCTGGCTTTTGGCTCTGGGTTATTACAGCATGGCAAGACACACACACACACACACACACACACACACACACACACACACACACATATATATATATATATATATATATATATATATATATATATATATTGCAAAAAAAAATATTTCATTCCACTACTGAGATTAAAGCAAAGCCAAGATTTCTGTACAACTGCCAGGCGAATCATAGCATGGCATAGCGCATTGTAAGGGGAGACACAGTGTAGTTCTTTGACACACTCCAAAACACTGCCTCACAGTTTCCAAGCTCCGTCGCAAAAGGACCCTGCAGGAGGGAAGATACATAAGGACCAGATGTAAAAGCGTGATGAAGATGTGCTGTTCTGCGGGCTTCTTTCTGACACAGAGCTTGGCTCCTTCGAAACACACTGCAGGCTCATACCTTGGGCGCAACATCAAGCGGAAAGAGAAACCGTAGCCCAAGTGAGAAAGAGAAACCGTAGCCCAATATTGATTGGGACCTTTAATCCCTACACTGGATGCCATGTAATCCAGGATACCTTTCAAACGCAGGAGGCGAAGAACAGAGAGGTGGGGGGAGGATGGTTTTAATTTTCCTTCCCCTCCCTCTTCTTTCCCCCCTTCTTCTTCTTCTTCTTCTCTCGATTGCTCATGCATTCTTAAAAGTCGGGATAATATCTTGGCTCCGGCCCAGCCGCAGAGGAGATGTGTTCTCTGCTTGGCCCGCTGCCTGTTCACCCTCATGAAACCAAACACACGTATTGGGATGGAAACATAACAGGCCCCGGTGCCAAGGAATAGGTCATATGTACTGCAGCCCTATGGAGTGAAGATTTATGGCAGTGTGGAGAAAAATGTGGAGCAAACAGAACTGGGGAAACTGAACTCCATGTCAATGTGCAATGTTTTGGAGAACACCGGATATAGTTTGGGGGGCAGGCGGGTGGGGGGGGAGATGCTTTGAGCTGCCTACAATTCACAGAGCTACCTGTCAGAGAATCTTTGGAAGGAGCTCATCTATTGGTATGGATACAGTGAAAGCAAGCATGAGTTCTGGCCTTCGGGTAAAATTCAGCATGGTCTAGATTAGTACGGTTCTGATTGGCTTTCGCCTGTTGAGTTGACACAATGCTATGCCCCACTTCAGGCTTCTGCATATACGGGGATGGGTTTGCCCCATTCTTTCTGGGACGGACTAGAGGCATGGGTCAACCAATGGCACCGGCAAGCCAATGAACAGGGGAGGGACAGACTGCCTTAAAAAGCAGGTGCCCCTCTTACCAGCAGTGAGCTGTGAAGCCTCACCCTTAGAGCTTGACAGCGCAAACTGGGTATTAGTAAGATTTTGAGGGTGCCGGTTGCCTAGATGGCTAGAGGCAATACCTTTCTTTGCCTACATACTGCTGGCATTTCTCAGAGAGACCTATATAATTCGCTGTGTTTTACAATCGGTCATACCTTGTTGCTCTGGCGTGGGTTGTGTTGGGGGGTGGGATCAAAAGCTAGGCTAGGAACATACAGTAGGATTCTGCCTTATACAGAGCCAGACCCATTGATCCATTGGTTTCAGAAGATATTCCCAGGCTTACCTGGGAATGCCAGGGTTTGAACCTGCAAAAGAGAAGGGAAATAACCCCGTGAAAACCCCTTGAAACGAGGTAAATGTGAATTCAAATAATGTGTTAAATTAATCTCAAAAAAATCTTTTTAAAGTTGATTTCAAACAGAAATGTTTAGACACATGTAACTAAATGTATTAAATACTCTCAAAAAATATTTTTAAAGTTGCTTTCAAACAAAAATGCTCAGACACATGTAACTAAATGTATTAAATACTCTCAAAAAAAATTTTTAAAAGTTGGTTTCAAACAGAAATGCTTAGACACATGTAACTAAAAGTATTAAATACTCTCAAAAATATTTTTAAAGTTGCTTTCAAACAAAAATGCTCAGACACATGTAACTAAATGTATTAAATACTCTCAAAAATCTTTTTAAAGTTGATTTCAAACAGAAATGCTTAGACACATGTAACTAAAAGTATTAAATACTCTCAAAAAATATTTTTAAAGTTGCTTTCAAACAAAAATGCTCAGACACATGTAACTAAAAGTATTAAATACTCTCAAAAATATTTTTAAAGTTGCTTTCAAACAAAAATGCTCAGACACATGTAACTAAATGTATTAAATACTCTCAAAAATCTTTTTAAAGTTGATTTCAAACAGAAATGCTTAGACACATGTAACTAAAAGTATTAAATACTCTCAAAAAATATTTTTAAAGTTGCTTTCAAACAAAAATGCTCAGACACATGTAACTAAAAGTATTAAATACTCTCAAAAATATTTTTAAAGTTGCTTTCAAACAAAAATGCTCAGACACATGTAACTAACTCAAAAGATTGTAAATAATGAAACAAACCCTACAAAAAACTTCATTTGATGAAAATAACTGTAATACAGCCTAAATGGCTTTCAAAAAACTTTTTGGAGTAGCTCCTGAACAGAATTACTCAAAATTGTAGTAAACTGCTTAAGGATGTAAATAATGGCAAGAGCCCTCCAACTGAACTTAATTTGTGTAATATACTACAAAACAAACTTGCCAAATAACAAATATGAAAATACTGCAAAACAACCTTAACGAGGTGCTAGTTATAAAAACTCGTTTCACTGAAAGTCTAACAGTTTCCTCAGTTTGAACCTGGGCCTTTTTGCATGCAACGCAGGTGCCATGCCGCTGAACTATGGTCCTTCGCTGGTGAGCACGCTGGGACATCTTAAGGGTGAAGGGTCACTTATGCAACCAGCCTTTGGCTGCCAACTGGTTTTATTTAGTGAGTTTATATCCTGCCATTCCTCTCAATGGTGCCCAGGGTGGCTAGAGGGGGCACTGGGTGTGTGGGAGTTTCCTTCGCATCATCCAAAGTTGACTGGCTGGGGTGGGGTGGGGGGTCTGACCAAAGCCTATGTGTTCCTTAGTACATCTTAAGACTGTCCAGCATTGAGAAATACCATATTGGCCTGAATATAAGGCACACTCCCCCTCCAGAGAGCCAGTGTGGTGTAGTGGTTAAGAGTGGTAGACTCGTAATCTGGTGAACCGGGTTCGCATCCCCGCTCCTCCACATGCAGCTGCTGGGTGACCTTGGGCTAGTCACACTTCTTTGAAGCCTCTCAGCCCCACTCACCTCACAGAGTGTTTGTTGTGGGGGAGGAAGGGAAAGGAGAACGTTAGCCGCTTTGAGGCTCCTTCGGGTTGTGATAAAGCAGGATATCAAATCCAAACTCTTCTTCTTCCCCCAATTCTAGCCATGAAAAATTAAAGTGCAGCTTATAGTAGTGCCAGGAGGCTGGCCACACCCGCAAATAAGCCTTGAATTTTAAAGGTGTGGCTTATTTGAGAGTGCGTCTTATATTCAGGCCAATACGGTACGTTAGGTCAATGACTGAGAGTGTTGCCGTTAAGTTCACACTTCCAGGTTATAGTGTACAGGCAAAAGCTGCTAAGCAGTTCACATAAACTATAATATTATAGTATCACTAGTAGACTTTAAGCCTGTTAAATTAACGGGCGCTAGAACATCATGGAAAGCGGGGACGGCGAGAACTTGCTGAAGTGCTCGATGTGCTTGGGCGCCCCGGCCAGCGCCGAATGGCCCTTCAGCAGGCAGTGCAGGAGGCGCATCACAGCGGCGGCACTGGCACCAGCCAGGCCCCGGCAGGCCAACTCAGCCGCCACTTGTAACGGCCGCTGCCGCTTAGAAGTAAGTCCACGCGAGTGCGCACCCGCCGCTTCAACAGCCCGGCCGCCCAAAGTCTCTGCGCTCCAATCCCTGTGCCCGTGGGGCACATGCGCAGTTTCGCCCGGCCGCCCAAAGTCTCTGCGCTCCAATCCCTGTGTCCGTGGGGCACATGCACAGTAGGACACAGGGACGGACACAGGGACTGGACGCAGAGACACTTGCACTTTATTATAGAGGATGCCCTTTCATGATTATACATAGGGCCTACCAAAGGGTTTTGGGTGGCCTCCAGCGACTCCCAACAATTCTGTTGGAATTCTCTGGCCATGTCTCTCTTTTTTTGGAAGTATTCTTGGTGATTCTCTCCAGCCACAAGTTTCCCCCATTTTTCTCTCCTGTAATTAATTACCTTCATTGGACTTCCCCAAGTGCCCTTGGGTAATTTTCACTACTTTTTAGTCAAGCATCTAATTGATTATTTCCTGTTGCTGCTACCGGGTACACTATTAATAGGACTACTCATTAGCAGCTTATTGACTTCACTTCTGTTCATGGCTGGCTGCACTGTTTCTGTGAGGCCTTTGGCAGCCCGTGATTAATGATCCTTCGCCATGTGCTGCTGAAGGCATCCAAGAAGGAGAGACAATAAAACCAGCAGTGAATACATCTGATGTCAATAGAGACAATACACATAGATAGAATTAATGAAGTTAGCAACACCTATTCATTGCATTAGTGAGCAAATGTAATATATTTGGGGCGGGGAAGGATAGCCCTTGGAGGATTTTGCCTCAGAAGGAATAGTAAAAAAGGAAAAATAATCAATTTAAAATAAAATAAAATAAAAATTAGAAAAGAAATATGAGTTGCGGTCGATTAAGGAAGGGAAGAGACTGCCTTTTGATGGAAGGAGGAAGAAGAGGAGGAGGAAGACTCCATCTAAGTTCTACTCAGAGTAACCTCATTGAAATGAATCAACCAAGAGAGCCACCTCCAGCAATTTCAATGGGTCTAATCTAAATATGGCTAACAGTGGTTACAGTGTCTGAATATTCAGGTATATTCAGTATTACATGTTAGCAACCCAATACAAAATTGTTCCCATAAATGGAGTGAAATATTAGTACAGTGGTACCTCGGAAGCCGAATGGAATCCGTTCCGGAAGTCCGTTCGACTTCCAAAACGTTCGGAAACCAAGGCCCGGCTTCCGATTGGCTGCAGGAAGCTCCTGCAGCCAATCGGAAGCCGCGGAAGTCACATCGGACATTTGGCTTCCAAAGACCGTTCGCAAACCAGAACAGTCACTTCCGGGTTTGTGGCATTCGGGAGCCAAAACGTTCGACTCGCAAGGGTTTTTTTTTTGTTTTTTTTAAAATTATATTTATTGGGTTTTCAACAAAGATAAACAGAAAAAAGAAACTTAACATAATACATAATACATACTACATAACACACAATCCCAAACACAAACATACATCATAACTTCCCATTCCTCTTGTCTAATCATGTTGGGGTGACTTCCTCCAGTCTCCCTTGCTGCATTTCACTGTCAATCATCTTTAGTAATTTCCTTTCATCTTTAATTATTTTTTCTTATATTACTTATATTCTTGTTTTATAATCGTTTTAACCAAAAATCATACATTTACATTACTTAATCCTAGTTACAGGTAGATAGCCGTGTTGGTCTGTCATAGTCAAAACAAAATAAAAATAAAAAAATAAAAAAAATAAAAAAAATTCCTTCCAGTAGCACCTTAGAGCAGTGTTTTTCAACCACTGTTCCACGGCACACTAGTGTGCCGCGAGATGTTGCCTGGTGTGCCGTGGGAAAAATTGAAAAATTAAAAAAAAAAAAAGTCAAGCGCCCTGCAAGAGAGGGAGAGGGCGTGCCGGGATCGCTAAGGAAGGAACCCAACCCCCAGCCCGAGCGCCCGCCGCCGCGCAAAGCTCTCTCTCTCTCTCCGCCCCCCCGAGCCCGAGGGTGGGGTTTGCTCGTCTCTCCTCCACCCCAGCTCTCCACTCCGCCCCCTTTCCTGGAAGTCTCCGCGCTGCTTCGCGTGCCACGATCGAGGCGCAGCGGCGACAGCTTTGCGCGGTGCCCGGTGCTGCGCGTGCTGAGTCGCCGTCTCCCGCTGGCTTCGCTGCTCCGGAAGGCTGCATGACCCGCGCTTGGATCGCCTCCCCGCGCCTCCTAAGCTGCCTCGCCGATTCTTTCCGCCTCGGCTGCGCGCGCGCGGAGAAGAAGCAGCAGCAGCTGCGGCGGCGGCGGCAGCGCCTCGGATCTTTGCACCGCTGACAGGTAAGCGCAAGAGCCACGTGGATTGCGCCGGACTTGCGAGGGCAGCGGAGACGTGCTGGTTTCAGCAACTTTTCAGAAATAGACTGGAAAGAGAAGTTGCTGAATTGCAACTCATTACCAAGCTTAAAACCATGGAGAGACCTGGTCTGAACAAAGACATTGGATTCTTATCTCATTATACATGACAAAGCTTTTTTAACCTTCTCACCCCTTGCTTTTTCCTGTAAGACTAATTGCGGTCGTTAACAGTCGTCAACAGGTTTACCACAGCTATCAGCCTTTCACCCATTCCCACCACCCCTCTGAGTAATACCCCTCCCCACCCTCTCACTATATATAAGGGTCTGGTGACTTCTGTTTCAGTGTATCTGAAGAAGTGTGCATGCACACGAAAGCTCATACCAAGAACAAACTTAGTTGGTCTCTAAGGTGCTACTGGAAGGAATTTTTTTATTTTATTTTATTTTATTTTATTTTATTTTATTTTATTTTTATTTTATTTTTTTATTACTTAATCCTATTATTCTAATCTGTAAACTGTCATTTCTTCCAACTTTTTTCTATCTTTAAATCTTACAATAGTTCTTTAAATATACTTTGAATTTCTTCCAGTCTTTTTCCACCGTCTCCTCCCTCTGGTCGCGTAGTTTGCCGGTCAGTTCAGCGAGTTCCATATAGTCCATCATTTTCATCTTCCATTCTTCTATCGTAGGTAGTTCCTGTGTCTTCCAGTTTCTTGCAATCAAAATCCTAGCTGCTGTTGTGGCATACATGAAAAAGGTATGATCCTCCTTAGGGATTTCTTGGTTCACCATTCCAAGTAAAAAAGCTTCTGGTTTTTTAGTAAATGTGTTTTTCAACACTTTTTTCATTTCATTATAAATCTTTTCCCAGAAAGCCTTTATTCTTGGGCAGGTCCACCACATATGATAAAATGTCCCTTCCACCTCTTTACATTTCCAACATTTATTGTCCTGCAAATGATAGACTTTAGCAAGTTTGACTGGGATCAAATACCATCTGTAAATCATTTTCATAATATTCTCTCTTAGTAAATTACATGCTGTAAATTTAATTCTTTTCTTCCACAGTCTCTCCCAGTCAACCATCATAAGACTCGCAAGGCGTTTGGGATCCAAGGTACAACTGTATTTTAATTTAAAAAAGCTTTCTGTTTGGAAGCTGCTGCTGCCAAGTAGTTTACAATACAATCCTTAGCATGTTTGATCAGAAGGCCCCTCGGTTTCACCAGTAGCTGTTCCCAAGCCATTGTGCATAGGTTTGCAGCGTTAACATCTTGCAAAATCTCGCTCTTTCCTCCTTCTCAATATTTCAAAAGGGAAGAGAGAAGTGATTGCTTCACCAGAGCACCAACAAGAATATAAAACTAAAAACCCATATTCTCTTCCTGCCCGCAGACTGTCTCGCCAGAGTGGTGCATGCTCTAGTTATCTCCTGCTTGGACTACTGCAATGCGCTCTACGTGGGGCTACCTTTGAAGGTGACCCGGAAACTGCAATTAATCCAGAATGCGGCAGCTAGACTGGTGACTGGGAGTGGCCGCTGGGACCACATAACACCGGTCCTGAGAGATCTACATTGGCTCCCAGTACGTTTCCGAGCACAATTCAAAGTGTTGGTGCTGACCTTTAAAGCCCTAAACGGCCTCGGTCCTGTATACCTGAAGGAGCGTCTCCACCCCCACCGTTCAGCCCGGACACTGAGATCCAGTGCCGAGGGCCTTCTGGCAGTTCCCTCACTGCGAGAAGCAAAGCTACAGGGAACCAGGCAGAGGGCCTTCTCGGTAGTGGCGCCAGCCCTGTGGAACGCCCTCCCATCAGAAGTCAAAGGTACTAACAACTATCTGACATTTAGAAAATGCCTGAAGACAGCCCTGTTCAGGGAAGTTTTTAATCTGTGACATGTGTATGTGTTTTAATATCTGTTGGAAGCCGCCTAGAGTGGCTGGGGAGACCCGGCCAGATGGGCGGGGTAGAAATAATAAATTATTATTATTATTATTATTATTATTATTATTCCCCTCAGGACACCCTGGGGTACTCTGTAGTTTATTTTTGGCGCTTACCTGTGGCGGCACATGCTCATGGCAAAGCCACCGGTCATAATTGTTCCAGAGGGAAAGGGGGGAACAATTACCTGAGAGGGCTTTGTGTCAAACACCTGTGAGGAGAGTTGGGCAGAACACTGGTGAAAAATCAAACAAATAGCAATCTGTGGTAATATTTGGCTTTGGATACATTCCCTCCTTCCCTCTAGAACTGAATAAATCATTAGAACAGGGCCCTCTCTCTCTCTCCATCACCAGAAGCATTGATGCCTTTTCCATTTTGCTTTCAGCACATATTGTATTGTTATTATGTGGGCTGCCAAGTCCACAGAGCTGCTTTGAATTTGGGTTTCTCAACTGAAGCATTGGGTTTTCATTGGAGTGCCATTAGGCTTTCCAGACTTTGATGATGTTTCAATAATTCAATAAAAGGCAGGTCCTCACCACAACAAACGGCAGTATATCATGTTTGAATAAACAGAAATCTTTTCCCTGTACAGAACATGCCATTGTGATTTGTGTGTGTGTGTGTGTGTGTGTGTGTGTGTGTGTGTGCAACCTTCCCCAGGATGGGAACTTTTCTGGAACTAATTATTAGTGTAGCGTTTATGCGTGTGTGTAAGTTCACCACATGATATGACTTATCAAATCTCTATTTCCAAAACAGATGCATGAGTTCAAAAATCAGGGAGGCTGTAGGTTGAAATTTTCACAGGGCAGCTGATTGATATGATCACATATTTTGACATCCTGTCTATAAATACACCATACTTTTCCCAAGTATGTGGCATACAGTGTGGGGCTGCTGCCCAATGGGAATCATTGGTAGGCAGAGGCAACTAACCCTAGTGTCATGGACTGCCTGGACAAAGAGCAGTAGTGGGAGGGAAGAAGGTTCAGAGCCAGGGGATTGCTGGCGGGACGACGATGAGTGGTTAGAGGGAAAAGAGGGAGCAGACTGGGAGGAGGTGTCAGAAGCTGAAGAGGTAACAGGGTTTAGTGAGCAGGAAGAGGCTGTGGCAGAGAGCAGTCCAGAATCAGAGGCAGAAGCGGAAGCTGGAGAGGAGGAGGGCCAAGACGCAGAGATGAGGAAGGCTGAAGAAGCCAGGGTGTCTCCCTATCCTGCTGCAACCAGCTCCCCTCCACCCTGGTCTCCCAGGACGAGAAGAGGTATGAAGAGGGCAGAGTAGAGACATATGTGTTGGCGTGGTCTCAGATTGCTTGGGAAGTACCTGGGGGAGAAGGAGGCTTAGGCAACTATGGGAAGGCAGGGAACGTCAGTCTCCACAACTACCTCATAGGGGCAATATGTACCAGGACAAGTTGCTGTGCTCACTAGACCTGGTCTCCTGAGTTTCCTTGAACAAAGAGTTAACTTCACTGGTGCCGTGTGATTTATTGCAACCTGCTCCTGACTCTTGCTCCTGAAACCTGGTTTTGCCACAAATCCTCCTGCTAACACTGAGACCCAGGAAGAGGGGCTGACAGGCTGTGCCAGTTCCCCCACCCCAGACTGGTTATAAGTAAGGAGGTATGCAAATGAGGGGCTAGCTGAAGGCAGACTGATCTTGATATAGGACAGTATCCTTAATGGGCCAGTTTCCACTGGTGGCATGTACAAAAATCCTACAGCAAATTAATTACCTTGTGAACATACAGACTATAAAATGCCTTGTTTCTGTTGGTACAGGTTTTTCTTTCTGTCTAATATTTGTGATGATGTGGACTATTATATAAGTGGGTGGATATGCACTCAATTTACAAGAAAGTCCTGGCAGTCCTCCATGACAAATGTAGCAAAGTAAGTTTATTAGAGTAAGAGCAGTGTTTTCTGTAATGGTCGCATGGATGATATCTGAGAGCAAACCCTCACTAAATTAATTGGGGCTTCTTTCTGGGTAGACGTGGTTCTAATTGCAACTCCAAAGCCGGTCTGTGACAAAAGGAGGCAGAGGAAGCCATAGGAAGGATCTCTATTGTCTGCCCTCAGTTGATCAGTGTTGTACTTAATAGCAGACATGCAAGATACCAGCTTCCGTGTGCCTTGTTATCTTGCTAATTTGCGTGTCGAGGTCCCCCAAAACCACCCCTCAAATAACTCACACATCAGACAGAATTTTGTTTTGGTTTTTGGCATGATTTTGGCCACAACTTTATTAAAATACAAATAATGTGAGTGGTTGCTTAGGCATTGGTTAAGACTATCTGTCCCACAGAGGACAGAACTGACGACCGTCAGTAAGGGGAAAACACTCTGGAGAGATAAAGGGAGCCGGGTGGTCTGACCCTCCCCTCTCCCCCCCCCCAGGGCTCTTGCACAGCCCTAGCCCCCGACCGGAGGTTCGGACAAAAGCATATCGAGTCCCTGGATTCCTTTAACGGAATTCCCCGTACACCAGTATCAATAGGAGGGGCATACACAGTCAACCATACCCCTCCTCCAACCAACATAATAACCAATGCCTAACCGCCAACCTTACAAGTTGTGGCTATTTGCTACGCAGTAGGCAAAAACCAGGTGGCACCAGCCAATCAGCCACATGGAAAAATTCCTACCAGGCCCCTGCCCCAACAGCAGACGACCCCATGACAGGCATAGTAAGGTCAACACAGAGGCCTAAATTATATATATACGCTGGGCTGTCCATCATCAATTTGCAACATACAAATCTCCCCAACAACACCCTGGGTCCAATCACAGCAGTGGCCATCTAAACGTTCCCGCCCAGCACCAGAGGGGTGACTTGCTGGCCCCCACCGCAACACGTGCTCTCCATGAAGGAGAACACGCTTTGCCAATTCAGCAAAAGATGAAGGGTTGGCAAGGAGCGCAGCCTGTGTGGAGGTTTCTAGGCACCAGAGCAAATTGATGACATCATTGGTGTATGTTTGAATCTACTAACCCTCTAGACCTGTTCCATAGCCAGGACCCTGCTTTAAATTCAGTAGGTTCCACCACCACCACCACCCCTGCCCCACACAGGCTATTTTCCAGCCACGAGGATCTCCACAAACCAGCTGGAGTTCCACTTTAGGCAGAATGTCCTGACAACAATAATGTTTGCCAACACACTCGCAGGCCATCACCTAAATTCTTGGGTTCACTTGGCTAAGTGTTCCACTGACATTTTATTATTTCATTTGGATCGCTGCATAACTTTGCAGGTAGGCGCAGCTTTATATTTAAGCAAAAATAAGAAAGCATTTTTTGAAGAAAAAAAATAAAGACCACAGCAATGTTATTTCTAGGTGATTGATGACATAATTGGAGCTGACATGGAGCTTTGCAACACATGAAACAAAATTGAGGCCCTTCCTTAATGGAGTCTATAATCTAAGACAGACGGTTAGAAGTTATTCCTGAGCTACTTCTCTGTGACTCGATCTTGGCCCACCTTTCCCAAATCTGGAAAGTCCTTAGTGCTACCAACTGAATATTCCCCACTCATTACCATGGTCATTTGGTATGGGACCCAAAGGACCCAAACTAGAAGGGAGGAAGTGGAGAAGGCCTTCTACATTCCAGACATCTTTGTGCAACAGAGCTATATAGGATTTGTGAGTGCAAAGCTTAAAGGTGAGCAAATAAGAGGCCCATATTTTTCTCAGTCCCACTGTGTCTTGGATTTGATATCCCGCTTCATTACTCTCACTATCAGGAGAGCAGCCCTGTTGGGGTCTTATTAAGTCTTAGCCATGTGTACAGAGTAACTAACCACAGTTTGGCTTCAATCCTGTACAGGCCTGTCTCCAGTCACAGGGCTGCATTAGGGACACATTTAAGGGCTTGGATAATTGACTGGAGAGGACTGTAAACTAAATGGGAGTTGTTTATAATGGGGGGACAGAAACACTGCAATAGTTACAGCAGGGGTGGGGAACATGTTGCTGATGGACTCCAATGCCCATCATCCCCAGCCAGCATTGACAGTGGTCAGGGATGATGGGAGTTGTAGTCCGGGGGTGGATCTACACACAGGAAAAAAATCCACTATAAATAAGTCAGAAATTAAATCGTTATAACAAAAAAGAAAAAAACGCTATGTAAAATCACAATTTATCTATTTATTGTTCTCCAGTGACAGCTGGTGTTGCATATTTATAACGCATTCAAAGTGCTGTTTTTTAACTAATGTAGCTGAGTCCCAAGTTCCTCACCTTGCTTAGAGGCTGAGAAAATAATAGTGGTTGGTTTCTAATTATGCCACGTGCTTCTAATTCTTTCTCCCTCTACCCCCCCTCCCACACTCAACCTCTCTCTCTCCGAAAGAATGTGGATGACATCAGACTTTGAGTGCATAAAAGCCAATTCTCAATTCCCAAGAAGCTGCAAGTGGCTTTTGCTGGGACATGTTTTGTCTCCTTTTGAATCTCTTTCCTACTAATAGTTACAGCAACAGCAGGAGTGACCTGCTGAACTAGCCTGAGGAGGTGTCATTAGTCATATAGCTCAACAGGCATTATAATGTAGCTTTTTGCTCAGAGGGCTGGTGTGTTAGAACTGTATATACACTCTTATCAAAAAGTTGGAGGCCAAGTATTAGGAATATTCCAGCTGTCACAGAGGGTGGAGAGAAAAGGCCCCCCATGAAATCTGGAATGTGTTTCTACTTACTGTCCATCCAAGTAAAATAAAACGATTTCTCCTGCAGCCATATGGTTCTCCTTAGACGAGAAACTGTATATATTGGTCTAAATCCACAATAGTCTTGCTGACATATTATTCAGTATATTAGAAAATCACTACAACCTGTGTGCACTGTAGCAGTTCCTAAAACTAAGTGCAACAAATCTGAGGGGAGGGAAGAGGGCAGCCTTTTCAAAGCCGGGCCTGGGGGGTGGGGGAAGGAGGGAGGGCATCCTCTGAGGGAGCAGGTTCCTTGAGGCAGGTGGGGTGACGTAAAAATCCTCTCTGCAGGAACGACGTCTTTCCCTGTTAGGCGGCCACACATGCCCGGTGAGCAGTCCTGAACATGACAAGATGCACAGGTCTGTGTTAATTCTAGCTTTGAAGAAGGGGGACTCACTTTGCTCCATGAAAACCAAAAACAGGAAGAAGATAGTGTTGGCGGGTGGGGGGGGCATTGCACAGTACAGTGGACGCTCGGGTTGCGAACACGGTCCGTGTGGGAGGCGCGTTCTCAACCCGCAGCATTTGTAACCCGTGCCACTGCGTCTGCGCACGCGCGTGACGCAATTCAGCGCTTCTGCGCATGCGCAAAGCTCGATTTGGTGTTTCTGCACATGCGCGAGCGCCGAAACCCAGAAGTAACTCGTTCCGTTACTTCCGGGTTCGGTGCGGTGCGCAACCTGAAATCGTGCAACCTGAAGCAGCCGTAACCTGAGGTATGACTGTATAAGAGGCACATGTGTGTAATGTCTATGTGCATATGTGCCCAACATTTCTCTGATGAAAATACAGTGGTACCACTGGTTACGAACTTAATTCGTTCCGGAGGTCTGTTCTTAACCTGAAACCGTTCTTAACCTGAGGTACCACTTTAGCTAATGGGGCCTCCCACTGCCGCCGCGCCGCCACCGCGCGATTTATGTTCTCATCCTGGGGTAAAGTTCTTAACCCAAGGTACTACTTCCGGGTTAGCGGAGTTTGTAACCCAAAGTGTTTGTAACCCAAGGTGTTTGTAACCCGAGGTACCATTGTATGGACATCTTATCCCATTATTATTGTTGTTGTTGATATTCTTATTTTATTATTCATACCCCACCCATCTGACTGCGTTGCCCCTGCCACTCTGGGCAGCTTCCAGCATATATCAAAACATAGTAAAGGTAAAGGGACCCCTGACCATTAGGTCCAGTCGTGTCCGACTCTGGGGTTGCGGCGCTCATCTCGCTTTATTGGCCGAGAGCCGGCGTACAGCTTCCGGGTCATGTGGCCAGCATGAGAAAGCTGCTTCTGGCGAACCAGAGCAATGCACGGAAACGCCGTTTACCTTCACGCCAGAGCGGTTCCTATTTATCTACTTGCACTTTGATGTGCTTTCGAACTGCTAGGTGGGCAGGAGCTGGGACTGATCAACGGGAGCTCACCCCGTCGCAGGGATTCGAACCGCCGACCTTCTGATCAGCAAGTCCTAGGCTCAGTGGTTTAACCCACAGCGCCACCTGGGTCCCATATATCAAAACGTAACAAAACATTAAACATTAAAAAAAAAAACACCTTCCCTATACAGGGCTGCCTTCAGATGTCTTGTATAGATACTTATGGCTTTGGCTTGGGGGTCAAATAACTCCATACCCTCCAGCGTTTCTCCAACGAAAATAGGGATGTCCTAAGGAAAAGTGGGACATTCCAGGATCAAATCAGAAACCAAGACACCTTCTTCCCAGTACGTTTCCGAGCACAATTCAAAGTGTTGGTGCTGACCTTTAAAGCCCTAAACAGCCTCGGCCCAGTGTACCTGAAGGAGCGTCTCCACCCACATATTTCAGCCAGGACACTGAGGTCCTCCTCCGAGAGTCTTCTGGTGGTTCCCTCACTGAAAGAAGTGAGGTTACAGGGAACCAGGTAGAGGGCCATCTCGGTAGTGGTGCCCGCCCTGTGGAACGCCCTCCCATCAGATGTCAAGGAAATAAACAACTATCTGACTTTTAGAAGACATCTGAAGGCAACCCTGTTTAGGGAAGTTTTTAATGTTTGACCTTTCATCGTCTTTTTAATGTTCTGTTGGGAGCCACCCAGAGTGGCTGGGGAAACCCAGCCAGATGGGCGGGGTATAAATAATAAATTATTTTATTATTATTATTATTATTATTATTATTATTATTATTATTATTAAAATACAGCACTGTCCCTGGAAAATAAGGACACTTGGAGGGTCCTTGAGGGCCTGTGTCATTGTTAGGGATCTTCCAATGTCGGCTTCTCCCTACTTCCCATTTTCTTCCAGTCTTAAGTTTAGTTCTCCACAGAGCCTAGGGCTTGCTGATCGGAAGGTCGGCGGTTCGAATCCCTGCGATGGGGTGAGCTCCCGTTGCTTGGTCCCTGCTCCTGCCAACCTAGCAGTTCGAAAGCACCTCAAAGTGCAAGTAGATAAATAGGAACCGCTCTGGCGGGAAGGTAAACAGCATTTCCGTGTGCTGCTCTGGTTCGCCAGAAGTGGCTTAGTCATGCTGGCCACATGACCCGGAAGCTGTACGCCGGCTCCCTCGGCCAGTAAAGCGAGATGAGCGCCGCAACCCCAGAGTCGGACATGACTGGACCTAATGGTCAGGGGTCCCTTTACCCTTTACCTTTTTGCTTTAAAAAAGGGGGGGAGAAAGTAAACAATGCTCATGAAAATACACCAGCATTATAGTGCACATGCATATTTTTGAAAGCAAATTTCTCCTGAGATTTTCATCAAGATGTACAAATTGCCCTAGTGCACGGGTGTCAAACTCCGGCCCTCCAGATGTTTTGGAACTACAATTCCCATCAGCCCTAGCTAACAGGACCAGTGGTCAGGGATGATGGGAATTGTAGTCTCAAAACATCTGGAGGGCCGGAGTTTGACACCCCTGCTAGTGCATTCATTCATGAAAGTTAAGGTTATGAATGACAGCTCATCATGATGGATACAACTGACAGAGGTGCTATAACTCTGAATGCCTGTTGCTGGGAACAGTGTTCTTGTGCTCAAGATCTGCTTGAGGGCTTACCAGGAACATCTGGTTGGCTTGTGACTGTGAGCACAAGATGATGGACTCGGCAGGCCTTTGGCCAGATCCTGCAGGTCTCTTCTGGTGTCCTTAATAGCTGAATCAGCCTTCCTCTGCTGCCTTGGTTGGTGGAGGAACCTGCAGTTTTCATCTGTCTAGCTGAGGCCAGTTACATCTGTCTCTGGCATCAGCTAATCCTAAGGAAATGAAAGGAATATAGAAAAAGGAAAGTGGGGGAAACCCTCACCCAGTGAATGAAGCAACCTTTAAACATGGGAATGCAGTTTTCATAGGGCTATGCTGACAAGGGGCTAAGCTGGGGCCATTCGAGAGCAAGAAATTTCACAAGGTTAATGTCGGGTTGCCAGGTCTGCTTCCAAAAAATAGCGGACAAGCCGGTGTGTGTGTGTGTGTGTGTGTGTGTGTGTGTGTGTGTGTGTGTGTGTTAAAATTAAATTAAATTATATATTTTCTTACAAACATTTTAACACATATTAAAATAATCACTTCAAAACTTTACTTAAAATTCAAAACATCAAATATATTATAATAATACTAGTTGAATTAAGCCCATTAATAATGGGCGCTAGCGGCGGTGACGGGGACCCGAGGCGCTTCCTTCTCCCCGCCTCAGGCGGCCAAGCCACCACCATGGTGGAGCCGCCTGTTGCCGCTGCCCCGCCGGCAGCACCAGCGACGGCCGCCCTCCCCGCCGCCGCCACGGGCGGCTGAGGCGGGGAGAAAGAAGGGAGGGGGAGAAGCAGCAGCGCGCGGGGAGCGGCCGCCATTGCGGCTGAAGCGGAGAGGTTCGGAGGCTCGCGAAGCGCAAACGCTTCGCTCGCGCTGCGCTCCAACCTCAGGCTCCTCCTCCTCTCTGCGCTCCAATCCGTGTGTCAGTGGAGCGCATGCGCAGTTGCGATTTCCACTGACACACGGACGGCAGACGCAGGGACATAGGGAGATTATTATAGAGGATGTAAAATATTAAATTACATTTTACTTTGCTACCCAAGTTCCCAACAGGGGTTCCTTCTTACCGTTCCTGTATTAGGGAGGCGATCCTTGGGGCAAGGATCTCGCTCCCTCAGGTCATCGGGCAAGTCTTCTCCAAGCCCGCCTCCCCCCCCCCCGCGCCTCTACCGGTAGCTGGTTTGCTGCTGCTCCTGCGCGTCAGGAACAGGAAGAGGCATCTTTTTCTTTCGCGCTTCTCCCTTTTGTTCTCCCCGCGAGTCGGGAACAGGCGGGGCAGAACTCCGGCAAGAGGCGCCTCCCCCCCCCATTTTTTAAATGTCTTGTGAAACAATTGAGTATGATTAATACTTTTTTCGGAGAATCGAGTTCAATGGATATTCAATCTTTGTCTCATTCTTACTTATGAAAAAAAAGACTAAACGCGATTCTCCTATCCTTATTCTCTTAGACTGTACAGCTTTAGATTACGTACCATTTCATTATAAAGCTTTTGAATAAAAAAATGTCCACTATTTTGTGGGGGGGAAATAGTGAACGTAATGTGAAAAAAGCGGACTGTCCGCTCAAATAGTGGACACCTAGCAACCCTAGGTTGATGCCATTTCCACAAGATCTAGAGAAGATCTTTGTTGGGGGGTGTCAGGGACATGCCCTCCCCTGCCAGTCCCGCACTGAGTGGGTACCGGCAACCTCAGCCTCTGTTGTTGACGGACACGTCTCCCAGTGAGTCTGTCAGCTCCTCCCCAGGGGAGGAGGAGTTACCAGGGAGGAGCCAGGTGGGAAGGGGTCTCCAGGATGATGCAGAGAGACCCATCACCGCTCAGCAGACCCACTCTGAGGGGGAGACACCGTTTCCGGCGCCTGCTTTACGCAGAGGGGTCAGGGGAGTAAGGAGGCGGCACTTTAGGGTGCCGAGACTCTGGTGTTGGCGCCGCAGCAGGAGGGGGGCACTTCCGGATTCTGCTAGCGACTAGGTGGTCATGTTTTAGGATAGCTCCGCACTGTACATACTTTGCACAATAAAATAGTTGAAAGACAAGACGGACTTGGTCTTTAGCAACGGTTAAGTGAATCTGACAGGGGGGAAAGGTGGTTGTAGAATTACATAGTAGTGGATCACTACAAGGCAGGCTCTGGAGTGGTGTTAAGAGAAGTTATTAACTCAAGTCAAGGAGCAACAGACACCTAGAGAAGGGGTAGGCAACCTAAGGCCCATGGGCCAGATGTGGCCCAATAACATTTTCAATCTGGCCCACGGATGGTCCAGGAATCAGCGTGTTTCTACATGAGTAGAATGTGTGCTTTTATTTAAAATGCATCTCTGGGTTATTTGTGGGGCATGGGAATTCATTCATTTTTATTTTTATTTTCAAAATATAGTCCGGCCCACCACATGGTCTGAGGGACGGTGGACCGGCCCATGGCTGAAAAAGGTTGCTGACCCCTGACCTAGAGCATGTGTCCAGTGTTCACGGAAACCCAAAGTTTTAGGTAACTGCTGTTTTTAATAACAGGTTTTGGGGTCACCTATAAAGAATGGACTAGATTCATAATGCCGGGAATTAAATTGGGGGATCTTTACCAGAAAATGTACCTCATTAATCAAACCAGTGATGAGGTAATGGCTCCCCTCTCCTCTAAATGAAAGCTCACCGCAGCAAAGTGGTACAAAGGTGACTCTCTTTGGGATCAGATATCTTCACAGCACCTTTGCCGCATCTGTGTTTTGCACAGATCAGGTAGCTTCAGCTCTCAAAGGCCAGAGATAATTATCTCTTTGAGGCACCAAACAGCTTATTCGTTCCAGTGCTGAGGTTAAAAAACACATCTTTGAGGAAGTACCGTGTTGTTGCTGTATTGACTTTGAACAATGTAAGGGACTGTGGAGGTAAGATGATACATGCGAACATCCCAAGTGAAACCCTTCATAGATCCGGAGCAGAGATTCTGCTACTAAAGCACACAAAAGAGAGAGATCATCAGCTCAGACTTTCAAGAACGTTGGTGAGAAACTCTCTGCAGATGTAGAAACATTTATGATAGTTGCAGCACGGAGGAAGGTTGTCAAATTCATCCCACAGAATGAGGGCCTAACTCTGCACGTTATGTTAAATATATAGAGTACAGCATTACCTCCATTTTCTAATTTAATACTAGGTGCATGTGTAGGGTTTTTTAAAAACACTCTTTCCCTCCCCATCTGTGATCCCAATGAAACTCTCTCACACATACATATATGTGGGTTAGGGAACAAAATTAAGGGACAAAATCCCATTATTACCAATTAGATAACGCTTTCTTACGATGCAACTTCCGAACTTTGCAGTGGATCCACGTAGATCAGTATTGTCGACATTGACTGGCAGACACCCTCTAGGCTTTCAGAGAAGAGTTTTTTACCCAGCTCAACCTGGAGAAGACAGGAATTGAACCTGGAGCCTGTAAATAATATAATCTAGTGCTTGGCTGTGGCCCTCCCCTGTTGGATTGCCACTATTGCACAATAAAGTCCATGGCCTGACATCAAACACATTTTCAATAAAAGATTTTTGGTGCATTAGAAAACTGAGGGGATGGGACCCTACAGGATCCAATCTTAATTTAGTTCTAAGGTAGCAAAACATTTATAACCCTTCCTTAGAATGTATTAACCTAAAGGCACCTCCACCACATGTGCTGAAAATTAGAAGCTGCCACATTGCATTCAGTACTTAAAATAAGCAGTTTCAAAATTCTGACCAAGTTTCCTTTGTGTAAACTACAACCTTCACCAAACCTTATATCATGCCTAACAAAATCAATTATAGGTTAAAAGGACCAATAGACTGAACTATTTTTATTTTTACAATTGCCAGTGTCAACCCAGAACTGATATCTATCTATTTATAAATCTTTCATCTCCTCTTATTTTTGCCAACATATGAACTTTTCAAATGTGTAGGTACTAATTTTTAAAAGAAGGTGGAAAGAGCACCATCTGGGAAATGGCTGAGCTGTCTGTACAGGCCATAACCTGATCAGAATAGCAATGTGATAGATCCTCTACAGCTGGGGAAATTCTGAAACCTTTCAATTAAATTTAAAAAGTTGGATTTTCTCAGCTACGAAAAACAAAAAAGAGAAGACGCTGAATAGGAGAAAAATGAGGGGGAGGTATTTTGTTAACAATGTCATGCAGGAGTAGCCGCCTTCAAATTTACTTCTGAGTAAACATGCATAGGATTGTACAGTAAAACAACAGAAGAAGACTCAACACCAGGGGTCAGCAAACTTTTTCAGCAGGGGGCTGGTCCACTGTCCCTCAGACCTTGTGGGGGGGCTGGACTATATTGGGGGGGGGGGGAATGAATGAATTCCTATGCCCCACAAATAACCCAGAGATGCATCTTAAATAAAAGGACACATTCTACTCATGTAAAAACACGCTGATTCCCAGACCGTCCACGAGCCGGAATGAGAAGGCAATTGGGCCAGATCCGCCCCCCAGGCCTTAGTTTGCCTACCCATACTCAACACCCTTGATGACCTCAAATTGCATTTCATCTCCCTTGAAGTCTTGCATGGATACTTGGGGTGGGGTGGGACAACAGCATTCTGCCGCATTCTGGATTAATTGCAGTTTTTGGGTCACCTTCAAAGGTAGCCCCATGTAGAGCGCATTGCAGTAATGGAAATTTCAGAGATTGATGCAGTTTCTCAACCATTTCCCTACTCCTCCAGCTTTTCTGTCAGGTTTCTGCTCCATTAACAACAAACCCTGCTGATCATTCTCAGCTACTGGCTGCAACACTGCACAGTTTACACTAGTCAGCTGTCCGCTCATTTCATTTTACCTCTACACTTTTTCATTCTTTTTACCACAGGGGAAATGATCACAACATCAACTAATTACACAGTCTCGCATGAGATGTTGAAATTCTATTGATGAAAACACATTTCACCAATATTTGAGTTATTTGGAATTTGTCTCATTCCTTCTTAATTTATTTTGCATATGTACTGTAGGTTATTGGACAGTATTGGAATGGGATAATGGAACCTGTGTTTCAACTTTGGCTTAGCCATGAACTCTGGGGGTGGGTCTGTAAGCGTCTTAGCGTTCCCAGATTCAGGCTGCCATTTATACATGCATACATGTATATAGATACCGTATAAACTCTGTTTCCAGTCTGAGTCAGACATGTTCGTTTATAGGTCTGATCCTTTTCATTTTCCACATTAATCTGTCATTATTTTTTAACTCACACAGAAATGTATTCAAACACATACATGGATACTATTTTTGAACACATTTTCTTACAAAATACACATCTCTTTCCATATTTCCCCACAAAGCACACCTTTAGAAACATAAAAGTAAAGGGACCCCTGACAATTAGGTCCAGTCATGACCAACTCTGGGGTTGCGGCGTTCATCTCGCATTATTGGCCGAGGGAGCCGGTGTACAGCTTCCAGGTCATGTGGCCAGCATGACTAAGCCACTTCTGGCGAACCAGAGCAGCACACGGAAACGCCGTTTACCTTCCCGCCAGAGCGGTACCTATTTCTCTACTTGCACTTTGACGTGCTTTCAAACTGCTAGGTTGGCAGGAGCAGGGACCAAGCAACGGGAGCTCACCCCGTCGTGGGGATTCGAACCGCCGACCTTCTGATCGGCAAGCCCTAGGCTCTGCGGTTTAACCCACAGCGCCACCCGCGTCCCTTAGAAACATACCATATCCTAAAATCCTACATTTCTGAGCTTAAAGCTACCTTGCAAAATCAAGAGAAACCGAAAGGATAATTGCACTCAGATCCACAACCAATGAGAATCGGGTCAGTTTGTACAGTATTACAATTTACAAAGAACCAATTCCCCAAACATCTCTAGCTCAGTGGGACTTACTTCTGAGTAGACATGCCTAGGACTATGCAGTTAGACATCTTGTCATAGCTGTCAACTTTCGGATTTGAAAATAAGGGATTTTCCCCAAACTTTCAGATTTGAAAATAAGGGATGCCGCCAGGGCGGTGAAATGGCACCAAGTAGCCTCGCCACCCTGCGCTCCAGAGGCTGCGCGCGAACGGGTGAGCGAAAGAGCGAGCGTGTAGACGGCAGGCAGGCTGTCTGTCTGGTTGGGCGTGAGGGTCTGGATGCACAAGACATGCAAGCTCCGCCCCCAGTCGGTCTCAGACTCCTTATTGGCAGCCGAGCAACGCAGCTGAGGAGCCTCCCTGGCCAGCAGGGAGGGAGAGGAGCTGCTTCCTTTGAAATCTGGGAAATTTAAGGGATATCAACAATCCGGGATAGCAGCGGGAAATGGCATTGGAATAAGGGAGTTTCCCGCCAAAAAAGGGAGGGTTGACAGCTATGCATCTTGTACATGAAAAGGATTAATTGCTATCCCTCTCACTGTGTTTGCTAATGAATGGGACCTGGGCTTTAAAGCACTTTGCCTGGTTATGGGAGTGCTAAATGCATGGCAATAAATATCCGATCTGAAATTCTTTCCCCAGGCAACATAAGGAATAATCAGTATCTGGTGAATGAAGTGCTGCTTTCAGGGTTCGGGTGCTAACATCATACCTGGACAGCTCCTGTGGGAGCCTTTCCTCATTTAGGAGGGAAATAGCTTTGCCACACCAGCGCTGATTAATGCAATAGCCCACCGCCACCAAGCTGCTAGGCTCATTAATCCAGGGTTGGTGCATTCTGTCAGCAGGCGATAAAAGTTATGTCCTCCATAAAAGGACGGTTTCTTTTCAGATGGATTGCAACCTTACATTCCTCGAAAACAAAGCTATCTGCTATCCCAAGTGGACTCTTCCTACTGTATAGCTGCGGCTGAATGCATTGTTTTCCTTTAGACTACAGACCTTTTTTGTTCATCTCCTGACCTCCCAAAAGATACTCTAGCACTGCTTTGATGGCATGAAGAAGAAGAAGAGGAGTTTGGATTTGATATCCCGCTTTATCACTACCCGAAGGAGTCTCAAAGCGGCTCACATTCTCCTTTCCCTTCCTCCACCACAACAAACACTCTGTGAGGTGAGTGGGGCTGAGAGACTTCAAAACCACATGGGCCCAGCCAGATGGGCGGGGTACAAATAATAAATTATTATTATTATTATTATTATTATTATTATTATAAAGAAGTGTGACTAGGCCAAGGTCACCCAGCAGCTGCATGTGGAGGAGCGGAGACGCGAACCCGGTTCCCCAGATTACAAGTCTACCGCTCTTAACCACTACACCACACTGGCTTAGTGAATGATGGTGCAATGAGATTCCCAATGTGATATTTTTGCTTTCTCTGGAAAACTCAGCACAACATAGAGATAGGGCAAGGGGGTTTCTACCGCTCTTAACCACTACAATGGTACCTCGGGTTACAAACGCTTCAGGTTACAGACTTCGCTAACCCAGAAATAGTACCTCGGGTTAAGAACTTTACCTCAGGATGAGAACAGAAATTGCGTGGCGGCAGTGGGAGGCCCCATAAGCTAAAGTGGTACCTCAGGTAAAGAACAGTTTCGGGTTAAGAACGGACCTCCAGAACGAATTAAGTTCGTAACCAGAGGTACCACTGTACACCACACCTGGCTGTGGTGTGGCTGCTGCTCCTGCCAGCACATCTGTGCCATTTATGCAGGAGTGTCAAAATCCCTCTTCTTCTTCTTTTTAAGTTTTTATTTACACTTTTCAGGTTTATACACTTCACTAGTGTTACGATCCCTCTTTCTGCGGTTCCTTAAATTTATTTTTTAATATCTTCTGCATATCCAAATTCATTTAATTTGCTTATTTGATTATCTACTTTAAATATATACTCTCATGAAACTGCAGGTTATTACAATAATCCTGCTAATATTTTTATCTGTTTGCAAGTTATCTGTAAATATTCAATAAACCATTTCCATTCTTTTATAAAAAAAAAAAGTTTGTTATCTTGATTTCTTATTCTTCTGGTAAGTTTCGCCATTTCTGCATATTCCGTAAGTTTTTGTATCCATTCTTCCTTTGCTGGGACTTCTGCTTCTTTCCATTTTGGGGCAAGTAGTGTCCTTGCTGCTGTAGTCACACACATGAATAAATTTCTATACAATTTAGGTAGTTCTGTCCCTATAATTCCCAAAAGAAAATCCTCTGGCTTCTTCTCAGATCATATAAATCTTTCGCCTTTTACAAAATCATTCTTCTGCATTTTATTCCAAACATGTAATGAACCTTAGAAGTGAATCCAATAGTGCAGTCCTTTCTATTATGTCTACACCTAGAGATCTAAACACAAGGAGGATCTAAACAGGATCAGGATCTATGCTGATCCTGATCAGAACCATAGCTGTCAATTTTCGGATTTGAAAATAAGGGATCAGCAGCCTCACCTGTCCCGGGGACAGTCTATGGTTCTCGGGGACAGTCCATGCTGCGCTAAGCCCCCAGGCTACAAATTGATTTACACCAGGCTACACACCATCATCTTTCCCCACCTCAGGGTCTCTTTTCCAGGGAGTCTTCTCTTCTCATGCGATGCTTCAGGATCTGTCCTTCCGGTGAGCAGCCAGGGCCGATGTCCTTCAGAATGGATCGATTTGATCTTCTTGCAGTCCACGGGACTCCAGCACCACAATTCAAAAGCATCAATTCTTCATGGGGGGATTGATCAGGTTCACTCTTTTGGCTCTCTGGCATCCATTAATGACTTAATATACAAACGTGCCGCAGACTTTGCATCCTTTAACACTCTTTTGGAAGGAGTGTATTTGTGGGCTGGGCCAGAGTGGTTGATTTTACATGCAAGCAAAGCACAAACAGTGCTGTTGTCTAATGGCATCCTATTCTCTGTAACTATTGGTGAGCAACGCAGCTGAGGAGCCTCCCTGGCCGGCAGGGAGGGAGAGGAGCTGCTTCCTTTAAAATCCAGGAAATTTACGGGATATCTAACAATCTGGGATAGCAGCGGGAAACGGCGCTGGAATAAGGGAATTTTCCACCCAAAAAGGGAAACAACGTGGAACGGCGGTGGAATAAGGGAATTTCCCGCCAAAAAAAGGGAAGGTTGACAGCTATGATCAGAACACTGAGGTATCAACAAGCTTGGAATAACCCCAAGGAATCCTGGGATTTTCTTAAGGGTGTGAACCTTACAGACCTACAGTTCCCAATCAACAGTCCCCATGAGTCTCCATGATTGTGAACATGGTACAAGAATGCTTTAAACATATGGTGTACCGTAGGTATTTATTAATGAATTTGTTTATTTCATAAAACCTACATACCGCTTGGTTGTAAAACAACTACAGCAACCCCAAAGCAGTTTATAAACCGCTCGTGACCAATAATTAGGATATTGACTCTGAGCCATACGCAGAGACCAGCAAATGGTATCAAGCCATAATATAAATATAAATACATAAACTATTGCATTATGTGATGACTGAAAGAGATGCTTCCCCCGCAGTTCTTTATTTGCAAAGTAAAGTAGCCAAAAAGCAGCCTTTTGTAAGTTCATAAGAGGGCCATAAATTTGGTTGTAAGAGATTATATGTTTGCATTGCATTAAATGTTATCTCAAGTTATTTTTAAAAGAGGAACTTGCAGCCAAGCTAGGCGTGAAATGTGTGGATACATTTAATGTATCTATTATCTATTTGCATGCATATAACAGCCACTGAGGGCGGGGCAACAATCAGGATCATGGGACACAGGGAGATTTTATTTTAACCCTTCCCCTGCTGCTGGAATCCCAAGGAAAACCAACCCCTGCCGAAGCTGTTGTTAGCCTCAGGAGGCAAATTGCATTGTGGGGGGAACCTGAAGATGGCATAAGAAGACTGGATAAAAGGAAACAGGGCAAGAAGCAGAAGAGGCTTGATTATATGGTTTCAGTTGGCATGGGAAGCCATTGTGTGACCTGACACAGCTGGTCCCTAATCAATCAATCAATCAATCAATCAGTATTAGCTATCCAATGTCAGTCTCCGCCATGCCACATTCTTATCTAAACATAGAGTTAAACAGACCAATTCTGATTCCTGGGAATTTATCTGAGAGCATTATCAGGAGATATTTTCAATGTAAGGAGATAAGGAAATATGTTTGGCAAAGGAGAAAATCTTGAAAACAAAATAATCAAAATGTACAAAGATCTGAAATGCAAGATGCCAATGTGACTGTAATTACTTCTAAAGACTGGCTATAAATACACAGAGAGAACAGATCCCCTTCTTAAATGCATCCACATGCCAATTTATTGATGTATATAGGTTCCCCCCTCACCCCCCGTCAGTATTATTTATGCTTGTTATTTGCTGCCAAAATCAGCAACATATGTCACTCTCGGGACAAAAGGAACAAATTAAATGTCATGAGTAACATCTAGTCAAATTTGAGCACTTTTAAGCCCCGCTGACTTCAGTAGGAGTAATTTAAGCATATTCTTGGCAGTCCTGTTGAAATCAATGATATTTAAAGGTGCATAACGTGGGCTGGACCATGTGCCAATTTTCATTGGCTGTCAGCAAGTTCTCCTTTTCGTAGATCATGGGTGGGGAGCCTCATGCTGGGGGTGTCAAATGTGGCCCTCAGTGCCCCAGTCACCACTGAAGAAAACATAGGAAGCATCCAATAGAAATGACAAAGAAAGAAAGGAAGGAAGGAAGGAAGGAAGGAAGGAAGGAAGGAAGGAAGGAAGGAAGGAAGGAAGGAAGGAAGGAAGGAAGGAAGAATCAGTCTCAAATATTTCATTTCACTTTTAATTTGTATGCTGCCTATCTATGCACAAAGGCAGTTTACAGCGACAAAATATACAGAACACGCGCCATATAATAATCTGATCCAATACAAAACATTATAGTAAGACATAACTTCAAAATGGAACCACTTATAGAAAATAAAGTAATGTTCAGTCATCTATTAGAATATAATAGCACACAATGAAATTAACTCCCAAAACACAAGCAAATAATAAACAGAAATTCACTCTTAACAATTACAATAGATAATTACTAAACTATGATCAATAAAGGTAAGTGCAAGTCACAATGCATAAAATGCCGCAATACGTGCAAACCATGTAAAGATGCAGGTGACCAATGCTTTTTATCGGTGCTTTTTGGCCTCCAAAATACCTGCCTTGGGCTTTTCTATGAAATATAAGGCAACAATTAATAAACTGTGCTTACATAGTGCATATAGATATAGTTACCTTTGAAACACAGTATCAGAAGTCACATATTTTTTTAAAAAAACCCTCTGCCCAGGACACAACCATCACCTCAGGTGCTTTTTCCCTGGCTGCAATGCATCATTGGACTGTGTTTGTCAGGCTGCTGTCAGCGACTCCCAGCCGGTTGCCCAGGAATGTACAAAGACAAGGAAATGTTTCTTACAGTCAACTTTGTATTCAGTATTTACAGAGAGAACCCAGCCTCTTGGATAATGGCATTATCCTGAGCGAATCTCCACCCCCTCTGGTCTCGCCCACTTCCTCACTCATCAATCTCATCATCTCTCCTACGGGTGCTGCCTTTGAGCTCTTTGCTCTCCTACTTTCAAGGCTCACCGGGTTCTGGAATGCTTTCTAAAGACACTATGCCCATCAGCTGTCGCCCCTCTGGTGCTTCCTCCTCCTCCTCCTCCTCCTCCTCCTCCCCTCACATTATTTCCCAACTTTCCCCCTCATCTGCCTCAGAGCTGCTACCTTCCTCAAATCCCTGTTGTAAATCTAAACTCTCTTCCTCTTCCTCCTCCCTGGAAAGGTCAGGGTGGGGAGGCGGTCTCCACCATTCCTCCTCTGCCCAGTCCCTGACTGTGATGGCCTGGGATTCAGACTCAGACGCTGAACCTGAGGGATCCCAGCCTGCACAGGATTCCCCGCCTCCAGAACCAGCAGAGCCGGTGCCAGAGCCTGAGTCTGAAGGGGCCTCACCTGTGCTGGATCCTCAGGTGCAGGCATCGGCTGAGTCTGCTCTGGCTCCTGATGGGATGGAGGACCCATTGCCTGCAGGTGCTCCACTCCCAGCCCTGTCAGGGGAAGCTGAGGTTGCCTCTGGGTCCGGTAACCCTCCAGCCTCTCCTGAGCTGCAGAGGCTCAGGGCAGAGAGGCGAAGGGAACTGAGTTCCCGCAGGAGGAGTGCTCGCCTCCAAGCCAGGAGAGGCGAGTCACCAGAGGATTGGGGCCGCCCTATGCCTCGGGGCAGTTAAAAGCCGGCCAGCCCCAGCCCCAAGTTGCAGGAGCAACATTGTTGGTTACCAGTTCCTGTTTGAAACCTGTCCTGCTTGCCTGCCTGAGCTCCAGACCTGCCCTGGTTCCCTGCTTGCCTACCTGTTCCCGACTTTGCCTGACTCCCTGCCCTGCACCCAGCTTCAGTTACTACGGACTGCCTTTACATTGCACCTCTGACCACGGACCGGACTTGGACCCATGGGACCAGCACATTGACAGCATTGCCCCTGCCTTTCCATTTTGTTGCCTGAGTCAAAAGGCAAGACGGCAAACCTCCCCCAACCCCATGTACTTTTGGTGCAAAGAGAACCTTCCTTCAAAACTGGTGGTGAGACATGTCCTCCACCGTGCCTGTGGAAAGAAGGCTACTGGAGGGGACACAAGGCAGCCCCACACATCTCTATATCTGAGATCTTGCTGCTGCTTCGGACTGCCACCTGGGGCCACTGCCTCACTCTACCTAACGGCAAGGCCACCTCTTGTTTCCTCCCCATTGTGGTCACTTTACATGGGAAGTGAGGGGTTCGACTTCCATTTGAATATTGGGTGACCAATGGGGAAAGGCATTCCTCTGCACAGTTTCCACACACACATACTCATGAGGGATTTTCCTGACTTTTCCTGATTTTCCCAACATGTTACAGGTAGGTAGCCGTGTTGGTCTGCCATAGTCAAAACAAAATTATAAATTAAAAAAAATTCATTCCGGTAGCACCTTAGAGACCAAATAAGTTTGTTCTTAGCTAAGAACAAACTTACAAGGGACCCAGGAGGCGCTGTGGGTTAAACCACAGAGCCTAGGGCTTGCTGATCAGACGGTCGGCGGTTCGAATCCCTGCGACGGGGTGAGCTCCCGTTGCTCGGTCCCAGCTCCTGCCCACCTAGCAGTTCGAAAGCACGTCAAAGTGCAAGTAGATAAATAGGAACCGCTCTGGCGGGAAGGTAAACGGCTGCTCTGGTAAAATGCGCTGCTCTGGTTCGCCAGAAGCGGCTTTGTCATGCTGGCCACATGACCTGGAAGCTCATGCGAGATGAGCACTGCAACCCCAGAGTCGGACACGACTGGACCTAATGGTCAGGGGTCTCTTTACCTTTTACCTTTTAAGAACAAACTTAGTTGGTCTCTTAGGTGCTACTGGAAGGAAGTTTTTTATTTTTTATTTTTCCCAACATGTGTTTAGCTTCATTGTCATGTAGAAAACGTTCTGCTTTGGATGCTGTCAGCTGAAATGCTCCAACTTTTACGTCTTCATTTTGTCCTAAAAGTATCGGTGGTGTAAGCCAATAGAAGACATCTGAAGGCAGTCCTGTATAGGGAAGTTTTAGTGTTTGATGCCTTACTGAGGTTTAATTTGTTAGAAGCTGCCCAGAGTGGCTGAGGTAACCCAGTCAGATGGGCGCCATATAAATAATAAATTGTTGTTGTTGTTGTTGTTGTTTTACCCCTCCTCCATTCAGTTGTGACCTAGCAACTATCAAATCTATGTCACAAATATGTCCAAACAGGGACAGAACATCAGTGTCACAGTTTTAACTCCTCCTCAGAGTCCCACAATGGAAACATTTCCATAGTATTCCCTGCCGTCTTCACAGTCAATATGGCATTGTGCACTGCCTCCTTTCGAAAAGGCCTTTGTTTTTCTTCTCCCAAGTACTGCTTTCTGTATGGCAAAGTTACTACCTCTGTTTATGAACGCTTCTGGTTACAAACGCTTCAGGTTACGAGCTCCGCCAACCCGGAAGTAGCTGGCCCTGGTTGCGAACTTTGCCCCAGGATGCGAACGGAAATCGCGCGCCGGGGATGGGCTCACAGCAGGAGACCCCATTGGCGAAAGCGCGCCTCAGGATAAGAACGGTCCTCCAGAACGAATAAAGTTCATAGCCAGAGGTACCACTGTATTTGTTTGTTGTGCTGAGAGACCTTTTTTTGTGGGGGGTGGTGAACAAGGAGCGGTGAAGAGGCATCATTCCTAAGGGTCCATGAAGCGGTGTGGGTTACCACTTTCACCATGACTTCTAAGCTGAGGTAACGCTTTTGTCTGCCAACTCTTCTCCTTTGGGCTCTACTAACTGAAGGCAGAAGGAGAGATTGATATTATCTGTGGAATGTTCCTGGAAAGTCCGTTTGCACAGTATGCTGATGAGTAGGGTGTTCAAAGAGAGGGGTGTCAATGACTCCGTTCCACCCTATCCATCAAAGCCCCGGCAATATATGAGTCTGGTTTCAGAACATCACTGATTTACATTATTCCCAATCATCTAATCCCATTTCCATGTCGAGATTGCTTTAGAGGCATGCATGCCCTCCCCTGAAAAGCCCATTATCTCACTCTATCTCCTGTTCATGTTGAAGAGAAATGTGGCATCCAGATGCGCTGGTAGCCTGCCAAATTGCAGACATACGATGATGTTCCCCAGTGGCTTGCAAACCTAGTGTGAGGCTGAAGCAGAACCAGAGAGTGGATGGATAGGTTATCTGGGAAATGCCAGCAAGCAACCTGAGTGGCCAACAGAGGGTTGCAGGTGGCAGGAGCAGGAAAATAAACTCCATGCATTGCTCAGGAAGAAGGGCAGTAGATGTGGTTATGAGAACCTTAATATAAGCAAGTTCCACATCTGGACATAGGTGATTCTGTAACAATTCTTTGCATTTGGTTCCCTAACACGTTGCATGGACTTCCATGGGCCTCGTACGTTCTGCAAGGTCTTCTGCCCTTTCAAATGATTTCTGGCTGCTCACATTGAAATGATTTTTCTGGAAACTACATCCCACCTGCCCAGCATCCAAAAGATTTGTGGATAACCCACCCCTGTGCAAACACAGCTCTGATCCCTCCCTCCCAACTGCTAGACCCAATAAGAACATAAGAGGAGCCCACTGGATCAGAACAAATGTCTCTCTGGTCCAGCATCTTCTTCACCAGGGTAGCCAACCAGATGCCCTGGGTAGCCCATAAGCAGGAAATGAGGTTAACAGCCCTCTCCTCCTGACATTTCACAGCAACTTGTATTCAGAGGCAGGGTGCCTCTGATCCTGGGAGCAGCCTATAGCCATCATGACTTGATAGCCACGTCGTCCTTTAGTTTCTCTGATCCCTCTGAAAGCCAGTCAAGATGGTAGCAATAATCACATTTTGTCAGAACAAATGGAAAGCAGTACATCCATTTCTTTGCTGTAAGTTTCAGGAGCGGGTGCCAGGAACAGGTCAGCAATAACTCACATGGTGTCAGTGAAATCAACTCTTTATTCAAAGAAACAAGACAGCTCAGGAGGCATAGAACCTAGAGAGCACAGCAATTCTTCTGGGTAGATCTTGCCCCTATTAGGCACGTGTAGAGACTGAAGGTCTCTGCCTTCCCATAGCTCCCTAAGTCTCCCCCTTCCCTGGTTTCTTCCCAAGCAATCTGAGGCCCCATCATTTTTCTTGTCTTTGCTCCGCCCTCTTCATACCTCTTCAGGTTCTGGGAGACCAGCTGGGAGGGGAGTTGGTCACAGCAAGAGGGGGTAGCAGGCTGGCTTCCTCACCAGCCTGACTCATCTCTGCCTCTTGGCCCCTCTCCTCTCCAGCCTCCTCTTCTGCCTCTGGTTCTGGATTGCTGTCTACCACAAACTCTTCCTGCTCACTAAACCCTGTTACTTCTTCAGTCTTCTCCCTCTGACCACTTGTCATCTTCCCACCAGCAATCCCCTAGCTTTGAGTCTTCTTCCTTTGGGGGTTTCTCCTGCTGGTTCCTCCCACCACTCTTCCACGTCCAGCCAGTCCATGACATCAGACAGAACAATGGGAAGAGGTAGCCCAACCAGTTGCAATAACTCCTTCCCCTGTAGCAAAGAGCTGCTTGGCTGAGGAGGATTCAGGGAATAACAGCTTCCTCCTTCCCAAAGGCACATGAATGGTGGGGAGCAAGGAAGGTGCTTCATGCTCCTCCAGTCCTTTTCCCTTCTATGTTTGGGGCAGCTTCAGTAAGAAGCCATCATTATTCTAGACAAGCTGAGCTGAGCCTGCGCTCTCTGAACTGCCAATTATCCCATTCCGTCACCTGTTCAAATTCAGCTGAAAGATGGCATTCAGGTGTCTTGGTCACCTGTTTGGTAGCCAAAGAGTGCAATTTGTAGCTCACCTCTAACTTAGGGTATAAAAACTCCATTGAATTTCAAAAATGCACCAGTTGGATACCTCATCTGGAAACCTATGAACGTGTTATACTGAAAGAGACCATTGGTCCACCTAGACTTGCCCGGTCTACTGTGGCTCTTCAAAATAGAAGAACATAAGAGCCTGCTGGATCAAGCCAGTGGCCCTTCTAGTCCTGTTCTCACAATGGCCAACCAGATGCCCCTGGAAACCCTCAAGCAGAGCCCAAGAACAAGAGCAAGGATATCTTTTCGGCACCTTTCCCTGAAAGTCCCATTATCCCTTAATTGTTATCCTCACACAATGACATTACCCTTTGCAATCTACTTGCTGGGGCAAAACGTTAGGTTATTCATCAGTTGAACTATCTTATCATTCCTCTACCATAAGGAAATACCGAAGATCTGCCAATGTTCAAGGCAGCAGTCGCAGTAGTACATATGCACATCATTATTGGCGGGAAGCGGGGTATTTATTTATTTGTTGCATTTATATATTGGTTTTCTGCCAAAGCACCCTAGGTGGTTTACAAATTTGAAAACACTGAAACAAATGAATGGTGTAAAATGCTAGGTTGGAAAACTTTCCTTCCATAACTTTTGATAGGACTAGTGTGCATATAGTTACCAAGAGGGTCCCAGTTGAGGGGAATGGACCCTGCATAGAAACTCTCTAAGATATTGCATACACATTTGGGGGGAAGTCTAAATCTCACCAGCTGGCCCCAGTCCCTAGCCATGCCTGACCTCGTTGTATTTGAAGGCTCATTCTGCACAGAAGCCAATGTCCATGTTCCCCAATATACACAGACTCCCTTTTTGTAAGATGTAAATTGGACCTTGGAATGTGTGGGGATTGGTGAGAGGGCATGGCTAGAAGTTATTATTATTATTATTATTATTATTATTATTATTATTATTACCCTACCCATCTGGCTGGGTTTCCCCAGCCACTCTGGACGACTTCCAACAAAATATTAAAAAACACAATAAAACATCAAACATCAAAAACTTCCCTAAACAAGGCTGCCTTCAGATGTCTTCTAAAAGTCGGATAGTTGTTTATCTCCTTGACATCTGATGGGAGGGCGTTCCACAGGGCGGGCGCCACTACTGAGAAGGCCCTCTGCCTGGTTCCCTGTAACTTCACTTCTCGCAGTGAGGGAACCACCAGAAGGCCCTTGGCACTGGACCTCGCTGTCCGGGCAGAATGATGGGGGTGGAGACGCTCCTTCAGGTATACTGGGCCGAGGCCGTTTAGGGCTTTAAAGGTGAAAACCTGAACCATCCCCACCTCAGTTATGACTACATATGCTTTGTCCCCTGGAGAACACACAGGGCACAGGATTCAAAGTTTTCAGTGATTCTCTGGGTCTTATAACTACTGTTGTAGCCTCAAACTGATTCCAATACCATTCTCCTCCTGATGACAATAGGATGAATGTTTTATATTTCTTTACACTTACAGTGGTAACTGCTTCCTTGTCATGCCCCCCCCCAACTCACACACTTCACGCCTGGTCTGAATAAAACTTCATCAGGTTGCCTAAAAATTCACCTCCATCAAAGTGGTCCATCAGCACCACTGGAGAAAAGCTTGTACATGATTTCTTCAACTTTCCTTTGAAATCAACTCCACTCATAGGGGTTACAGACAAACCTGTAGTAGACATCACTAGAACTGTTCCCAGTGGTTCTACACTAAAAACTTTTTGATCAGAAGTGCTTGGATTAAATTCAGGATAAACTTTTCTGGCTCACATGACTGCCAGGATAGCCAAAGATGTGGAAATTTTTTAGTAAGTCTGATGGAAAGCGAGTGTAGCAGAGTGGCTAAGAAATCACACCGCAAATCAATAACTTCCTGGTTTGAATTTCAGCTCCACTATGAAGAAGAGGAGTTTGGATTTGATATCCTGCTTTATCACTACCCTAAGGAGTCTCAAAGCAGCTAACATTCTCCTTTCCCTTCCTCCCCCACAACAAACACTCTGTGAGGTGAGTGGGGCTGAGGGACTTCAAAGAAGTGTGACTAGCCCAAGGTCACCCAGCAGCTGCATGTGGAGGAGCGGAGACGCGAACCCGGTTCACCAGATTACGAGTCCACCGCTCTTAACTACTACACCACACTGGCTCTCAAACTCCTTCCTCCTTAGACAACATAAATAGTGCTTGGGGAGGGTCACAGACCACTTAATAAGCATGCTTTGTTCTACAAATCAAAAAACAAAACTCATATTTTAATAACCAGTACTTTCCACGTAACAATGATAGAAACAAGTCATATGAGCTGAGGACCATTTGCACAAATAGCAGGGATGCAACCAGGCTAGTATTTGCCCTAAACACAATTGTACTTCCTTTTCCTTAAGAGCTACAAATTTGCATTTGCTTCATGGGCAGCTCCATCCACTGAAGCTCTTACAAGCATCACTGACAAACTGTGACCAATAAGTATTCTCAACTATCCTGCATCCTTTCTATGGACCACCTGAATGGCACTTGTAGACCACAAGTGGTCTGTGGAGCACAGCTTGAGAACATCTAACCTAGATGGGTGGTGGGCTCTTCCTTGCTGGAGGTCTTCAAGCAGAGGCGATGCTCAGCCTCTTGAGTTTGCCGCATCATCAGGCAGGGGTTGCTGTTAATGGACTACATCAGGGACGTCCAACTCCCAAGAGGCTGCGAACTACTCACAGTGTAAAAAAACTGGCAGTGATCTACCCATTGTCGTTGGGTGGATCAAAGTTGTTGGACTTTTTCTGGGAAGCCAAAGTTGTTCAGCTTTTTTTTTAGGAAGCAAATGAATGAAGGAAATGGAATATATGAATGAATGAAACTGAATGAGCATTGTGATATACACAGAACATAATCAAAAGTCTGTTATGTAAAACACAGTTTAGGGTCCTGAATCCGCAGTCAAATAGTGGACCTTAATCTGATGGTCAACTTTTTGGCTAGGAACCAAAAGTTGCTGAGCTTTTTGGGGAAAGGAAAAGTTGTTCAGCTTTTCTTAGGAAGTCAGAGTGGTTGAACTTTTTTTTTTTTATGAATCAGTAGTCGCTGAGCTTTTTTTTTTTTTTTTTTTTTATTTTTATTTGGCGGGGGAAGAGATCCCCAAGAGACCGGAGATCTACCAGGAACACCCCAAGATCTACCAGTAGATCGTGATCTACCTGTTGGACGTGCCTGGACTACATGCCTCCGACAACTCCACAGAATCCTAGAATTGTAGAGTTGAAAGGGACGCCGAGGGTCATCTAGTCCAACCCCCTGTGATGCAGGAATCTCAACTAAATCATACATGACAGGTGGCCATCCAACCTCTGCTTAAAAACCTCCAAGGAAGGAGAGCCCACCACCTCCTGAGGAAGTCCATTCCACTAGTCTTTATGATCCTTGGTATGAACTTAGTTCTTGAGCCCCTTGTCCATATCTGTGAAGGTAAATTAGGGCTAGGTTGTTACAACCCTGGTGACATATATCCAGTTGCACAAGCAAACACCTGTATCTCATTCCAGCAGGAGATCCATGGACCTAAGCGGTCTTCCATGCAAATTGCACATGCACCTCCACTTGTCACATGGCTCATAATGTGATCCTCTGGATGTTGTTAGACTCCAATTCCCAGCTGGCATGACCAAGGATCAGGGATGATGGGAATTGTAGTCCATATGGAGGACTACTCCAGACACACGCAGAAGGATTAGAAAGTGTGAGAGTTCTGCTGAGATATGATGTCCATCATCAGCTGCCAAGTTTGACAATATGATGATATGTATAATATGATATGATTTCACAACTATTGCTCCAGGATAAGCCGATGGGATTTGCAGTGTGGTTTGAAGGCATGCAAAACAAGCAAACATGATGTTTGGCCATTGAAAACTTCACTGTCCTTAGTAAATAAGAGCTGGGAATATACCACATTCTGCGCGTATATGCACACACATACATGAAAGCCCACTATTATGTTACAGTGTGCAAAAGGAGGCAATAAAATCATACAGTGATTTAAAACATGGAATTTATTGAATTACAATGCATAACTGAAACCAGTAGAGCTAATGTAAAATGTGATGAGAGACTCGTTAATCTGGGATACTAACATTTTACAAACCAAAAAGCATTATACACTGATGTGATGTGAGACTCGTTATAACCAGAGTGAGAAGGAAATTCAGCATATTATGAGGTGCAATAGAAACCAATATAAATGTGAGTTATGATGTGTGGAGTCGGACACTTCATAACCAAGGAAAATGGATATGAAATCAAGCTTTCTAACGAAACACAGAAAGATAAACGTAAACTTAACAAACATGCACAACGAGCCATGTAAGTAACATACCAAAGGCAGTCCATTTCTTTGCTCACAAAAAGTAATTTTACACATTGCTACCAAACTATCAAAAAATAATAATTCAAAAATGATATTTCTGTGTATGAAAAGAATATAGAAATGGCAATGGCACAAATAAAAAAGCATAAGGGCATACGTAGACATAAAATATCACAACATTTTAAATGCACTTTTTTAGATTTTACTATTTCATATCACTGTTGTGCAGGATATTACATAATTATTCTTCTGTACTGGGATATTGTTATACCCCAGGGGCACATCTCTTGCAGCAACTTGCAAATTAGTGGTTCTGCAGGTATGCCCTTTTAACATCATGTTGCATTTTTAAAAGTCCCTGGTTTTGCTACAGAAATTTTTAAATAAAATCTCTAACCTTTGTAAAGATGACAAATATTACAGTACTTTAGAACTGAATCAAGCAATCAAGTGAAACAATACGCTGTTTTTGTTACTGTTAATCAAATCCAAACATCTGTACCCAAATATTTTGACAATAGCTTGCTTTTGCAGGTTCTGTTCATGAAGTGGATGGAACTATATGATTTCATCTTCTCAGTATATCTCTTTTTCCCCCAGATATATTTTTATTTTCAGAATATCATAAAGAAACACACTTAATAAAATACATTCAACACATCAATACAAATACTCCGCCGAGCTTGTGACTTCTCTACTCTGGTTTTCACATCTTTTCCTCATTCTTCAGCTTTCCTAAACTTATCTCTGTCCTTTTTAAAAAAAAAAAAAAAAAAATCTTCTCAGTATATCTCATGTAAAGGATGGGCAGGTCGCTTTAGGTCGTGGTACAAATGTGGCGGTTCAGATCAGAAACGGTTCCCTATATTTTGCTGTTGCTGAGTCTGTTTTAAAAAGTAAATGCTAACAGAACCAGGTCCACCTTACAGGGTGCCCCTTAAAATGAATGGTATTGGATCAAATATGCTGTTCAAACACTTCTTGTGGGAATCCATCATTTCCATCTTGCCAAGCCTGGCAGCAAGATTTAAATATGCTGCTCCTTTAATGCTGGTGGAGAAATAAGAATTCACTTTCTGATAGGAACAAAAGCCCTAGGCATAACAAAGAAAACAAGGACTTCTCCGATCAAAACACTTCAGGAAATGGGCAGAAAAGTTTTTCAAAGTTTCAAAGTTGCTGCTCTGGTTGCCTCTCCCTTATTTTTCATCCCAACAACCAACTCCTTCCCTCCGCCACATACACAGTGAGTTTTAAAAAAAATAATTTAACAGTTTTGTAGGGATGTGCAAAAGCGTTTCAATCCATTTTAACATTCATTCACACTTCCACTTGGATATTGTACTTTCTGCTACAATTGGTTTCTTTCTTTCTTTGTTTGTTTGTTTTGCAGAAGTCTTCCCTTTGCTTTGATGTTCACTGATGTGGAAACATATATTTTGGGTTTTTTGCATATATCAAAACACACAATAGACTTGCGTATCTCATCCATCAAAAGATATTTACAATTCAATTGCGTTCTTGTGTGTTCCTTTTCATAATTAATGAATTTCCAGAAGGGTAGTCCTGTTAGACTGCTGTAAGAAAGACATCAAAGAGTCTTATGGAATCTTAAAAATAATGCGAGAGAAAAAAAGGTGTCCAACAGGACATCACAAAGCCATCTATAGCTGCAATCCTAACCTTGCCTATCAGAAATAAGTCCCATTCAATAAGGCACACACCCTGGTAAGTGGGGTTTCGATTGCAGCCTACAACAACAACAACAATAAACTTTATTTGCGTAGCCTACAGGCCATTGCATCAAAAGACACATATTACAGATACTGGTAAAAACTCCTATATAAACCAATAAAATCAGCTGAATCGAGATTCAGCCGATTGCAGCCTATTTTACTTAACCACATTTAAGTCCTTTTTATTGCAACATTTTATGCCATAAAGTTGTATTTTATACCAAAAATAGTCATGTGTGCATCTGTTGAAACAAAACACTCAAGCTGATTTATGTTTTAAATGTTTCTGGTAAACATGATTTTGTATTTGACAGTTTTAAATCCTCTTTTTTTGTTCCAATGTATTCCTGCCACATGAAAAGGAACAATATTGAATGATGTGTTCCATTGGGTTTTTTTAAAAATTATATCGGGGTTTGGCTGGGAGAAATGCAAGGACACTTTTAAAACAAAACTTTTAAAACAAAGATTTGGTGGAAAGATGGTAAACAAATGAGCAGTCAAATCCAGATGGTTCTCCCCACTTTGGCAAAGCGGCTCAGACTTTTAACTGAGGAGCACAGATAAAGTCTACTGGTAACAAAAGAGATCATTGCTTTCCATGTGAAAAGAATAATTCTGAACAATGCATTCCAGTAGCTTTTAATATTTGCAGTAGGAAGTAGACTAAGGCTGCAATTCTAACCACACTTAACTGGGAGTAAGCTGCACTCAGTTCAATGGGACATACTTCTGAGTAGACATGGTTAGCACTGCAGCCTTAGTGCATATCGGCAATTTCTAACAACAAACATCTTACATCAGGGGTAGGCAACCTAAGGCCCGTGGGCCAGATGCGGCCCAATTGCCTTCTCAACCCGGCCCACGGACAGTCTGGGAATCAGCATGTTTTTACATGAGTAAAATGTGTCCTTTTATTTAAAATGCATCTCTGGGTTATTTGTGGGGCCTGCCTGGTGTTTTTACATGAGTAGAATGTGTGCCTTTATTTAAAATGCATCTCTGGGTTATTTGTGGGGCATAGGAATTCATTCAATTTTTTTTTCAAAATATAGTCCGGCCCCCCACAAGGTCTGAGGGACGGTGGACTGGCCCACGGCTGAAAAAGGTTGCTGACCCCTGTCTTACATAGTCAACAAACAAAGAACAAAGGAAAACAATGGAGCATCTGTGGGGACAGCACCAAGTATAAACCAATGAATAAGGAAACAACATACAGTAGAAATCAATTTTCATGTCTATTTACATATAAAGTTTGCTTGTTATTTTTGGTTACAGGTAGGTAGCCGTGTTGGTCTACCATAGTCAAAACAAAATAAAAAATTAAAAAATTCCTTCCAGTAGCACCTTAGAGACCAACTAAGTTTGTTCTTGGTATGAGCTTTCGTGTGCATGCACACTTCTTTGATTTTGTAAACTTGTGCTGTAATAAACTAAGGCAAGGTTTCTGGTTCCTATCTGCCTTAATGGAGGCAGCCCTCACGACTTTGCGGGGATCAAAGGCGAAGAAAAACAAGAATGATAGAGGGTAAATCATTCTTGGAAATTCCTCCCAGGGAAGGGAGGAACGGGCTTCACTTGCAGTCCATCTGGATACCTGGCATGGAATGTGGGGGGCAGGGAGGCGCTGAGTGTAAAAGCACTTCACCTGGCAAAAACCCTCCTACGCCACCATTCAGAAGCAGAGGTTCTCCAGTTAATTGGATTTTTAATAGGCTTTAAAGTCAGGGAAGCTCCGAGAGAAGATGTAATCAGAACTGCGGAATTGCCCAGCTGCATTGATCTGAGGTTTGGAACTGAGAAAAAGATTTTATTCGGTGTGGGCAGTGGATGGCGGAAAGGAGAGCCTCTGGTTCCCTGTTTCCTTTGAGTTTCTTTATTAATGATTCGGCAACCATCTCCAGATGCAAAATTTTAAAGATACAAATGAGGTTGGATTGCAGTATGGAATAAGACTTATGATTAAAAGAACAGTTAGCTGTGTGTGGTTTAAAGAGATGGAGGGAGAGCTCTAATGCTGGAATGGATTATCCTGGAAAATTAGAGCGCATACCATCTCTACCCCTCTTAAAACAACAGAGAAGAGATACAACTTAAGTGGACTTTGGCCAAAATGCAGTCATAAAGATGAAAGGAATTTGGAGCCGTGGACGAGGTAGGCAGAAGCTGGATCCCTCCTTCTTGGGCTGTGGAAATTTCTAGATGCTGACTAAATAGTGAGAAAGAGTGGACTATGTTGGAGTATGTTGTTGTCTGGAAACACTGAGGAAGATGAGAGCACCATGAGATATTTTGAGAATTCTCCAGGATTATAGCCCCACCTCAGCTGCGCTGAGAGAAAACAGCAATTGGAGGAATTTCAAGAATTGGACAGCAGACAAAGACCAAGGACTTTATAATTGGACATATTCAGATTGACACACACACAGTAAAGGAAAATAATTAGAGCACCTCATTTGAAATCCTATCGAAAGTTAGATAAGGTATTAACACAAATAGTAATCTCTAAAAATGCAGCTGTTATCTTAATGATTAATGTGCCAACTGAAATGTAATTAGAAGTTAATAAAAAAAATGAACCACAGCAATACAGTTGAACCTCGGTTTTTGAGCATCTCGGAAGTCGAACGTTTTGGCTTTCAAACGCCGAAAACCCAGAAGTAACTGTTTCAGTTTTCGAACGCATTTCGGAAGCTGAATGTGCCACACAGCTTCCGTATTGAGTTTTCCGGACGTTAATGCTTCCAGAAATTTATGCTTCGGTTTTAGATCATTTCGGAAGTCGAACGGTCTTCCGGAATGGATTACATTCTAAAACCGAGGTTCCACTGTATAAGAACTGGACAAAAAAACAAAAACAAAAAAACATTGATCAATTGTCGCAAAATATTGGAAGACAAAGGACTTACCGACACTAGAAGAATGGCAGATGAAAATGATGGACTATATGGAAACCGCTGAGCTGACCGGGCGAATCCGTGACCAGAGGGACGACGAAGTGGAAAAAGAATGGAGAAAATTTAAAGACTATCTTAAAAAACATTATAAAGTATAGAACCAATACAAATAGAAATGTCAATGTATAAAAGTAGTTTATAAAAGATTGACATAGTAAATATGATGGTAGTTAGATTATAGGAATAAGTGTTAAGCATTATTGAATTAAAGCTTTTTTTTTCTTAACATATATATTCATTAGAAATTATAAGGTAGTGGAAAAGAATTAAGAAGTTATAGTTTGATTTAAATAATGTAATTAAAATAAGTTAGAAATTGAATAGAAATGATAAGATTAAATATTAGGAAATTGCTGGTAGTTAATAGATAAGGAGAATCGACATAGAGGGACAGAGTGGAGGAAGTCATAAGAGAATGTTAAGGATATAGGATAAGAATATTAATATAAATGTTGTGTAGTGTAGTGTTGTAGTGTTAGTGTAGTGAGTGTCTATGTATGTGTTTTATTGTTTTATTGTATGTCTGTTTATTTTTTGTGTTTAAAAAATAAAAAATATTATTCAAAAAAAAAAAAAAACATTGATCAAGGAGACTGGAAAACCACTTTGATTAAATTGTATAAATTTGGATATTATTATTGTTGTTGTTGTTGTTGTTTATTGAATTTATATACTGCCCTATTCCCGGGGGTCTCAATAATTGGAATTATTTTGATATTCATTGGAATCTGTATAATTGGCAAAACTGTGGTAATATTGGGTAAATATTGGAAAATTAATAAAAATTTGTTTTACAAAAAAAAGTAATAAACTAAGGGAGGATGCATTTCTAGGAAAAGAAAAGCCATCGTGTGGGTTGAATGGGTTTGTGGAAAGAAATCTGCTTAATAGACTGCTTTCAATGGATTCCTTTGACATCCTTAGTTGGAGTTTGCAAATAAAATGCATTACAACATGGAAGTCACCAAGGCATGAACAATAGCTACTAAATCTCACTGAGTACTGGGTGCAGTTGACATATCAGCCAAAACTGAGAAAAGGCATTCTGAACCACAGTCACTCCCTGAGGTTCCAGAAACAATGCTGGTTCTAAAAACATCCCCCGGCTAAGAAACTTATTATTCAAAGGCAATGTTGTGCCCATCGTGAACGAGCATTTCTCCAACTGATCAGCCTCCTGAGTCCCTCATTGTCACAAACTCTGTTGTATTTGGATTGACCCTAAATCAATGGTCCTTTCATCCCGTGGATTTCTAATTCCAGGCAACAATTCTGAGATCTCAATTCCTGCTCATTATTTTATCAAAGTTATTCCTAAGCGTTTTCCATCAATGTTTGGCATGACATTTTTCCTGGATATCCTAGATACAAAAGTGAGGTATGTATCACCATTATATCACAACTGGCCGCCCGTGATTTGCACTCACCCTGAAATTTTATTCAAAGACTGATATATATATATACAATTATTAACCATAGTTTGCCAGTGCATATATCATATAAATAATGGTTTACAAATACCGTATTTTTCCGTTTATAAGATGAGAATTTTATAATAAAAAATTATGTTAAAAATCGGGGGTTGTCTTATACACGAATAGTGCAGTGTGGGGACGGATGATTGTTTGTTGCCATGAGCAGGAGATTGTCATTGGCGATCGGGTGGGTCACTGGTGACTGCGGGAAGGACTATTGTTGATTGGCTGTCGCTGTGGTAATTGTCCGGGCGATTGGCGGGTGATGGTGGCGACCGGTCAACTGATTGGTGGCTTCAGAGACGCGTGAGATTGTCTGCATTTGTCAGGCAATCCCCCCGCCCAAAAAAAGCTCAACAACTCTGGGCAACCCCCTCCAAAAAAGCTCAACAACTCTTGTCAATCTCCCCCCATTTTCTAAGTTTGGAGTCCCAAAAAATCAGGGGTATCTTAGACATGGGGGCATGTTATACACGGAAAAATACGGTATTTTGAGCATTTATAGGGAGGAGGGAGGGCTCACCAATCAATGAACTGAAGGTTTATAGGACAATCCTACCAAATCTGTTCAGAAGTAACTCTGGAGAGCCAGTATGGTGTAGTGGTTAAGAGCGGTAGACTCATAATCTGGGGAACCGGGTTCGCGTCTCCGCTCCTCCACATGCAGCTGCTGGGTGACCTTGGGCTAGTCATACTTCTTTGAAGTCTCTCGGCCTCACTCACCTCACAGAGTGTTTGTTGTGGGGGAGGAAGGGAAAGGAGAATGTGAGCCACTTTGAGACTCCTTCGGGTAATGATAAAGCAGGAATACAAATCCAAACTCTTCTTTGTTGAATTCAATGTGGTTTACTTCCTGGTAAGTAGAGCTAGGATTGCAACCTTAGTCATTCAGGGTTGTATCCAATTATGTCACTGCCCAGGTGGAACAGTGCAGGTGAGGGGGTGCGCAGGGATAAGGGGAAGTTCCATGCACACACAAGTGGAGGTTTTCCCACTCATTCAGTGCCTTCCTTGGATTTAACCCTCTTTCTACTGAATAAGGCTGCATTCTCAGCAGGAAGTAGACCTCATTAAACCCAGTGTGGTGTACTTCTAAGTAGACATGTATAACATTGCGTCTCCACCCCCATCGTTCATCCCGGACACTGAGGTCCAGCGCTGAGGGCCTTCTGGTGGTTCCCTCCCTGCGAGAAGTGAGGTTACAGGGAACCAGGCAGAGGGCCTTCTGGGTAGTGGCGCCCACCCTGTGGAACGCCCTCCCATCAGATGTCAAGGAAATAAACAACTATCTGACTTTTAGAAGACATCTGAAGGCAGCCATGTTTAGGGAAGTTTTTAATGACTGATGTTTTGATGTATTTTTAATCTTTAGTTGGAAGCCGCCCAGAGTGGCTGGGGAAACCCAGGGGTAACAATAACAATAACAACAAGAAACAGCAAACAACAACGACAACTTCTAGCCATGCCCTCTTACCAATCCCCACACATTCCAAGGTCCAATTTACATCTTACAAAAAGGGAGTCTTTTAATATCGTGTTTTTAATATTCTGTTGGGAGCCACCCAGATGGGCGGGTTTATAAATAATACATAATTTTTATTATTATTATTATTTATTATTATCAATCAATCAAATCTTTATTACGGTCCAGAGACCCAACAATTCATTACAAAACACAATTTCGACAGCCTGCCTTCAGGTTACACAAGCATTTTGTTCAGACTTAGGAATAGGGATCATTGGTTCTTGCAACCACCGATAGAAACTTCGCCACTGCTAATGTTCTGTCATTTGTCCGGTCTTCCAGTAGGAACCTGACATAGTAAGGCTCTGATTTTCCCGGGAAAGGTACTAGCAAGGGTATTATCAGTTCAGCCTTGGCTTGCTCGAATTTCACACAGTGCAGCAAAATATGTTTTATAGAGTCAATGTCTTGTGCACATGAGCATAGTCTGTCCTGGTATGGAACTCCTCTCAATCTGCCATCCGACACTGCAGAAGGAAAGATGTTAAGTCTGGCTTTTGTAAATAGCCTTCAGTAATTTGGAACTGTCAGATTTTTAATATAAGATGTTAACTTATGTATTATTATTTTATTACTGCACTGTTAGTCGATTCACGTTTTGTTTAGAAGTAGTCAGGTTTTTTTTGTCAGTTTGCATCATGCAAGCTGCACACATGGAGCAAATGGCACAAGTGTTGCAAACCTCATGTAAGTCTATGGGATATTTAGTCAAGAGTCGCATTGCTGTGGAGAAGGGGAGGGGGAGGAGAATCTTGCAACCCAATCTAGGAACATGAGTTTCGGTGCTTAGGCAGTTACAGCAAAGTGTTGGAATGCGGCGCTACAGCTTGTAGCAGTTATCCGATGAACAATGACATTCCAAGGCCACACATACCTGGGTCGCAAGCCAGCAGCGCACGGCTTTATAGCTTGCGCTGAGAAAGAAGCACTGTTGCAATCTCCCCATTAATTTAAATCAATTAGGCAAATTAGCAGTTTCCATTTAGATGTTTTGCTACATCAGCCACATTCCAGGGGAACCTGTTTCTTCTCATAAACCTTCGTTTCTCTCCCCCCCGTTCCCAGTCCCCGGCCTGCTCATGGCATGGTTTTCATTATGTCCGAAAACTATTGCTAAGTTGACTGCCTTCGGCTTTTCTGTAAAAATCAGGTGGTTTTAACTTTTCAAGCTGTCTTCCCCATAGGAGGAGGAGGAGGAGGAGGAGAAGGAGAAGGAGAAGGAGAAGGAGAAGGAGAAGGAGAAGGAGAAGGAGAAGGAGAAGGAGGAGAAGGAGAAGGAGAAGGAGAAGGAGAAGGAGAGCCAACTTGCTTAGCCTCCTGCCACCCTTTGGAATATGCAATGTTGCATTTTAATAAGATACTGCTCTACCGGTATCTCTTTGTGTGGGAGCTCATGTCTGGAATTGCAGAGGTCATGAGCAGAGAAAGTAACGCAGGCAAAGCGATCCCTTTCACATTTTTGCCGTAGCAGGATGAGAATGTTTGCAGAGTGCCATGTTTTTATGCTCACGCCATAAACACCACAGGGCCCTGGGGTACACATGGTATTATTAAATACCAGCAAATAATCCATTAGAAGAAGAAGAGTTTGGATTTGATATCCCGCTTTATCACTACCCGAAGGAGTCTCAAAGCGGCTAACATCCTCCTTTCCCTTCCTCCCCCACAACAAACACTCTGTGAGGTGAGTGAGGCTGAGAGACTTCAGAGAAGTGCGACTAGCCCAAGGTCACCCAGCAGCTGCATGCGGAGGAGTGGAGACGCGAACCCGGTTCACCAGATTACGAGTCTACTGCTCTTAACCACTACACCACACTGGCTCTTAGAACAGAGATGGGGAACCTATCGCTCTTCCCAATGTTATCAGGCTCCAACTCCCTTCACCCTCAGCTAACAAAACTAGGGGTGATGTGAGGTGCAGGCAGTGCTTTTTTTCTGGGGGTACGCAGGGGTATGCATACCCGTAAACATTTTATGAATCTTTGTACTTTTGTCCATTTACTGCATTTATTTTCCCCAATTTGAACTATAAAATGGTGATTTTCTTGAGTCAAAAGGAGAGTATCCCTTAACATTTTTTAAGAAAAAAAGCACTAGGTGCAGGAGTACAGAAACTGGAGGGTCACAGGTCCCCCATCCCTGCGTTTGTGTGGCAGGTAAGGATACGTGAATCTGTTGATATTTCAGTTTCTCTCTGCTCCTCTTTTTCTTTCAATGTTAAGTTCAGTTCTCTGCACTGCTACGTCAGTTTGTAGCATGAAAATCCATTAGCATTTTAGTGCAAATTTAAACATGTTTTGGGATGCAGTTTCCCCTAATATAAGGCATTTTTTTTTGCATGCTATTTTGTACACACTTTACCCTAGTGCAGCGTTTCTCAACCGGTGTGCCGCGGCACACTAGTGTGCCGCGAGACACCGGCTGCTGTGCCGCGGGAAAACCGTGGTTCGGGACCCCATGCCGCAGCCGCAAACGCGTAGCAGCGGCTGCAGTGGGGGAAAGGGAGCGCAGAAACCCACCGCCGACCTACCGCGCATGCGCCAGCTTGGAGCTCTCCGCCGATTCTGATTGGTTGCCAGGGACCAATAGGAAGACAGAGGAAGGAGACGCAAGGGCTGCCGGTAGCCGCCGCCATTTTTCTGTGGGGGGGCACTGAAGCCCGGCAGCCGTCCAGGCCCAGCGCCTGCTGCTCGGTTTCCCCCCGCTCGGCCTCGACCTCAGCGCAGTGACAAGGAGCGGCGCCTCGGAGAGCTCGGCATCCACTCTGGTAAGGGGCGCGGGTCAGGAAGTTTGAAGTTGCTGCGCTCGGGAGCGCGAAGGCGGCAGGGAAGTAAGAGGCGGCGGGGAAGTAAGAGGCGCTGGTGGGCGCGGGTCAGGAATTTGGAAGTTGCTGCGCTCGGGAGCGCGAAGGCGGCGGTTGTGTCTTCCTGGCGGTGCCGGTTGGGGCTGTGGGGCTGCTGCTGTGGCGAGCCGTTTAGGCTTCCCTGGGCCGTTTTACTTTGGGTGCATAGCTCCGTGATTTCCGTTGCCATGACGACGTTGCCGCCGCCATTTTGTGGGTGCACAGCGTCTCCTTGTGATTTTTTGACATTTTCTGGTGGTGGTGTGCCGCAAGATTTTTTTCATGAGACAGGTGTGCTGTTGCCCAGAAAAGGTTGAGAAACACTGCCCTAGTGCAGACATGTCCAACCGGTCGACTGCGATTCAGGGGCAAACGAAGGCGTAGTGACACCCAGGGCGGCAAACCGCTATGTACAGCACATGTGCAGCATCGCTACATACAGCGCATGTGCCGTACGTAGCCACGCTGCACATGCGCCATACATAGCAGTTTGCTGGTGCCGCCGCTCCAGCGCCGTATGGACGGTGCTGGGATCCTCTGCTCACAGCTGCAGCAGCGAATGGAAAGCCGCTATGTACAGCGCATGTGCGGCGCCGTTACATACAGTGCATGCGTGCGACGCTGCACATGCGCTGTACATAGCGGTTTGCCGCCGGCGCCGGGATCCTCTGCTCACGGCTGCAGCCGCGAACGTAGGATCCTCCACATGTGGATGCGGCGACACAATGGTTGGTCGCGCCGCCACGAGCCCCTATGGGGTGCCTTCTTGTCACCCCCCCAGACATGGCACCCGGGGCGCACCGCCCCCCGCCTCCCGTTGCGACGCCACTGCTGCGATTGACAGGTAGATCCCCAGCTGTTCGTGGTCGATATTGGACTCATTTTTGATCGCTGAATTAAAAGAAGTGGGTAATGAACGTCTACGCCCCCCATCCCCGTCCTCTGTCCTTCCATCACATCAGATGGTCGGTAGGTAGGCATCTCCTTCACCGCTGCATGCGTTTTTTAGCAGCGGATATTTAGGCGATCCTCCCCCCCCCCCGTAAAAAGCTCAACAACTTTGGGCAATTCTCCCCTTCCACCCACCCATCCCACCCAAGCTCCTTGCCCCTCCAATGACAATGGGTAGATTACTGCCCTTTTTTATACTGGGAGTAGGTCGCTGTCTCTTGGGAGTTGGATGTGCCTAGTGCATGCAATTTTGTACCTGGTTTCTTGAGCAGCCTGCCTCACCTCTTGGCCTCCCTCCTCCTGCCTCTGTTGCTGGACTTCTCTCTTCCGCAGCCTCTCCCTTCACACTAAACCCTGTTACCTCTCATAGCTGTCAACCTTCCCTTTTTTGGCGGGAAATTCCCTTATTCCAGCGCCGTTTTCCGCTGTTTCCCCTTTTTTGCGGGGAATTCCCTTTTTCCAGCGCCGTTTCCCGCTGCTATTCCGGATTGTTAGATATCCCGTAAATTTCCCGGATTTCAACGGAAGCAGCTCCTCTCCCTCCCTGCCGGCCAGGGAGGCTCCTCAGCTGCGTTGCTCGGCTGCGTTGCTCACCAATAGTTACAGAGAATAGGATGCCATTAGACAACAGCACTGTTTGTGCTTTGCTTGCATGTAAAATCAACCACTCTGGCCCAGCCCACAAATACACTCCTTCCAAAAGAGTGTTAAAGGATGCAAAGCCTGCAACAGGTTTGTATAATAAGTCGTTAATGGATGCCAGAGAGCCAAAAGAGTGAACCTGATCAATCCCCCCATGAAGAATTGACGCTTTTGAATTGTGGTGCTGGAGTCCCGTGGACTGCAAGAAGATCAAACCGATCCATTCTGAAGGACATCGGCCCTGGCTGCTCACCCGAAGGACAGATCCTGAAGCATCGCATGAGAAGAGAAGACTCCCTGGAAAAGAGACCCTGAGGTGGGGAAAGATGATGGTGTGTAGCCTGGTGTAAATTTATTTGTAGCCTGGGGGATTACTGCGGCGTGGACTGTCCCCGAGAACCATAGACTGTCCCCGGGACAGGTGAGGCTGCTGATCCCTTATTTTCAAATCCGAAAGTTGACAGCTATGTTATCTCTTCAGCATCTGACATCTCCTCCTCCTTCTGACCCTCATCATCATCACACCACCAAGCCCCTGGCTGTAACCCCTTTCCCCTTGGGGGTTCCCCAGCTGGTGCCTTCTACCACTGCAGCCAGCCAGCCCAAGACATCCAGATTGGGGAAGGCTGTGACAGACCAACAACTGCCCCATTCCCCCATTCCCAGTACTTTTGTTTGAAGCATGTTATGATGGAAGCTCTCTATTTACCATTGCTTGCAACGCATCCCTGAACGTGCATGCTTTCAAGGCACTCCTCTTTATCACATCTTAATGCTGAATAAATGTGTTTTCTATGCTTCTTATTTAAACAAGAGCTCACATTTCGGTTTCTGACAGACCCTTTAAATGATTCCCACAGCCAGCGACACAACGCCCGGTGCCATTATCATTTCTGTGCCATTGCCGGGTAAATAGTCCTCTGCAAAAAAACATATACATTACACAAATCAGCGGGTGATTTATGCACTTGTCATTATTCATCGCTATAAAATATTATAATGCTATAAATAAGTAAAAACATTTTTGCAGCTGTAGCAAATGTTTGATTTGTAGATGTAAACTTGGCTGGAACCACAAGGAACCTTGCGAAAGTGCCAAAAACATAGTGAAGTAATTAGCAGATATATATAATATATATGAGAGAGAGAGATGTGGAACACTATCTAAAAGTAATCCATGTTTAGCTTTAACCACATTGATACCCAGCCACAAAGACAACCATCTCTCAGGGAAGTTTGCCCATCTTCTCATCCAAAGCCTGTGGAAGAGCAAGGATAAAGTGTTATACAACAGGAATGATGTTCCACATTACAGATGTGTAAAACAGCTGGGTGTATGATGTCATTCAAAACACTTTGCCACCTCTGCTACTTGCTGTTATTAAAAACAGACATTAATTTTCTTTACCTAATAACACTGTGTAAACCTGTTGTGTCAAATTCTCAAGTTCGTCCTGTTCTTAATTAGCCACGACAACCAACAGCTGCTTCCCATAAACTTCCTCAGGCTGCTTTGAACTTTGTCATGTCATGAGGCAGATGTGTTTGACTTCTGGAAGGCACAGATTTTTATTTCCATAACAGAATCTTCTTCAAAAGTGACTCTATACATCCTAGGTTCCAAATCCTATCCCAGCGGAGGAGACACGAGGAATAATGGGAAAGGGGATGGAATGCCTTCAAGGAACATGTTCTCCAGTTCGATTCCATTCCCTCCCTCCCTCCCTCCCTCCCTCTCTCTCTCTCTCTCTCTCTCTCTCTCTCACACACACACACACACACACACACACACACACACACACCAGACCAGATGCTTCTCACATGTAAGTGTAATGAATGACATCAAGTTCATGCAAGTGTAAACCAGTTTGGGGTGTATGTGTGTGAACTGGCGTTTTCTTATTTTTGCCAAAACAATATTTTTTATTTTTTATTTTAAATCTGCTAACAACTTCAATGCTTCATTGTTATCTCCCAACCCAGAGAGAGAGAAAACAAAATAAAAAATAAAAAAATTCCTTCCAGTAGCACCTTAGAGACCAACTAAGTTTGTTCTTGGTATGAGCTTTCGTGTGCATGCTACTGCAAGGAATTTTTTTATTTTGTTTTGACTATGACAGACCAACATGACTACCTACCTGTAACCAGAGAGAGAGAGAGAGAGAGAGAGAGAGAGAGAGAGAGAGAGAGAGAGAGAGAATGGGGCTCTGAATGATATGACTAAGGATTTACTCATATGATTTATGACTAAGACAAGCTCTGCTAGATCAGACCAAAGACCTGCCTAGTCCCACATTCTGTTTCCTACAGTAGCCAGCCAGATGCCTGTGAACAAATCACATGCAGGACATGAGGGCAACTCCTGTCCACCTAGCAGTTTGAAAGCACGTCAAAGTGCAAGTAGATAAATAGGTACCGCTGCAGCGGGAAGGTTAACGGCATTTCCGTGCGCTACTCTGGTTTGCCAGAAGCGGCTTAGTCATGCTGGCCACATGACCCAGAAGCTATACGCCGGCCAATAAAGCGAGATGAGTGCCACAACCCCAGAGTCGGACACAACTGGACCTAATGGTCAGGGGTCCCTTTACCTAGCTCCTGTTCGCCCCAACCAGCTAGGCCCACGGTCAGAAATTGTGGGTGATACAGAACCAACATTTAGAGTACCAGAGGTTCCCAATCCCTTATTTAGGGGGTTTCCATTTCCTATGTTGTGTTTCAACCTTCTCCTGTGACTGTGCAATGCAGGGGACACAGGCAGTGGTGTGTTGGGATGCTTTTCAGTTATTACTGATATTCTCAGGAAGCGATCTCTGATAAGTTTCCAAGGAACCCGAGGTTGCCCTGGAATAAAATTTGAAAACCACAGTTGTAGGGCAAAAGAAAAACCCGATTTCCCCTTTTCTCAGATCACAAGACGAACATGGCAAAAATGCATGAGATCATCTTTGCTGGCTGTTAGCCAGGCGTTTGAGCTAAAAGTTATAACTGCAGAGTATCTATCGTGAGTCCGTGGATCAGATTGCTTGTTTTATTTGTCTAAGGGAGCTAACAGTCAGAGTGTGTTTGCAATAAACATTTTGGCACTTGTTCTGTGGCTTTTCCTTTCTCTCTCCCCCCCCCCCCCCAATTTTGCGTTTGAGCCAAAATTTATAACAAGGGGTTATCAAGGTCATATCTCAGTAAGGAGACAGCATATCAATTGGATATAATTTACCTCGTTTTGGGCTGCGTGGTATGTCTTAATAAAAAATTAGCCTGTATATTTTCTCCCAACTTTGCACTGACAGTCTAGATATATATTATTCAGCCAAAGTGAAAAAAATTATTCTGTCGTCCACAGCTAAGCCTGTGGGGAGAAGGGGAGATGGCAATTGGGGGGGGAGAGAAGCAGCTTGGGAACAGACTTGGCTTACATCATCCAAAGTTTCATAGGATTGAAACCATGGCCCCCTGGGAGAAGGAACAGAACAGCCATTGCTAACCCAGTGCCCACCGGATGTTGTTGGACTTCGGCTTCCATCAGCCCCAGTCACGTGCCTCAATGTGAGGAGTGATGGGAGTGGTAGGCCAAAACATCTGAAGAGGACCAGGCTGAGGAAGGCTGGGGTAGTGCCTATGAAGGCCCTGCAGCTGCCTCCCCACACTGCGAATGGGAGAAGAAATACACTGAAGAGGGGAAGGTTGCAGTTGGTTTAGAGTCTAAAGCAGGGGTAGGCAACCTAAGGCCCATGGGCCGGATGCGGCCAATCGCCTTCTCAATCCGGCCCGCGGACGGTCCGGGAATCAGCGTGTTTTTACATGAGTAGAATGTGTCCTTTTATTTAAAATGCATCTCTGGGGCACTACTCCATAGGGAGAAGCCAGTTCTGGTTGTTTATTGAAATTTGATTTATATTAGAGACTGGCACTCCTGGAAAGGGGTATGTGCAAAGCAAGCGGAGGAGAGTAGCAGCGTGAAGAAGTTTGGTGAACAACAGGACGAGAAGATGGCGACGGTCGGAATGTGGCATTTGGAATTAAGAAAATCGACCTCATCCACACAGAGACATTGTTTATTATAATTTAGCCTGCTTGCTGGCATATATCAGCGGCTGTGGAAATATTGGAAATAATTTTGAAAAGCAATTGATGGAGGTGATCAAGGAAGCTCCGACGTCTGAGGCATGGGAAGTCCATATATACAAAAAAAATTATTATAATAATTAGGCATAATTGGAATGTTTCTTTTAATTGGGATTTGTTTAATTAATTTGGATTGTAATTTGAAATGTAATTGGGAATAATTTCAATGTGATTTGCTGTGATTTATATTGGAAAATTCAATAAATAGATTATAAAATAATAATAATAATAGTAGTAGTAGTAGTAATAATAATAGAATAAAATGCATCTCTGGGCTATTTGTGGGGCCTGCCTGGTGTTTTTACACGAGGAGAACGTGTGCTTTTATTTAAAATGCATCTCTGGATTATTTGTGGGGCATAGGAATTCGTTAATTCCCCCCCCCCAAAAAAAAATATAGTCCGGCCCACCACATGGTCTGAGGGACGGTGGACCGGCCCACGGCTTAAAAAGGTTGCTGACCCCTGGTCTAAAGGATACAATGCTACATAGGTTTGTACAGTTTTCTATACTTACTAAGTTTTGGGAGAAAGCGTTGGGTTGTATAATTATGACCGTTCGGAAGAAGGTAAAAAAATTTCAGCAGAGAGCATTCTTCTGAACTATATGTGGAAATGTTCAGGGACAGAGCCATCTTGCCCATTGGGTTTACTGGCATGTTGCACCAGGGCACCGGCCTCCCAGGGGCACCCCAGCAAGTAGGGGAGCTGTGTGGCTTTGCCGGCGGCCTCCCCTTTCCCTCCTGCACACCCTCCAGCTGCGCCCCGTCAACCATATGGCTGGCGGGCACGCAGCTTGCCTCCCAAGCCTCCGCAGAAGGAGAGCCATCCCCGCAGAGGCTTAGGATGGAAGCTGCGCCCCGCCAACTATATGGCTGGCAGACATGCAGCTTCCTTCCCAAGCCCCCGCGGGAGGAGAGCGATCCCCACAGAGGCTTGGGAAAAGGTCAACAACTCTGGAAACGGGGGGTGGGGCGCCGGAGGAATCTTTGCACCACGGCACCAGATATGCTTAAGATGGCCCTTTTCAGGGAGGCAGGAGAGGATATATCGTTCCTAACTTGCATTAGCAAGTTCTATGTCTTAGCAGAGTTTAAACATTTCCCTTTAAACGCACAGCAGTTTGCTTGTTGCAGGTTTGTCTGAAACTCTCTATATAAGATTCCTGTTAAGATCCCTTCTTGTCCCTCTTAAAAAGAATATACACGGCAATCTTATTAAAGTGAATATAAAAGTAGTTTACTCACATTCATTCAGTTCACAGTTACAAAAGTATATATACATGTGGGACTATACCTAGAATGTGTTTCACATTCCACACTATATACCTATTGTATGGAAGTTAACATTTGGAAAATGGATTCTATGTGCTCTCATGGTAGCCAAGAGACTCATATTGATGAACTCGAAGAATAAATATATGATCCCCTTTAATGAATTGATCGACAATATGATAACACTCACAACTTATGAACAGATTGCTCACAGATGTAGTCTTTGCATGGATAAATATGGCAATATTTGGAATGGGTTTATACAAAATGTAGTAGGCTTTTCATATTTACATATGTATTAGGATAATAATATCAAATTTTAAAAAGAATGTATGGGTTGGGATATTGTTCGTATGTATTCATATGCTGTTGTTTTCTCTACACGTTTTTGTGCCTTTTGGTTTTCATTTTTCTCTCTTTTTTCTTTGTACCACTTTCTGTACCTCTTTAATCCCATCTTTTAAATTAACCCTTTTTGAATGCCTTTTCCTCAGCAGTCCACGGTAGAATTTCAAATTCTCAGGAACAGCCCTTCAACAACAATCAGAAGCCATAAACTAATTTGACAGGAAGGCCTCGTTAACATTGTTACGGCCACCCAGAAGTTGCTGGATCCAAGGTGCTTGGCTACATCTTGTAGAAGTAAATTTTGTTTAAGGCAAAGTTGTTTCTACAATGTAAACAGAAAACTCTGCTCCGTCGTTGCAGCTTAGCCACAACCAAGCACCTTCATCATCTTAATAATGACCATATGTCGAAACAGCACGGTCTGTCAGCTCTCTCATAGCTTGTAAGTGCATTTCTGTGAAAAGTACATTAGGAAATGCTTGCAGCGCAACGTTATCTGCAACCAATGGGAAACATTGTATGGGAACTTTAAGCGCATCAAAGTGTGGTGGTTGCTCATAGCAGCAACTATTCCTCCCTCCCAGAGAGCCAGTGTGGTGTAGTGGTTAAGAGCGGTAGACTCGTAATCTGGGGAATCGGGTTCGCGTCTCCGCTCCTCCACATGCAGCTGCTGGGTGACCTTGGGCTAGTCACACTTATTTGAAGTCTCTCAGCCCCACTCACCTCACAGAGTGTTTGTTGTTGGGGAGGAAGGGAAAGTAGAATGTTAGCCGCTTTGAGACTCCTTCGGGTAGTGATAAAGCGGGATATCAAATCCAAACTCCTCCTCTTCTTTCTTCCTTCTTCTTCTTCTTCTTCTTCTTCCCTCCCTCCCTCTCTCTCTCTCTCTCTCTCTCTCTCTCTTAACTGAGAGGTGTTGTAAAGAATGATAATCTTAACTAGCGAAGCCCTGCAACAAAATGTTGCAGTGTGAATTGCTCCTGTCCCTTCTTGCATGATATTCCGTTCCCACCTCCTCAGTTTTCTGTCATTTTTGTACACCGTCTTGCCTAAAATACGATTATTATTATTATTATTATTATTATTTTGCAAAGCGTATTTTTATGGAGGTCTGTGTTGTGAATTTCGAAAGACAGCTGTGTTTCGGTTCACGCACACTTTGGAAAAGTGCAAATTACCGGTAGCTAGGTTCGCTTTTGCATGCAAAATGAATAAAATGTCTTCTCCCCCATCTCTAGGTAAGATTGGGGTGTGGGTTTGGGTGGGTTTCTTCCCATTAAATGCTTCTCCAGCACTCCGCAGTCTCCCTGGCTGTCTGTGCTTTTTTAAATATATATATATATATATATATATATATTGGTTTTTTGCAAATTATTTCAGAAACATACATTCAAGGACATGCATTGGTTAAACTTTCTTGGGCTCCCCCCCCCCCTCTCACTAGGAGGAGCCTCTTTACAGTTCATTCCCCCCCTCTCACAGAGGTATACAATTCATTTTTGTTTAACCATACAGCCTTTCTATCTATCTGGTCTTGTCCCATTCCCTGGGTCAAGCTTTAAGATTCTAATGTTGGTCTAGTTTGGACTTCCCCGATCCCTTACATTGGTTACATCAGTAAATCTTATTACTCAGGTTATTCCTCATCAGTTAACACATATTTATTTATCTTATTTATCTAATATCTGAATCTAATCATTATAACTCCCTGGCTGTCTGTGCTTCCCGATATGTCAATGTCCCTTGGGAGGAGTTACCTCCTGACGACTTCTCCTGAATTTTATTTGAAGCGTGGGAAATCAGGAAGGCTGGCTACCCTAGAACCTGAAAATGGTGCACATGCTGAGTTTTGTTCTTTCTATCTACCTTTTTTTAAAAAAGCAACTCTTTCTGCACTGATTTCTTTAAAAGTAAATGCCAATGTTGCACTATATGTGCCATTGGGAGTGCATTCCAGAGGGCAGGTAAAGGGACCCCTGACCATTAGGTCCAGTTGTGTCCGACTCTGGGGTAGCGGTGCTCATCTCGCTACCTGCCCGCAGACTGTCTCACCAGAGTGGTGCATGCTCTAGTTATCTCCTGCTTGGACTACTGCAATGCGCTCTACGTGGGGCTACCTTTGAAGGTGACCCAGAAACTGCAATTAATCCCGCCCTGTGGAACGCCCTCCCATCAGAGGTCAAAGGGATCAACAACTACATAACATTTAGGAAATACCTGAAGGCAGCCCTGTTTAGGGAAGTTTTTAATCTGTAACATGTTAATGCATTTTAATATTTGCTGGAAGCCGCCCAGAGTGGCTGGGGAGACCCAGCCAGATGGGCGGGGTACAAATAATAAATTATTATTATTATTATTATTATTATTATTATTATTATTATTATTGGCCAAGGGAGCCAGCATACAGCTTCCGGGTCATGTGGCCATAATGACAAAGCTGCTTCTGGCGAACCAGAGCAGCGCATGGAAACGCCGTTTACCTTCCCGCCAGAGCGGTTCCTATTTATCTACTTGCACTTTGACGTGCTTTTGAACTGCTAGGTTGGCAGGAGCAGGGAACCGAGCAACGGGAGCTCACCCTGTCGCAGGGATTCGAACCGCCGACCTTCTGATCACCAAGCCCTAGGCTCTGTGGTTTAACCCACAGCGCCACCTGGGTCCCTTTTTAGAGGGCAGGTACCACCATACTAAAGCCCTGGGGCATAGTGAACATGCATTGAACCTCAGGAACACTACAGCATCTCTTGCACAACAGTAACAGCATCTCTCTGGGTTGGAGCCAAAATAGAGGGCAGTATTAGAGGACTCAGAGAACCCTGAGGTTTGCAGCAATACAATTTTTCTTTAAAACTCTTCCTAGAAGTTAAGGACATTTTCTTGCAGGTCCATCTTTGTGGCCTCGTCACAATCCTTTCACCTTGCATGTATGTCCATGTACGTAGCCTCTCCCCCTCTGCCAGAGTGCTGTTTGTTAGTACAGAGCAGGGGTCAGCAACCTAAGGCCCATGGGCCAGAAGCGGACCACGGAGGTCGTTTGACCGGCCCACAAGCCGCCCTCGAACCAAGCTGCCTGCTCGCATGCTGCACTAAAACAGTGCAGTGCAGCGCAGGGACTCGCTTCCGCATCGCCAAAAATCGCATCTGCGCAGACTCAGATGCGAAAATCACGGGCGCGCATGCACAGACGCTGAAAACTGCGGGCGCTCACACACACACACAAATCCAGCCCACAGAGGGATCTCTGCGGGACCGATCCAGCCCAGGCAAGATAAACCTTGCTGACCGACCCCTGGTACAGAGCATCTGACACCCTGGGTCCACACCAGACACTTTCGAAATCAGTTTCACTCTGCCTTGGCATTCAACACTTGCTACGTCAAATCTGGCTCTCTTGATTCCCCAAACATCCCATCCATTGGACAGCTCTCCTTCAATCCATCTTCTCAACCCCAAACACTGGTGATACCAGGGGTGCCAACTTGAGTAAATATGGGGGGGAAGCCCCGGCCTGCATAATCTATCACACGATGCAGTGCATGCACACCATTTGAATGGCAATGCCCATCAACTTTGGGGGAGCGCGGCCCGCTCAAATATTTTATTGGGGGGGTCCGAAGGGACCTTGGCCCCTAGGAGTTGGCTCCTATGAGTGATACTCCAGGCTGTTAGCTTCTAAAAACAAACCAACACACATCTTTTTTTTAATCATTTTTATTGGTTTTATATAAATACAATAATAAATTCGCACATTTATCTTCACATCTTATACCGTTTTGGCTTTTTATGGCCGTGACTTCCGTCAAACCTTCCTTATGATATTCTAATATCTATTCCTTATATCTATATTTCCAAAGTCAATCATTGTTTTATATTATTATTTTCTAAAATTAATCACTATATCTTCGTACTAACAACAATATTTCTTCCTTACTCTACAAAGCCTCTTGCAATCCTACCAACGTATTCAATTGAATACAATTTTCCTTTATTTATTTTATTTATTTATTTATTTTTAAATAATCTTTATTATTTTAAAAGCACAAAATTTACAGAAAATAAATAAAAAGGAAAGCAACTGCTTTACACACCATTAACAACAAACAATTTTCCTTTAAATAGTCTGTAAATTTAGCCCAGTCTTTGATGAACTTCTGGTCCCGCTGTTCGCGGATTCTCCCTGTCATCTTGTCCAATTCTGCATACTCCGTTAGTTTCACTATCCATTCTTCCTTTGTCGGTGTTTGTTCTTGTTTCCATTTTTTGCGCTATTAACATTCTCGCCGCAGTCACTGCATACTGGAAAAGCTTAAAGTCTTGCTTTTTAATGTCTGTACCTGTAATTCCCAGTAAAAATGCTTCTGGTTTTTTAACAAATGTGTATTTCAACATTTTCTTAATTTCACCGTATATTATATCCCAGAAGCCTTTCACCCTTTTACACTCCCACCACATATGATAAAAGGTACCTTCTTTCTCTTTGCATTTCCAACACTTATTATCAACCTTATATATTTTCTCTAGTTTGACCGGTGTAATGTACCATCTATACATCATTTTTAACATCTTTTCTTTTAGTGCATTACATGCAGTAAATTTCATTCCTTCCTTCCACAGTTTCTCCCAGTCATCTAGCATAATATTATGACCAAAATCTTTTGCCCAATGTATCATCACCGACTTCACTTCCTCATCTTTCAAATGCCATTCCAGTAATATTTTATACATTTTTGACATTGTTTTATAATTATTATTCAGTATTTCAAACCAACACACATCTTTTGCCTTTTGTTCACACAGTGTTTGGGAATACCCTGCCCCAAGAGTCTGATATCCCCTTTCCATCACATTTCCAGTCCAGTATTTTGTACTGACACTCTAAAAACAGAGGGAAACAGTGGGAGGTATCTGGTTCTAACTGAGCCTGCTCAGGGCTCATAAACCATTTTCTGGTTGCTCCTGAGAACTATCCCAGCTCCTGGACTTTTCTCAGTGACACTTCATTAGCCCATGTGTGGAGCTGACACATCTCGCCTCTCGATCATCTGACCTTTTGGACAGTCCAGCAGCTAGCTGCACTAAGCTAACTCTCCCCACCACTGCCAAAGTTGGAATTCGTAGTTGAAACCAAGCAGGTGGCTTGAAGGCAGCTGTGAAAAGCTGATCAGTCATAAAAGTGCAAGCTGTCCATTCAAAGAGAACCTTCACTGTGCAAGTGCCTAAAGCAGACGTAGCCAGCACAGTGCTCTCCAGAGTTTATTGGACTACAACTCCCATCAGCCCTAGCCAACACGGTCAATGGTGAGAGATGATGGGAGTGGAGTCCAACAGCATCTGCAGGGAGCAGGTTGAGGAAGGCGGATCTAAAGCAGTCATCCCCAGCGCTCTCCACTGGCTGTGCTTACGAATCAGAGGACAGGAATAAGAGGAACTGGAAGAAGTGAGAGTGCCTGGAGGCGTTTGGAGGATGGATGGCGGCTAACAGATTGAGGTTGAATCCTGACAAGACAGAAGTACTGTTTTTGGGGGACAGGGGGTGGGCAGGTGTGGGGGACTCCCTGGTCCTGAATGGGGTGACTGTGCCCCTGAAGGACCAGGTGCGCAGCCTGGGACTCATTTTGGAATCACAGCTGTCCATGGAGGCGCAGGTCAATTCTGTGTCCAGGGCAGCTGTCTACCAGCTCCATCTGGTACGCAGGCTGAGACCCTACCTGCCCGCAGACTGTCTCGCCAGAGTGGTGCATGCTCTAGTTATCTCCCGCTTGGACTACTGAAACACACTCTATGTGGGGCTACCTTTGAAGGTGACCCAGAAACTACAATTAATCTAGAATGCAGCAGCCAGACTGGTGACTGGGAGTGGCCACCGGGACCACATAACACCGGTCTTGAAAGACCTATATTGGCTCCCAGTACGTTTCCGAGCACAATTCAAAGTGTTGATGCTGACCTTTAAAGCCCTAAACGGCCTCAGCCCAGTATACCTGAAAGAGTGTCTCCACCCCCATTAGCACCTTAGAGACCAACTAAGTTTGTTCTTGGTATGAGCTTTTGTGTGCATGCACACTTCTTCAGATACACTGAAACAGAAGTCACCAGACCCTTATATATAGTGAGAGGGTGGGAGGGGTATTACTCAGAAGGGTGGTGGGAATGGGTGATAGGCTGATAGCTGTGGTAAACCTGTTGATGACTGTTAACGACTGCAATTACCGGTAGTCTTACAGGAAAAAGCAAGGGGTGAGAAGGTTAAAAATAGCTTTGTCATGTATAATGAGATAAGAATCCAATGTCTTTGTTCAGACCAGGTCTCTCCATGGTTTTAAGCTTGGTAATAAGTTGCTGAACAAGAGAAGTCTGAACAAAGACATTGGGTTCTTATCTCATTATACATGACAAAGCTATTTTTAACCTTCTCACCCCTTGCTTTTTCCTGTAAGACTAATTGCAGTCGTTAACAGTGAGGATAGGACCATTAAATGGTAATACCCTTCCCACCCTCTCACTTCTGTTTCAGTGTATCTGAAGAAGTGTGCATGCACACGCATAGCTGTCAACCTTCGCTTTTTGGGTGGGAAATTCCTGTATTCCAGCGCCCGTTTTCGCTGTTTCCCTTTTTTGGCGGGAAATTCCCTTATTCCAGCGCCGTTTTCCGCTGCTATCCCAGATTGTTAGATATCCCGTAAATTTCCCGGATTTCAAAGGAAGCAGCTCCTCTCCCTCCCTGCCAGCCAGGGAGGCTCCTCAGCTGCGTTGCTCGGCTGCGTTGCTCACCAATAGTTACAGAGAATAGGATGCCATTAGACAACAGCACGGTTTGTGCTTTGCTTGCATGTAAAATCAACCGCTCTGGCCCAGCCCACAAATACACTCCTTCCAAAAGAGTGTTAAAGGATGCAAAGTCTGCAACACGTTTGTATAATAAGTCATTAATGGATGCCAGAAAGCCAAAAGAGTGAACCTGATCAATCCCCCCATGAAGAATTGACGCTTTTGAATTGTGGTGCTGGAGTCCCGTGGACTGCAAGAAGATCAAACCCATCCATTCTGAAGGACATCGGCCCTGGCTGCTCACCGGAAGGACAGATCCTGAAGCATCGCATGAGAAGAGAAGACTCCCTGGGAAAGAGACCCTGAGGTGGGGAAAGATGATGGTGTGTAGCCTGGTGGAAATTAATTTGTAGCCTGGGGGGATTACCGCGGCGTGGACTGTCTCCGAGAACCATAGACTGTCCCCGGGACAGGTGAGGCTACTGATCCCTTATTTTCAAATCCGAAAGTTGACAGCTATGTGCACACCTAAGCTCATACCTAGAACAAACTTAGTTGGTCTCTAAGGTGCTACTGGAAGGATTTTTTTTATTTTGTATCGACCATTAAATGGGTTAGTCACAAGATGTTGCTGGGCTTAGCTACACCTAGGTGGAGTCAGGAGTTTCCTGTGTCTGTTGTACTTTCGTTTAAGATAGACAATAGACTTCTTGTCTAAGGTTCTCTCGACTTGGAGTGACCTCTAAGCCTTCCATGACACATTTTATTTCTTCTTCTTTTTCCATGTACGAACTTGCTTTGAAGTTCTCAGCCCAACCCAGACAGCCTTTGAGTGTTGGGATGCTCAAGATCTGTCCCTGGAAGCTCATAACTGGAAGAGTGACGCAGCAGTGCTCTTTCACAAACTTGGCAGGCAAAGAGGGAAGAGAATATGGTGAAGGAACCAGCAAAATGAAAAATAGCCATCTTAAGTATGAGAACTACAAACGGGCACCACCAGATGATGCTCATTCAGCTCCCAAGTCTAACTAAAGCTTACCTTTCCCTTGTTCGGGCCTCTCATGTGAGGCTGCGTTGTAACATCACCAGGCTTTTACAAAGTGCAGTACACAGGAAATCATATTTGAAGGCCATGGCATGTGTGGTATTTTTTTAAAGGTCACTTCGCTTTTTAATAGAGCCCTGTACTTTTAACTGTATTTCCCTCCCGATTCATTCTTCCGCTAATCTATTTTTAAAACGATATACCTTCCAACGGGAGGTATAGTAATGTAATTCCTAAGAAAATTAGCGACTGATAAACATCCAATTTGTGTGTGTGTGTGTGTGTGTGTGTGTGTGTGTGTGTGTGTGTGTGTGTTCTAGTTAATCCAGCGCTGATCAAATCCCTTTGGAAGAGGCAAGCATACATTGTTGCTGATGTGTGTTTCAGATCCTTTTGCACGCAATACAAGCCCACTCTATTCAAGCATTTGAGCCAACATTCAGGAAAGGCCATTTACCCTATATACTCGAGTATAAGCCTAATTTTTCAGCACATTTTTTGTGCTGAAAAAGCCGCCCTCGGCTTATACTCGAGTGAGGCAGGCAGTGGCTCCTATTAAGCTTTCCCAGGTTTTTTGTGGTAAAATTGGGTGCCTCGGCTTATATTTGGGTCGGCTTATACTCGAGTATATACGGTACATGTTCAGAAGGTTCAGACTCTATGTACTTAATAAGGCACATTTATGATACTGCAAAGGGACGCGGGTGGCACTGTGGGTTAAACCACAGAGCCTAGGGCTTGCCGATCAGAAGGTCGGCGGTTCGAATCCCCGCAACGGTGTGAGCTCCCGTTGCTTGGTCCCTGCTCCTGCCAACCTAGCAGTTCAAAAGCACGTCAAAGTGCAAGTAGATAAATAGATACCGCTGCAGCGAGAAGGTAAACGGCGTTTCCATGCGCTGCTCTGGTTCGCCAGAAGCGGCTTAGTCATGCTGGCCACATGACCCGGAAGCTGTACGCCGGCTCCCTCGGCCAATAAAGCGAGATGAGCGCCGCAACCCCAGAGTCGTCTGGTGATAAAGCGGGATATCAAATCCAAACTCTTCTTCTTCTTCTTTAATGTTTAGAATTTGGAAAAAAACAGGAAGAATATATCACATGCATGGTGAAGTAAAAAGGTAAAGGTAAAAGGTAAAGGACCCCTGGATGGTTAAGTCCAGCCAAAGGCGACTCTGGGGTTGCTGCGCTCATTTCGCTTTCAGGCTGAGGGAGCCGGCGTTTGTCCACAGACAGCTTTTCCGGGTCATGTGGCCAGCAGGACTAAACAGCTTGTGGCGCAACGGGACACCGTGACAGAAACCAGAGCGCATGGAAACGCCGTTTACCTTGTGGTACTTATTTATCTACTTGCACTTCTACTTGCTTTTGAACTGCTAGGTTGGCAGGAGCTGGGACAGAGCAACGGGAGCTCACCCTGTTGTGGGGATTCGAAACGCCGACCTTCTGATCAGCAAGCCCAAGAGGCTCAGTGGTTTAGACCACGGCACCACCTGCATCCCTGCCATGGTGAAGTGAAAGAACAGGACTGTACTGCAAGTTGCAGGAGCTATGGGTTTTTTTCTCCCACTGCAAATACAGTGGTACCTCATGTTACAGACGCTTCAGGTTATAGATGCTTCATGTTACAGACTCCGCTAACCCAGAACTTTGCTTCAGGATGAGAACAGAAATCGTGCGGCAGCAGCACGGAGGCAGCAGGAGGCCCCGTTAGCTAAAGTGGTACCTCAGGTTAAGAACAGTTTCAGGTTGAGAACGGACTACCAGAACGAATTAAGTTCTTAACCTGAGGTACCACTGTACAGGTATATGAATGAACGATATGTTAAGAACACATTTTAGGTTGCAATCCTATACACACTTATCGGGAAATGAGGTGAATGGATTGCATTTTTCAAAAATCAAAAGTGTATCCTAATCAATGTAACTCAATCTCCTGCTCATATAAAAAAAATGCAAAAATAATTTATTATGTTTAATATTATCATGATTAATAACAACCACATTTATTTGTTGCATAATCTATTTCATGTCTCAAAGTGGCGTACAACTGTAAACAGAAGTTTAAAACAGCATATTCACCTAAAGGTCCCATCCCACAATATTATAAAGAGGACAAAGAAGTAATAATAGATTGTGGTAAAGGACCAGCAGAGTTTGTAAAGATTTATCTGAAATAAAATATAAAATAAATGCTTTTCTTCCATAATTTTTTTTAATAAAGAAACAATGAGCTAGCCCGCATTGCTTTTTCCTTCAAGAAACCAATCTTGTTGGCCGTGACCTCTTAAAAAAAAAATCTAGTTAGTATGTTAATCTCCAAAACAGCCACACTGTCAACAGCGAGTAATGTTGTGAATTGTACAAGCGCAGTTGAGTGTTTCTCTCTCATGCACACATGGTGTCCAGGGAGCTATTAAACGCATACACATGGCTAATTGCATGCTGTGGTATAATGAGGTGAGCTTTAGGAATGGCAAAGTTTTCCACTCCCTGCATTTACAGGTGATGTCTGATGCCCTGTGTAGAATAACAAAAAGTTGCAGGAGTTCCCAAGAGCATGGTGTGATTCATTCAGTTGCAGACATTCTGGAATAGAACCCTTTGAGACACGCCAGCCGCAAAGTGGAAGGACTCTCTGGCAAAAGGATCTTGCTTTTCCCTTCCCCATACCCCAACAAAACATTCTAAACATATTTTCCCACTTTCCAAATATCAATTCTGTTTCCACTTTTCCCCACCTAGCCTCCCCCCACACACACACACACATCCTCCCCCCCCCTGTGTGTCTTTGTGCTTTTCCTTGAAGTGGAAAATGACCTTTATGTCTGATCTTGAAATTCTAATCGAAATAATTCACCAATGCCAATGACGTCTGCTGCCCAAAACAATAACCGAGAGAGAGAGAGAACATTTGGCAGCCTCAAATAAAGCAGAATTGGCTATCGAGGTACGCCTTGTCTAGGCACACAGCCCTACCAATACTGCTGGCCACACAACTAAGCATCTTGAGCCTGCCTACTCCTCCCCAAAGATTACCGTATTTTTCGGTCCATAAGACGCACCTGAACATAAGACGCACCTAGTTTTTAGAGGAGGAAAGGGGGAAAGCCCTGTTTTTTTGAGGATCAGCTCAAAGTGGTGCAGCTTTTTTTGCAAAGGGAAAAGCCCTGTTTTTTGAGGATCAGCTCAAAGTGCTGCAGCTTATTTTTCAAAGAGGAAAAGCCCCGTTTTTATGGGGTTCAACTCACAGTTTGCAGCTTCTAGTCCTACAGGAAAGGGAGCCATTTCTACAGTTTCCAGACAGATAATCTAATCAGCCAGTAACATGTCGCTGGGGAAACAAACAGCCTCCCTCTTCATTCAACAACGGAGGCCTGGGCAAGGGGGTGGGGCTGGAAAGGGAGCCTTATCTCTCTCCCCGATCGCTTGCTAAACAGCTGTTCAGCGGCTTCCTTTCAACACCCTCTTCTCTCTTTGTAAAAAAAAAGAGCACACTCTGCTTTTGGCCCCTAGGCAATTTGGCTCCAGGGACCATGCATTCGCTCCATAAGACACACAGACATTTCCCCTTACTTTTTAGGAGGAAAAAAGTGCGTCTTATGGAGCAAAAAATACGGTACTTGCTCAGAGACACAACAAGAAGGAGGTGCTGCTGGCCCCTGCCCCTGGATGGAACTGGTGTGGTAGCAGCAGCTGATATTTTTTGAAGCGACAGGGAGGGAAGAGGAAGCGTGCTCAAATTGAATTAGCCTAATGTGCAGGATTAAGCCTAATGGTGAGCAGCTGGTTTATATACTTACCTAAAATCGTAAGGGGCTGGCCGGGTCAAACCAAAGACCTATCTCTTCCACCGTTCCAACAAGGTCCGCCAGATGTTTCTTGTATGCTCACAAGCCAAACATGAAGACTGCTGCCGTTGTGAAGTCCCTTGTTCCTCCCCGGTATCTTGTGTCCTGAAGTCTAATGCTTTGGAATATTGGTGCGTTTGCTAAATTCATGCCTCTCACAAAGAATGGCTCACAGGAATCTTCGGGGTGGCTTATATGATAATGTGAAGGACCATGACTCAATGGTCCAACCTGTAATGATCTCAGGCAGGCAAGCAAGCCCCGATAAGAATTAATGACTCTTCAGCAGTTTTATGTACGTTTATTTACCAAAAAAAACCACATCCAGAGCACGGTTCCTTACCTGCTCACATTGACGGTTAGTTGGTCAGTCTGAATCTCCGCCCCTCGCGCAGCAGGAATAACGCCAAATTCCCGTCCTTCCCCTCTTGCCCTTCTGTTGTCCTCTGATCTTATCCAGTCTCCTAGAATGGGGACTGAGAGGCTGGCCTTCCCCCTCCCCACTTTCACTTGACACAGTCTCAGTACTCTGCTTATCTGCTGATTGCCTAGCAACGCTCTGGCTGCCTCCCAACTCTCCCGCTTCTTGAGAGCTAACAGCATCCTCTATGGGATGGGGGGGGGTCGAACTGCCCCTTCTCGGCTGTCAGCCAGCTCTCATTTGCAGAGTTTCACTTAACTCAATTTCTGACTCTGACTCTTCCCCTGCACTCTGGTGAGCTACGTTCCTGACACAACCCATACTTTGATTGGAAATGGTTCAGTCCCCAGCATCTCCAGGAAAGACTTGTTCTGGAGAGCCACTGCCAGTCAAGTGTGTAGACAGCACCACTGAGATAAATGGACCAATGGTCTGGCGTGGTAAAAGGCAGCTTCCTATGGATGTAAAATATGAGCAATAGATGATAGATAGATAGATAGATGATAGATAGATAGATAGATAGATAGATAGATAGATAGATAGATAGATAGATAGATAGATAGATGATAGATAGATAGATGATAGACAGATCGATAGATAGATGATAGATAGATAGATAGATAGATAGATAGATAGATAGATAGATAGATAGATAGATAGATGATAGATATAGATAGATATAGAGATGATAGATAGAGAGAGATGATAGATGATAGATAGATAGATAGATAGATAGATAGATAGATAGATAGTTAAAAATAGCTTTAGTTACAGGTAGGTAGCCGTGTTGGTCTGTCATAGTCAAAACAAAATAAAAAATAAAAAAATTCCTTCCAGTAGCACCTTATAGACCAACTAAGTTTGTTCTTGGTATGAGCTTTCGTGTGCATGCACACTTCTTCAGATACACTGAAACAGAAACCTTCTCACCCCTTGCTTTTTCCTGTAAGACCAATTGCAGTCGTTAACAGTCGTCAACAGGTTTACCACAGCTATCAGCCTATCAGCCATTCATCTTAAGATGGCTACAGTAATAAAGTGGAGTACACAAGAACAAAGAAAAAGAAATCTCCATTCTTAGGATTTAGAAATTAATGTGATCACAGGTTCTATTTTGCTGTTTTTACAGAGTTTGTCACAGAACTCTTGCTAGGTTGCAAAATCTACCTAATGCCCTCTTTTTTCTGATTGCCTTGGATGCAATTCTAAAACCTGCTTTCTGGTACTGAAGCTTCTTTCTTGGTGAGATGAAGTTATAGCTCCATCTTGAATGATGCTCCTGACAGATCTCATGCGGAGGCACTGATAACCAGAATAAAGTGTTTCTCAAGGACGTAATCCAGTATGCTTTGCCATATGGAATGAAATCCCATACTTCTATCGTCAATATCCTTTTGGGGGAAACTTAATATGAAGAATAAAGTGATCATAAAAAGGTGTGATTGAGATGAAATGTCAGCACTGTGTGAACCTTCAGTGAATAATTTAATGACACATATTGGGCTGGTATCAAACAAACCTGGCCAGGATTATGAAAATTAGATTTTAATGCAAAAGGTGATGCCCAGCTTTGGACTGTTGAATAAAATGGATCGGTCTGCTCTTGTCAAGAATGAACAGAACAATGGTGGACAAAGTTCAAGCAAACACATTCACCATGTTCACCATGGCAAGTGAGGAACCACTTGTCAAGTATAGTAATTTAATTCTTTTTTTTTTCAAAGATTTTTATTGGGTTTTACCAATTTTAAGCACATAACATAGATAGCGGTTAAATTTTCATACTTCCCCCCTCTCACCATGGGAAGCCAAATCCATCCCCCCCTCTCACAGGAGTAGTCATAATCCTTATACATTTAACCTTACTGCTGTTTTTAGTACCATTGCTTAAGGCCTGGCTCCATTCCGTGGGCCAGATTCTATCTTTCTCCAATACATATTTCTTTGACTTCCTCAAGTCCCCCCTCTGCTGAGTTCATTTTATATCCTCTTTAACATGTTACTACATCTATTTTAATAACATCCTAAAAACAAAATACAAAAGACACTCTTACTTATTTATACTAATTTTAAACCAAAGCCTGCTGGTGCCTCTGTACCTTCTTTAAATTCTTATCATCTGTACCTATATTCAGGGGCGGAGGAAGCCTCCTCGGTACCCGGGGCGGCACGAATCGAGGCACCCCTGGGGGCGGGGCATGGATGCGACGTCACTGCGGCCCCGCCCCCCGCGGGGGGAAGCCCTTTTTAAAAAAAGCAAAGCGCTTTTTTTTTTTTAAGTGCTTTCCCCCCGCTGCCGGGGCGGCGAGTGAGGAGGAGGCGGAGCAGAGTCAGCCTTGTGCTGCCCGCCCCTCCCCTTGCCCCTGCGGCTCCGCCCGGCAGCGGAGAGAAAAGCGCTTTAAAAAAAGGAAAGCCTTGGCTTTCGCGCTTGCGCACTCCATCCAAACCGGCACTGCTGCTTCTGCGGCGCCCTTGTGTGCAGCGACTAGGGGGGTGCCCCGCCGCTGCTGCTTTTGGCGCGGCGGCTTGCAAGGGTGCCACGGGAGCAGCAGCGGCGCCGGCAGGCGGGGCCCGCGCAGGGCGGGGCCAGCCCAACTGGCACCCCCTCCCTGAGTGGCACCCGGGGCGGACCGCTCCCCCCCGCCCCCCTTGCTACGCCCCTGCCTATATTATACATAATTTCATTTTTTCCCGATTCATATTTCCCTCCCTTCTTCCCAGTGGTTTCAGGGTTTTTGGCCCTAATTTCTTTTCTTTAATAAACATTTTAAATTAATCATATTCATAATCCCTGTGTCAGACATCATTTAACATATATCATTCTTCTTATAGCCAGAAAAGTAATCCAGTTCAAATAACCTTCTTATTCAACCCACACCCTCCCTTCCTTTCAAATCCTGGTATTTGTCCTGCCCCACTGGGCCTTGCCTCTCCTTTCTCCTCGATTTTATCCTTCTCTTCTTGTTTTTCTTTCTTCGGACCGATCCTGCAGCATAGTATAGTAATTTAATTCACTGAAATTGTAATGCTTCTATGCATTAATATGTGTTCAAATTTGATTGGTTGGTAACTGAATTCTAGAGAGTTCTCTAGTGGTTTTCGTGTGATTGGTTAACATAGGTCACATGGGAAGTATCTAGTGAAGGAGAGGTTCCATTTTATGGGAAGCAAGAGGACTGTGTTTTAGAATCCACTGTGAACACTGCCAAGTTGAACAGAGTGTTGGAGTGTTTCTTCTCTGCTTGAAAGAAAGAGAGCAAAGCTGCAGGAGAAGGTGAAAGTGGAAATCTCTCATAGGAGCTGCTAATGGAGATACGGAAGGCTGAGTGCCGAGCTCTGGAAAGGGAGGAAAATACAGTTGTTTGGAAGTTAGAAAAAGAGACTGTAAGCCCATGCTTGGAGAAGCATGGGACTGTAAATAAGATGCTTTAATTCATCTACAACCATAAGTTTATGCAAGTCAAGCTTTTGAATTCTAAAGTCTGGACATTGGTTTAATTTCTTAAGAAGGGTGTCAGTCATATACTGTATATGAACTGATGTTCTTCAATTTCACTACTAATCAATCACCACTAATCACTGGTGAGTGTAATGAGCAGAAATCTTTCTTCCCAACTTTGAAGCTGGAGAGATGGATGGGGCTGCATGAGTGGTTGTGTGGTGAGTCCCACCACCAACTCAACTCTGACGTCAGGAGGAAGATGGAGGAGATAATAATAATAATAATAATTTTTATTTATTTATACCCCCCCCAATCTGGCTGGGTTTCCCCAGCCACTCTGGGCGGCTTCCAACAGAATGTTAAAATACAATAATCTATTAAACATTAAAAGCTTCCCTAAACAGGGCTGCCTTCAGATGTCTTCTAAAAGTCTGGTACAGTGGGTCCTGGACTTACGAAGATAATGCATCCCGACACGATCTCCGGTAGTCGAAAACACTTGTAAGTCGAATCCCCATAGGGATGCATTGAGCGAAAAAAATTCGTAAGTCGAAGAAACCCTATTCAAAAGTTCGTAAGTCGAAGCAACCCTATTCAAAGCGGCCGCGACTTCCTTTCGAAAGTCGAAAAATTTGGATGCGGCGGCCATTTTTTTTCTTCCGGAAGTCATTCGGAAGTCGAAAAACACGTAAGTCGAGTCACTCGTAAGTCGAGGACCCACTGTAGTTGTTTTTCTCTTTGACATCTGGTGGGAGGGCGTTCCACAGGGCGGGCGCCACTACCGAGAAGGCCCTCTGCTTGGTTCCCTGTAACTTCGCTTCTTACAGTGAGGGAACCGCCAGAAGGCCTCGGAGCTGGGCCTCAGTGTCCGGGCAGAACGAGGCAGGTGGAGATGCTCCTTCAGGTATACAGGACCGAGGCCGTTTAGGGCCTTAAAGGTCAGCACCAACACTTTGAATTGTGCTCAGAAACGTACTGGGAGCCAATGTAGGTCTTTCAAGAGTTGTTTGGGAGCTGAGTGGCGAAGACACCCACAGGACGATAGCCATGCGGGGGCAAAAGAACAACTTCTCCCACCTGACCTGGCCTCTGCTGCTTTGGGCAACAGAGACTTTAAAATGCATGCTACCCCTTGGGGGGAGACCAGAGGCATGTTAGGCACCACTGCCTGAAAGTGTTCTAGGCACCATTAGGAAAGAGTAACATCCAAAAGGCTGCACAGGGAAGGGGTACCCTGAGTACCTGCTTTCTTACCCAACTTAAGGATGGAGCAATTTCTGACGAGAAAACTTTGTGACCTCCGGGGCATTTTAGTTTAGAGAAAAAGCAAGTAAGCAGGTACACAGCCAAGGTGTATAAAATGAAGCCTGGTGTGGAGAAGGTGATTAGAGAAACATTTTTCTCACTCTCTCATAACAAGTAATAACTGTCAACCCTCCCTTTTTTTGTGGGAAACTCCCTTATTCCAATGCCGTTTCCCACTGCTATCCCGGATTGTTGATATCCCTTAAATTTCCTGGATTTCAAAGGAAGCAGCTCCTCTCCCTCCCTGCCGGCCAGGGAGGCTCCTCAGCTGCGTTGCTCGGCTGCCAATAAGGAGTCTGAGACCGACTGGGGGTGGAGCTTGCATGCCTTGTGCAGCCAGACCCTCACGCCCAACCAGACAGCCTGCCTGCCTGCCATCTACGCGCTCACTCTTTCGCTCACCCGTTCGCGCGCAGCCTCTGGAGCGCAGGGTGGCGAGGCTACTTGGTGGCATTGGACCGCCCTCACGGCATCCCTTATTTCAAATCCGAAAGTTTGAAAAAATCCCTTATTTTCAAATCCGACAGCTATGATAACAAGTATATGGAATGACTGCATTGGGGGCCGAGAGAACAAGGTACATGACTGCCTCTTCCCACACAGAACTTCAGTGAACTTGTCTTCACAAGCCAGAGAGGAGAAGCATTCTTCATCCTCAGTGAATGAGGCGCGAAGGCCTCTGCAAGGCTCATTAGAGGCAAGACATGCAAGGGTGCTGTGGAAATTTGGGAGTGTCAGGATTGGGAACAGATGCTGGTGGTTTATTCTGGCAGCCTGGCTCCCGCAACTCGGCCGAGACTTTCAAGTCTGAGGTTTAGCAGGCTGCACTATATCTAGGTTATGATGATATGGCCTCGTACTGTGAGACATACGGATCCGTCTAGCCTCGTATTGTCGACTCTGATTGACAGCTGCTCTCCCGCCCCCAGGCAGAAGTCTTTCTCAAGTTGTAGGCGGTGGCGAATTAGCAGGTGGAGATGTGCATAACCAGGAGATTTATAAGGCAAAAAAGCAGAACAAGGTGAAATCTTTTGGAGGGGAGATAACAAGCAGAACAGTGGCTGGTTGGCTAAAGCCCTATGCGGCCTAGGACCCTTGTACCTAAGGGACCGCCTCTCCTGGTATGCCCCGTGTAGAACCTTAAGGTCCTCAAATAATAACATTTTGGAGGTCCTGAGCCACAAGGATGCTAGGCTGGCCTCAACTAGGGCCAGGGCCTTCTCAGTACTGGCCCCGACCTGGTGGAACAGTCTGTCACAAGAGACCAGGGCCCTGCGGGATTTGGCATCTTTTCTCAGGGCCTGCAAGACAGAGCTGTTCCGTCTGGCCTTTGGGTTGGTTTCAGTTTAACCCTGATGTTTCATTCCTTTATGGTTTGATTGGTGGGCTACTTAAAAATGAGGCTGCATTTTAAACATTAAATCGTATTTTAACTTGCATTTTAATTGATTGTTTTTTATGTTTGTTGTGATTTTATTGGTGTTAGCCGGCCTGAGCCCGGTCTTGGCTGGGAAGGGCGGGGTATAAATAAAAATTTATTATTATTATTATTATTAGACTTTAGACCTGGTAGACCCACATTCAAATCCCTGTTCAAGTGCAAAGCATGTATGTTCTGCTTCGACACTAGAGGCTTCTCCAGATGATCTTTTTACCTAGCAGTAGTTCAGATTTGCCTGCCTAAGCTAATATGGAGGTTAGACAATGTCTGTATTGAACATTCATTATCATTTGGTGTCAGGTTCAGTGAATTCCGACCCTCCCCCCTCTCACGGCAGACAGCCAAGGAAGTAGACAAGGAAGCTCTTACCGAGTCTTTATTCAATAGTCACAGAGAGAGGCCTCTGTACGCTGCTTCTTAGGTTAATGGCATTGAGCTGCTCCCCGCTCCCTTCCTAGCAACAGCACTTCCCCCTACGGTGGCCGCCAAGGGCTAATGGTCTCCGAGTCCTTTGCTCTTCCACTTTCAATGTACACCGGGTTCTGGGAGATGGGGGGGCAGAAATGCTCTCCAGTGACAACGTGTCAGCTGGCTGACTGTCTCTGTCTCCCCCTCTTCTCCCACCACCTCCCAACTCTTCCGTTCACCTGTCTTTGAGCTGTGAACTTCCTCAAACCACTGCTGTGATTCAATACTGCCTTCCTCTTCTCTGGAAGGTTCAGGGGCGGGCAGTCTTAACCATTGCTCCTCGGTCTCGCCCCCCTCAGTCCAGTCCCTGACATTTGGTAACAGGAACGGTATATGAAAATAATACATACATCCTAATTTTCTTGACTGGTGGCTAGTGCACTGGTGGCCTAGTCCCCTTAATGTTCCGGGCAGGATCTTTCCATGTACCTCAGGCATAAGCAAACTCGGCCCTCCAGGTGCTTTGGGACTACAATTCCCATCATCCCTGACCACTGGTCCTGTTAGCTAGGGATCATGGGAGTTGTAGTCCCAAAACATCTGGAGGGCCGAGTTTGCCTATGCCTGATGTACCTGCTTAGCCAGTGTCTCCAGGCTCTGTGTATTTGTGTGCATACGCAGCAGCTAAAAAAGCCAATGCAATTCTGGGCTACATCAATAGGAGTATAGTATCTAGATCAAGGGAAGTAATAGTACCACTGTATTCTGCTCTGGTCAGACCTCACCTGGAATACTGTGTCCAGTTCTGGGCACCACAGTTCCAGAAGGATACTGACAAGCTGGAACGTGTCCAGAGGAGGGCAACCAAAATAGTCAAAGGCCTGGAAACGATGCCTTATGAGGAACGGCTTAGGGAGCTGGGTATGTTTAGTCTGGAGAAGAGAAGGTTAAGGGGTGATATGATAGCCATGTTCAAATATATAAAAGGATGTCATATAGAGGAGGGAGAAAGGTTGTTTTCTGCTGCTCCAGAGAAGCGGACACGGAGCAATGGATTCAAACTACAAGAAAGAAGATTCCACCTAAACATTAGGAAGAACTTCCTGACAGTAAGAGCTGTTCGACAGTGGAATTTGCTGCCAAGGAGTGTGGTGGAGTCTCCTTCTTTGGAGGTCTTTAAGCAGAGGCTTGACAGCCACCTGTCAGGAATGCTTTGATGGTGTTTCCTGCTTGGCAGGGGGTTGGACTGGATGGCCCTTGGGGTCTCTTCCAACTCTATGATTCTATGATTCTCTCTCTCCCTCCCCCCCCCTCTCTCTCTGTCTGATTACCTCTGTAAAGGCTGCAAAACTGCACAACCCTGCAGAGCAATGCACACACATGAGCAGGAAGCGGCTGCTTGAAGCAGCTAACTTCCCCTTCATTTATTTATTTTTAGGAAAAGCAGTCGGAAAGCCTGAAGTGCCTATAGGGTGGGGGTGGAAAAGCTGTGAAAAACAAGTGATGCTTTTCGTGGGGGGGGGGAATGGTTGCAAAAAATAATATTTAGAAAAAGATCAAATGCCATGCCCTTTGCTCTGGGTTGAACATAGGGGGATGAACGGGGGGGGGGGGGAGAGAGAGAGAGAGAGAGAGAGAGAGAGAGAGAGAGAGAGAGAGATCCAGTCTCACTGGTAGTATGTAAAGTCAATTGCAATTTCTCTTGTAGATAACACAAAAGAAGTGCTCCATAGCTTCCATGAACATAACTCCATAAATCTGGAGTGGCGAGGAGCCTGCAGCCCTCCAAGTATTGTTAAACTAGGAAAAGGTAAAGGGACCCCTGACCATTAGGTCCAGTCGCGGACGACTCTGGGGTTGCGGCACTCATCTCGTTTTACTGGCCGAGGGAGCCGGCTTTCCGGGTCATGTGGCCAGCATGACTAAGCCGCTTCTGGCGAACCAGAGCAGCGCACGGAAACGCCGTTTACCTTCTCGCCGGAGTGGTACCTATTTGTCTACTTGCACTTTGATGTGCTTTCGAACTGCTAGGTTGGCAGGAGCAGGGACCGAACAACGGGAGCTCACCCCGTCGTGGGGATTCGAACCGCCAACCTTCTGATCGGCAAGCCCTAGGCTCTGTGGTATAATCCACAGTGCCACCCACGTCCCATCGTTAAACTACATCTCCCATAATTCCTGACCACAATAGCTCAAAAGCCACAGGTTCCCTTGCCCCTATGATAAACTAAATAAGATCATCATTATATTAATTGTTGTCTTTTGTTCTTTAAAAATATTGAATACAGCTTATTTTAAATTCACAGCATGCCCTCCCCATTTTATGTTATTTTTAAAATAATATTTAAATTTTCCATTTCAACAATCCAATCAAAGCCACATTAAAAACATTCCAGTGCCCTCCCCATTTTAGCTTAGCGCTAATATTAACTGTATTGTGCCAGAAAGATGGTTGCTTTTTAAAACGAATATCAACTCCAATATGATCATGTTGTCGGAGCTGGTGGGCCCATAGATATTTTGATTGAATGCCCTTCCACTATTTAAAAAGGGGGTTAAATTAACTGTATTATTGAGATCTGCTTATAAACTTCAGAGGATTGATGTGGCACAGAGGCTGGCTATACGTTAAACAACAACAACAACAACAACAACAACAGATGATTTGGGTTCTCTCAGAGCTGCAACCAAAGATCTAATCGGCCAATGCAATGAAGCCGCACGGGTTCAATATTTAATGAACAAAAGTCTTTTAAAAGGAATTGATCTTTTCATTTGAATCTTATTTCACATCATTCTGCTGGAAAAATCCACAAATGTTACCTGTGCGGTTCAGATTCACCATGGTGTGCCGCTGTGCTTGCACAAGAGGCCTTGCATATCAAGTCCCGACCCCTCCCGTGGAGAAATAAAGACACAGGACTCAATAAATAAGGTTAAATGGGCATAGAAAGGCCACAACTTTCTTGGTTACGGAATGTAGAGCGGTATTGGCTTAGGCATTGGAACTAAATGACTATATCCGACTCCAGTACGCCGTGCTGGCAGTCCGGGAAGGGTTAACCACCGATGGGAGAGCCCTGCTGCTGCACATCAGCTAGGAACTCACCCTGGGGTCACCGATATGGGGGCGTGCCTTTGGCCCTCACCTACCACGGCTTCGGACAGGGACACGCCCCCCGGACTCGTTTAACGAAGTACCCTTCAGCAGTTTGGGGGAGGTGATGGCCCAACCTCCCCACACACACACACACCTTCAGCCTTCCCGTGATAATCCAATGCCTAGCCGCCAAAGTGAGTTCTCAAAGAGAGCTCCAGTTGCGGTGGGGGCTAAAAAGTCACTTCCTTTGGTTTGGGGGAAGGGCTTGCTGGCCACAGCAATTATTGACCAGCCTGTTGCTGGGCAAATTTGCATGTTGCAATGTTGATGGACAGCCCAGCGTCCTTTAAATAGATCCGCACATGGATCTATTGGTCACTCTTGTCTGGAGCTTCGGATCTCCCGCCCCCCCTCCCTGGTATAAGCTTGTGTGTTGACCTTGCTGTGCCTGTCATGGGGTCGTCTCCGATTAAGGGAGAGGCCTAGTAGGAATTTTTCCATTTGGCTGATTGGCTGCACCACTTGGTTTTCGCCTACTACGTAGCAACTAGTCACAACTTGTAAGGTTGGCAGTTAGGCATTGGTTCTGTGGTATGGGAGGGCGGTGCCCTCCAAGAAGTGATGTTGGTGATGGGAATTCCGTTAAAGGAAGCCAGGGGCTCAACATGCTTGTCCGAACCCGGTGGGTTGCAGGGCCACGCAAGAGCCCCTGTGGACCCCTGGGGAGGGGGAGGCTCTGATTTAACCAGCCTCCGTTAACTCTCCCCAGCTAATGGTTTCCCTCCGCTGACAAGTGGTCAGCTCTGTCCCGCTGGATAGCTAGTCTTGCTGACTAGGAGTCAGCTCTGTCCCCAGGGGCGTAGCAACGGGAGGCGTGGGGGCGGGCCGCCCCGGGTTCCACCCCAGAGGGGGGTGACACTTTTTAAAAAAAAAAATTTAAATTTTAACTTCATTGAAAAAAAGAGATAATACACACACACACACAACCCCCCACACCTCACAAAGTGGCGCCATCAGAGGGGGGTGACAGTTTTTAATTTTTTAATTTTTTTTTAAAATATTTTAAAATTTTAAATTTTTTTTATTTTAACTTTATTGAAAAAAAGAGATAGTAGACACACACACACAAAACCCCCACACCTCACAAAGTGGCACCATCAGAGGGGGGTGACACTTTTTATTTTTATTTTTTAAAAATACATTAAAGTGGGGGGGGTGACAAAAAAAATTCCGCCCCGGGTACCACCGGGGCTTGCTACGCCTCTGTCTGTCCTGCCGGACAGTGTGAACCAATGCCTACGCAACCACTCACGTGATTTGTATTTCAATAAAGTTGTGGCCCAAAACATGCCAAAAACCCAAACCAAAAATTATGTTTCATGTGTGAGTTATTGGTGGGAGTGACTGGGTGACCTACACACGCAACCTAAGTTGTGACGAGTTGCTACGAGGTAGGCGAAAACCACCAGGCTCCAGCCAATTTGCCAAGTGGGGAAATTCCTACTAGGTCCCTCAATGGCGACCAACCAAGGTCCATAGCAAGGTCAGGGAGAACGCTACCTAAAAAGGGTGGGTGGGCGGGGAAAGTGTCAGCTGGGGGCAGGAAGCGAGAGGCTGAGCCCTGGCCGCGCGCTTGCTTAAATGCGGCAAGCCACGCCTGCCGGCCCCACCGATTGGTCGGCCTGCCAGGCGCCGCGCCCTGGGCTCAGCCTATGGCGGCAGGGGATGAAGCCATCCCCTGCGCACGTGAAGGGCTCGTGAAGCCTGCAGCCCCCCCCTCCTTCCTATGGGCGGAAGGGGCTTTCTCCTTCATCCAGGAAGGTGAAACTTCAGGGCAGTGAAAAGCCCAGAGCCTAGATGCAGATCATTCAAATAGATCCGTGAATGGCATTTCCCCTGCTCTTGCAGGCTTGTGATTTTTCTTACCTCCTGTTCCCCCACCTAGTGGCACTGGCCTTTATAACATCACTAGTTGTCATGGGAATCGACACATCAAGTAGTTACAGGCACAGGCTGGAGATTTGCAGTAGGAGGCAAGGGGGCCAACAGGCTACCCAGAGAAAGAGGAAAGGAGGACCTGATTTCTCAGTTAACAGCAGTCGCAAATTGGTAAGGACTCTTTCGGTGCCACTCTAATGCTGAGGAACTATATCGAAATGTATTTTTATTCCCCCCAGCTCGATAGTTAGATGATAGGGAGCATATATAATATGACATATGTCAGGGGAAGCCAATATGGGGAACTCCAAATGCATACCCTCCAACATTTCTCTGATGAAAATAGGGACATTCTATTCCAGTGATGGCTAACCTTGACACTCTAGATGTTTTGGAACTACAACTCCCATCATCCCTGACCACTGGTCCTGTTAGCTAGGGATGATGGGAGTTGTAGTTCCAAAACATCTGGAGTGTCAAGGTTAGCCATCACTGTTCTATTCAATAATAATAATAATAATATTAATAATAATAATAATAATTCTACCCCACCTATCTGACTGGGTTGCCCCAGCCACTCTGGGTGGCTTCCAACATATATAAAAACATAATAAAACATTAAACATTTTTTTAAAAAAAAAAAACCTTCCCTATACAGGGCTGTCTTCAGGTGGTTCAGGGGTCGCAAAACTCCATACCCTCCAACATTTCTCCGATGAAAATAGAGACGTCCTAAGGAAAAGCGGGACTTTCTGGGATCAGATTAGAAACTGGGATGAATCCGGGAGTGTCCCTGGAAAGCAGGAATACTTGGAGAGTCTGCAAATGTTTGACTACAACTCCCATCATCCCTTGCCACTGGCCATATTGGCTGAGGCTGTTGGGAGTTGGAGTCCAACAATACCTGGAACATACCACCTTGGCTATCCCAGGCATATATAGATTGGTTTTAGTGTTAATGTTTGGGAGGGGTAAATGTTCTGCATCTTGTATGCTCCTTGGGGGGGAATTAATTATAATGGTTGACCACTGAATCATATTCCAAACAGGAGACAATCATTCGGAATAGAACAGAGGCTCTGATTTTTCTTATCTAATAAGAGCGTATATCAAAAATATAAGAGCTGGTCTAGGAAAAGGTTTTAGGAAAATAGGAACATAGGAATCGGCCTTATACCAAGTGAGACCATTGGCCCATCTAGCTTCGTATTATCTTCACTGACCGGCAGTGGCTCTCCAGGGTTTCAAATTTGGGTCCTATCTAGAGATACCGGGTTTTGAACTTGGGACCTTCAACAAAAGCAGCAGATGCTCTACCACTGAGCTATTTGGCATGTGAGCAAGGCCGGCTGGCATCATATGGTGCTGGATCCAATCCCTGCCAAAAGCGGCAGAGTCTGCATCCATGCCAAATCATGGTGGATCAGGCTGATGGTCCATCTCTTCCAGCATCCTCTTCTCTCAATGATCAAGCAGACGCCTATGAGATGCCTACAAGCAGGACCTGAATGAATCAGTATTGGTATCCAGAGGCAGAATACTTCTGACAGTGAATTTTGTTTTTTTTTTCTTTGTAATGTTTTATTTTGAGATTTTGGAGTGTTCTATTTGATGCTTTATGGGACGCAGGTGGCGCTGTGGTCTAAACCACAGAGCCTAGGGGTTGCCGATCAGAAGGTCGGCGGTTCGAATCCCCATGACAGGGTGAGCTCCCATTGCTCGGTCCCTGCTCCTGCCAACCGAGCAGTTCGAAAGCACGTCAAAGTGCAAGTACCGGTAGATAAATAGGTACTGCTCTGGCGGGAAGGTAAACGGCATTTCCGTGCGCTGCTCTGGTTCGCCAGAAGCGGCTTAGTCATGCTGGCCACATGACCCAGAAGCTGTACGCCAGCTCCCTCGGCCTATAGAGTGAGATGAGTGCCGCAACCCCAGAGTCGTACGCGACTGGACCTAATGGTCAGGGGTACCTTCACCTTTTATTTGATGCTTTTATATAGGTTGCCAGCTGCTTGGAGGTGCATTTGCTTTGCTTTGCTTTGCTTTGCTTTGGTTTGCTCCAGTATACCTGAAGGAGCGTCTCCACCCCATCGTTCTGCCCGGAACCGAGGGCCTTCTGGCGGTTGCCTCACTACGAGAAGCCAAGTTACAGGGAACCAGGCAGAGGGCCTTCTCGGTAGTGGCACCCGCCCTGTGGAACGCCCTCCCTTCAGATGTCAAAGAGAACAACAACTACCAGACCTTTAGAAGACATCTGAAGGCAGCCCTGTTTAGGGAGGCTTTTAATGTTTAATAGGATTATTGTATTTTAATGTTCTGGTGAAAGCCGCCCAGAGTGGCTGGGGAAACCCAGCCAGATGGGCGGGGTATAAATAATAAATTATTATTATTATTATTATTATTATTATTATTATTATTTAATATAAAGCAGTAGCGGAATAAATAAATACATGGATCTTTCAGCCATGGAGAAATTAATTTTGACTGTAGTGCACATGACAGCTTGTGCTGCCTTTCCAAAAAATGACGGTTGATGAATCTGCAGTGATCAGAATGGAACATTCAGCTTTTCGGCCGCATTCTAGGTCTTGTTTATGCCAAATTCTTTCTCTCTCCCCCCCCCCCAACTTACAGGTGCACATACATTCGCCATGCTCCTGCCATTACTTCTGGTGCTGCCTTTCATTATGCTCATTCCTGGTAAGTGCCATTGACTGCAGCCAAGTCTTGAAAGTTAACGCTGCCTGCTAAGATTATTAGTAGATCGCAGTGCCAATGGAAGCTTCTTCCTGGGACTAACAGCAGCTTGTGCCCTGGGAAGGGTACTTCCTTGGGACCACAGTGGGGAGGGGGCTCATACCTCCCTCCCCATGGTTCGGATCCTGAATGGGGGTCCCTGCTGGTGTTCGTTTAGGCACAGAGCTAGATATGCTAAACAAATGCATGCACACATTTAGCATTTCGTCTGCTTGGACCCTCAGCCACTATACCACAGCTGCTCCACATTGCACATGGAAGTAGAGGATCTGAGCATCCTTTTCAGCAACGCACTTCCTGCTTCCTGCAAGCAGTCATTGGGGATGGTGTGATGGTCCTAGTGGTCAGGGATATTTGAATGTGTGAAATGTCTGACCAGAATGAAAGGCACAAATACAGGATGGGTGACACCTGGCTTGAGAGCAGTACATGTGAAAAGGATCTAGGAGTCTTGGTAGACCACAGACTTGACATGAGTCAACAGTGTGATGCAGCAGATAAAAAAGCCAATGCAATTCTGGGCTGCATCAATAGGAGTATAGCATCTAGATCAAGGGAAGGAATAGTACCACTGTATTCCGCTCTGGTCAGACCTCACCTGGAATACTGTGTCCAGTTCTGGGCACCACAGTTCAAGAAGGATACTGACAAGCTTGAACGTATCCAGAGGAGGGCAACCAAAATGGTCAAAGGCCTGGAAACGATGCTTTATGAGGAACGGCTTAGGGAGCTGGGTATGTTTAGCCTGGAGAAGAGAAGGTTAAGGGGTGATATGATAGCCATGTTCAAATATATAAAAGGATGTCATATAAAGGAAGGAGAAAAGTTGTTTTCTGCTGCTCCTGAGAAACCAAAACCACATACATACATCAAAAGCAAATCATACCCCAACTCCAGATTTAAAAACACAGATTAAAAAACTTTTTGGCCCAATGGGCTGGATTGTTACCTCCCCAACATCTCGTGGTCTAAGTTGGGTAGGTGGGAACAGCCATTTGCCGGTCAGTCACCTGGGGTGATATGATAGCCATGTTCAAATATATAAAAGGATGCCATATAGAGGAGGGAGAAAGGTTGTTTTCTGCTGCTCCAGAGAAGCGGACACGGAGCAATGGATTCAAACTACAAGAAAGAAGATTCCACCTAAACATTAGAAAGAACTTCCTGACAGTAAGAGCTGTTCGACAGTGGAATTTGCTGCCAAGGAGTGTGGTGGAGTCTCCTTCTTTGGAGGTCTTTAAGCAGAGGCTTGACAGCCACCTGTCAGGAATGCTTTGATGGTGTTTCCTGCTTGGCAGGGGGTTGGACTGGATGGCCCTTGGGGTCTCTTCCAACTCTATGATTCTATGAGAATGTGTGAAATGTCTTTTTTAATGACCAGGCAGTTATTGTGTCTCCTTTTATTACAGCACTGAAAGTAACTTTCAATAACATACTAAAAAGAATTGGTTGTCATTTTCTTTATAAATCCTGTTCAGATTCATGGAAATTATTCTGCAGTTTTCCATAAAGAGACATTGATGGTGCAGATTCAGCTCAAGGTGTGTTGAAATTGAGCCACCTGAGCTGTTTGTGCAAATGGAGAGGTGCCCAAGAGATCTCGACAGCTGCATCTGCGTTCTTTATTTACAGCTTTACCGCTTTTGCCAGATATGAAACACATACAAAAATAACACTCTAAAAATAAACATGGCGCATACAATTTCTACATGGGAGGCGCCAACTATGGAATTCTTTCTCCCATTCACTGAGCGTATAAAGCAAACATCCCAGTTGAGCATAATGCGATGATGAATCGCGGCTTCACAGCCAGGAAACAGTTTATCCTGTGCAAGCTATCGGCACAATCCACTCCATGCCCTGTTCCTGAACAGTCACTATGCATACACTATTCTCTGCACATAGGGATGGGGCTGTTGGGTTCAGCAGTAGGACAATCTTCTTCACAGAACGCCATGCCGGGATGGAAATTAATGGTTTACAGTCCAATCCTCTACATGTTTACACAGATATAAACCCCACTGAGCTCAATGAAACCTTCCCTGATGCAAGTATGTGTGGGACAGCAGCCTTAACTAGTATTTATCTCTCGATGCTTCCATTAAATAGAATAAAGTTCCATACATAGAGTCCTAGACTCCAGAGAAGTAATTCCATTAGTGCAATGACTTTTGGCTGCATGATGGAACTTCCTCTCCCTGTGCAGCTCCTGTACGACCCCTAATTTTGTCCTGGGGGTTCCCACAACCGTCCACAGCAGAGTTGGGGCAGGTGCACAAGGAGGGGAGAGGAGGGGAAATGTTTGTGCAAATGGAATCATACCACCCACGGTTCATACTTGTTCCCATGGACTTTTCCTACTTTTCTGTTTCATTGTCTCAACATTTTCATCCGACTAAATGTCAACCAACGTTGTTTTGAAATGTCTTCTACCAAGCCTCGTGGCTCATGCTGCTGACAAAAAGGGCAAGATTTTCTATGTCAGAAATGTTGAAACGTACACTTTCCAGTGTGGTGTAGTGGTTAAGAGCGGTAGACTTGTAATCTGATGAACCAGGTTCGCGTCTCCGCTCCTCCACATGCAGCTGCTGGGTGACCTTGGGCTAGTCACACTTCTTTGAAGTCTCTCAGCCCCACTCACCTCACAGGGTGTTTGTTGTGGGGGACAAAGGGAAAGGAGAATGTTAGCCGCTTTGAGACTCCTTTGGGTAGTGATAAAGTGGGATATCAAATCCAAACTCTTCTTCTTCTTCTTCCTCTTCTTCTTCCTCTTCTTCTTCTTCTTCTCTACCAACCTAGTTGCTGAGGAACACTAAATTAAACAGTGCTCCCAATTAAACTGTGACCCACCCCACCCCACTCTAAGAACAGATTAATTCATTTTTAATTTAGTCTAATCATTCCCCAGGGTCGCTTTGAAAATAAGCTACGATTTACCAATGCTTTTCATTCCCAGAGCCAGGGAGAAGCTTGAAAGAGCCTCCTGAAAGTCACTCATGGTACCAGTCTTTGCAGGTATGGCTTGTTAGAACATACAGGACAATAGATGTTTATGTCTTGGTTTTGCATAAGCATTCCAGTCTTCCAAATATATCGATTTGCATAGATTTATGGAATACATGGCTGAAGATGCAGGTGATCTTCCTCTCTCTATCCACAACAGAAGTGGTGTGATTTGGGGCCCCAGATTGTGGGTGCCCAGCAATGCACGCATGCGAGAGAGAGAGAGAGAGAGAGAGAGAGAGAGAGAGAGAGAGAGAGAGAGAGAGAGATCTACCTGAAGAGATCACATGTGGTCAAAGAGGGTTCTGGATAGCCATTGTGATAAACAGGATACTATACTAGATTATAGACCTCTTGTCTGATCTAGTAGGGCTCATATGATGTTCTTATCAGTTAATAAGTCTCACCCCACCTGCCCTGTTTCGCACTCAGGCAGTTTGTCAGATATTGCTTTGTGTTATTTAAAACAAAATAACAAATCTCAAAATTTATTAACGCTTAGTCTGAAGCTTTATAAGTCTGATGTCCAACAACCCACTCCAAAATCCTTGTTTTCCACAAAAGATCTGCTTCTAGTACAACCATACATTTGGACTAGACCCAAACAGAGGTAATCACACTTAAATACCATTGAAATAAATGTGAAAAGTTAGTCATTACCAGCTGAAGTCCCTCTGATTTTTATAGGACCTATGTAAGTGTGGTTAATGTACTCTGGATCCAAACCATTGGTTGTAGAAGTGGGGGGTTGAAATGTGAGGATCAAGGAGAACAAGTGACACTAGAGGATCATTTAACTGGAAATTGAATCTGGGACCTTCTGCAAGCTGGGCATATGCTCTGTCCCTGAGTTCTTGGTCAACTAATACGTCAGCTACTAAAAAGAGTAGTTTTCATTTACAAGATAGTATACGTGTGGGTAGGTTTATGCTGCATATAGTCAACTATATCACTGTCATTTCTTTTAAATCTATTGTGTTCTTCAGACAATGGGAGAAAGATTTGAGGACCATGTTAAGATCATAGAACTTCTTCTGCATAAACTTGACAACTGTACGGACCAGTTGGTGAATGGACATGTCATAAACCTATGGGAATGGCTGGAGAAACATAGCAAGGATCTCACCTCATGGCTCAATGTGTACTTGTGGACCCTTCATGAGCTCCATAAAAGGTATATGGAAGGTTCTGGCTACAGGTTGGGCAAAAATTGGAAAGAAAACATCAGCAAAGCAATCATGTGGTTGAAACAACCAAATACTACCCTATACAAGTGGCTGGACCTCATAATCTTCACCAAAGCATTGGAGATCAAGGGCAACAGTGTGGGCAATTCACAGAAAAAGTCTACAAAGCTTCATATCCAGCACCCAGAAGACCATGTTAAAATCCTAGAAATGTTATTGGCCCACTACATAGCAACTGCCACTAAGTGGCTAGAGGGATGCAGCACACGGAGAGAAGCATCTTCTCAGAAATTTGCCCCAAAGCTAGGAAGAACACTGGGAGATAAGTGCCTCAGTGTCATGAAATGGCTACAAGAGCATGTTGGTGCCTTGGAACAGTGGCTGTTGGATTCCATGAATTGGCAAAAGAAAAGAAAGATCATCTAAGCATTGTCAGATGTATTTGAATGAGCACTGCATGAGATGGACTTATGAAACTTAGACTGTGGATTTCTACAGTCTATGAACTTGCAGGCTGAAATATTCCAACATGAATAAAACTTAAGCAAATATTTCCTGGATTCATTTTTTTTTATTTTGGCATATAATTTGCTGCTTCTTTCTATCCTTCCAATGAACCCCCTACCAATCTTTCTCTCTAGATTTTTGAAATATACTCGGAGTCAAGTGTGAATTTCATGCTCTTTATTCAACTCATAGTAGCAAGGAATGAATCTTTCCCCAAAACGTCTGCTATATATACACAATGGGCCCCACGTGATTGGCTAATTCCGGGCTACTCATGTAGGCCAATGAGGTTGCGGATTCACTTCATCCAGGAGCCTGATTGGCTGCTCTTGCAGGCCAATCAGGTCGCTGATTCACTTCCATCTGGAGCTGGATTGGGTAGCTCCTGCGGACCAATCAAGCTTTTCCGTTTATCGCTTGGACTTCTCATTTGGGCATCTCAAGGGCGTGGCACAGACCATCCCTGGAAGAGCTATACTTATTTCGTGAAGTACAAAGGATTCATCCACACATTTTTCACTTGGTTTGCTGTGACCTTGTGCCAATCTGACAAACGTAAATGCAAGCGGACACATTTGGTCTGAGCTATTTCAAACATATTGCTGTGGGTCTGAATCACAGACTTGGACGCCAGCATTCCTGAATTTCCAGTGGTTCAGATTGAGATCCCAGGTGTTTCTTGGCCTTTGCCTGCTGTAGCGAACTATTCTTCAAGTTAATTATGAGTTTCATGAGAGCGGCTCGTTGCCTCTCCAAGGCCTGGGATATTTTGGATTAGACTTAAGCTTCCCTTAATGTCACAGAGTCCCTCAGACACATTACTCTGAATTCTAATTCTTGCTGAAGAAACACAAAGTCTACAAAGCATACCGCAAGGCCTTCAAAGCATGTCTGTTTATATTTGAGCTCCAGCCTGCTGGCTCACTTTCCTCTTTTTCTCTTGGGTGGAAAAGGAAGAGCAGGAGGTCAGAGTAGGGTAATCTTTTTTTAATGCAGTGCTTTGGATAAAAACACACACTGACACAGCCAGAGTGAGACAGATATTAATGACATTATAGCTTATTCCTCTTAAGTTGTTGGGTTTTTTTTAACTCCCCCAACCATCTTAAATTCTATTTATCTACATTGATGGCTTTATTAAGACAGGATCTTTTGCATCCATCCTACTGTGGGTGCAAATGTGCACTGCGCATGCATTCATGTGTGCACACAAAGAACCTAAAAGCATCTGCACAAAATCAATGCCATTATTATTATTATTATTATTATTATTATTATTATTATTATAGCTGTTTTTATTAAATGATTTTCTTAGTTAACAAGGGTGCATGCAACATCTCTGTTTTCGATTCATAGAGTCTTTTCTACAGGTCAGTTAAATTTGCCAACCAAGTACGCCACACAATCCCCTACATCAGTGATGGCTAACCTTGACACCCCAGATGTTTTGGAACTACAACTCCCATCATCCCTAGCTAACAGGATCAGTGGTCAGGGATGATGGGAGTTGTAGTCCCAAAACATCTGGAGTGTCAAGGTTAGCCATCACTGCCCTACATTCTAGAGCAGGCACGTCCAACAGGTAGATCACGATCTACTGGTAGATCACGGGGTGTTCCTGGTAGATCTCCAGTCTCTCGGGGATCTCTTCCCCCGCCAAATAAAAAGTAAAAAAAAAAGAATAAAAAAGCTCAGCAACTACTGATTCATAAAGAAAAGTTCAACCACTCTGGCTTCCTAAGAAAAGCTGAACAACTTTTCCTTTCCCAAAAAAGCTCAGCGACTTTTGGTTCCTAGCCAAAAGGTTGACCATCAGATTAAGGTCCACTATCTGACTGCGGATTCAGGACCCTAAACTGTGTTTTATATAACAGACTTTTGATTATGTTCTGTGTATATCACAATGCTCATTCAGTTTCATTCATTCATATATTCCATTTCCTACATTCATTTGCTTCCTAAAAAAAAAGCTGAACAACTTTGTCTTCCCAGAAAAAGCCCAACAACTTTGATCCATCCAACGACAATGGGTAGATCACTGCCAGTTTTTTTACACTGTGAGTAGATCGCAGCCTCTTGGGAGTTGGACGTCCCTGTTCTAGAGGATGAAACAAAACAATGGGTGCACATGAAAATGGATAAAACTGGAAATATCCCCCCACCATGGTGTACAAACCGATTCCTCCAAAACAAAATAAGAAAATCCCCACAATGCTATCATAGACCATCTGGGATGTATTTTGGAATCCCACACTGTAGGGCTGCCATATGTCTGGATTTTCCCGGACATTACCAGGATTTCAAAGGCAGAATTGACATCCAGGGAGAATTTCTGAAAGGCGGTGCTTTGTCCTGGATCACACGCAAGTCAATCAAATGATCGTGTTTTCGGTGCGTTTTTGTAAATTTTTTCATTATATATTTTACATGGCTGTTTCTTTGTTTTATGATGCTTTATGATGACCTATACCTTTAAAAAAAACAACCACAATTTCAGTGGTTTCCTAAAAAAAACAACTCAACAACTTTTTGAAATATGGCAACCCTACCACACTGGAGGGATGCGGGTGGCGCTGAGATCTAAACCACAGAGCCTAGGGCTTGCCAATCAGAAGGTTGGTGGTTCGAATCCCCGTGACAGGGTGAGCTCCCGTTGCTCGGTCCCAGCTCCTGCCCACCTAGCAGTTCGGAAGCACGTCAAAGTGCAAGTAGATAAATAGGTACCGCTCCAGCGGAAAGGTAAACGGCGTTTCCGTGCGCTGCTCTGGTTCACCAGAAGTGGCTTAGTCATGCTGGCCTCATGACCAGCTGTCTGAGGACAAACGCCGGCTCCCTCGGCCTATAGATCGAGATGAGCACCGCAACCCCAGAGTCGTCTGCTACTGGACCTAATAGTCAGGGGTACCTTTACCTTTTACCACACTGGAAGTGGAAGTATAGCACAAAATGCATATTTGCCTGTATGTGTGACAAGGGTAGGAAGCCCAGAATTCTTAAAAAGAACAGCTTAAGATGCTGGAAGTTGCAGATAAACTGTCCCCAGACCCATCCCCATTACAAAAACACTTTCGCCACCTAACAGAGGACACCCACAATCAATGCCTTTATGACATGAAAGTGAACTCTCTCCTCCGCATATAAAACAATATTGAATGCTTTCTAGAAACTGACATCTCAAGAGTGGCAGTCAGGTATTAAATCTTTGGTGCCAGTGGAAGAATTTCCAGATGAAGAAATAGATACGAAGTTGTTGCTCATTTGTTGCAAACCACCAGGAATGAAGCAGCTCTCTTAAAAGACCTGTTGCATTTCCCCTTCCATTCATGCCGCAACGTAGTGAAAATCGCTGTGAAAATCTCAAGGGTGCCCTGTGAAACTGGGGAAAGGTAGAATTTCCTGAAGATCCTTTTGGCGTACACCAGAATAAACATGTTTGTTTCTTATCCCCAAATCTAAGTTAGGGTCCCCAGATTTGCAAATCTGTCCCCGGACAAATTCCGTCCCCGGAATGTCCCCAGATTTGCAAATCTGTCCCCGGGAAACGTGGCAGCGGCAGTCTCAGCAGCCCGGAGCCAGCCTGGTAGCGCAGTTGGCACTGGCTGGCTTCAGGAGCTGCTCGCTACTGCCGCCACTGCAGAAGGGGAACCAGGGACGTCCGGCGGTACAGATCTCCTGCCCCCTGCCCCCTTTGTTTTGACAGATCAGAGGAGGCTCTGGAGTCGCGGGCGGGCAGCCATTGCCCAGGAGGGGTGCAAGGCACGAGATTTCTCTGCCAGGCAAGGTGCAAAGCCCTTCTTTCTCACCCTGTGAAACATAAATGCGCAGAGTTTTTTAAAAAAACTGGGCAACGGCCACCCGACCACGACTCCCAAGCCTTCCCGTGATCAGTCAAAACAAAGGGGGAAGGAGACCGGGGGAGGCTCGGGAGTCGCGGGTGGGCGGCTGTTGCCCAGTTTTTTAAAAAACTGTGCATTTATGTTTCACAGGGTGCAAAAGAAGGGCTTTGCACCTTTATACAATATGCATGTGTGCTTGGGCCCAGGATCTTTTGCCTCACCATCCCCACTACTGACTCCCTGTTGCTAGGTAAAGGTAAAGGTAAAGGGAGCCCTGACCATTAGGTCCAGTCGCGGACGGCTCTGGGGTTGCGGCGCCCATCTCGCTCTATTGGCCGAGGGAGCCAGCGTACAGCTTCTGGGTCATGTGGCCAGCATGACTAAGCCGCTTCTGGCAAATTAGAGCAGAGCACAGAAACGCCGTTTACCTTCCCACCGGAGCGGTACCTATTTATCTACTTGCACTTTGACGTGCTTTCGACGCGAACCACCAACCTTCTGATTGACAAGCCATAGGCTCTGTGATTTAACCCACAGCGCCATCCACGTCCCTGTTGCTACTCAGCTTCAAAAAAAAAAAAAAAGTGTCCCCAGATTCATTGAAAAAGATCTGGTAACCATAATCTAAGTGGGATCCAGGCAGTTTCTCCACACTCATTCCCAGTCCAAAGGAGGAGGGGCAAACAGGTAGAATGAGAACCCAGAAAGCCAATGGGGAGGCCCCTGGGCATAGCTGTCAACCCTCCCTTTTTTGGCGGGAAACTCCCTTATTCCAATGCCGTTTCCCGCTGCTATCCCGGATTGCTGATATCCCTTAAATTTCCCGGATTTCAAAGGAAGCAGCTCCTCTCCCTCCCTGCCGGCCAGGGAGGCTCCTCAGCTGCGTTGCTCGGCTGCCAATAAGGAGTCTGAGACCGACTGGGGGCGGAGCTTGCATGCCTTGTGCAGCCAGACCCTCACGCCCAACCAGACAGACAGCCTGCCTGCCGTCTATGCGCTCGCTCTTTCACTCACCCGTTCGTGCGCAGCCTCTGGAGCGCAGGGTGGCAAGGCTACCCTCGCGGCATCCCTTATTTTCAAATCCGAAAGTTTGAAAAAATCCCTTCTTTTCAAATCCGAAAGTTGACAGCTGTGATTCCCACATGCACACCCTCTGAAGGTGTTAAATTCTATGTGGAGGAAATCCCCATGACATCAAATGGGAGATTTCCTCCCCAAGCAAATTAACCATTTCAGAGATGGATATCCTTCTGGATCATGTAATTTTAATAATAATAATAATAATTCCCTCCACAGTTGCTGCAATCTCGATAATTATTGTACCTCCCCTTCCCCAGCTGATAATGTTTGCATTTAAAAAACACCCAACCAACTACACATCAAATGGAAAGGCACATTTAACACCTCATCTGGGATGTATTTTGGAATACTGCCACTGTAGGGCTGCCATACGTCCAGATTTTCCCAAACATTACCGGGATTTCAAAGGTGGAATTAACAGCCGGGGGGAATTTCTGAAAGGCAGCGCTTTGTCCTGGATCATAGGCAAGTCAATCGAAAAATCGTGTTTTTGTATTTTTTCCATTATGTATTTTACATGGCTGTTTCTTTATGATGCTTTATGATGACCTATACCTTTTTTATAAAAAAAACCCCACAATTTCAGTGGTTTCCTAAAAAACAACTCAACAACTTTTTGAAATATGGCAACTGTACCACACTGGAAGTGGCAGTATAGCATAAAATGCGTATTCGCCTGCATGTGGGTCAAGGGTAGGAAGCCTATAATTCTTAAAAAGAACAATTTAAGATTCTGGAAGTTGCATCTGATGCAAGCAATAAAATCTTTATGCACATTAATTACAGCAGGATCGGAGGAAACAGAGATTCATATACTTCCAAACAATGGTTTGGATTTTAATACAATGTTAAACACTCAGATTGTGCTGGCGAGAAAACTTGAATTTGCAGACGCCTGGACTAAGCTAACTATGGCCTTAATCCAATACCATAATGTTTTAGATTTGTTTTATTTCAGACCCCTGGAATTTTGGCAGGTTTGTGTGTGTGTGTGTGTGTGTGTGTGTGTGTGTGTGTGTGTGTCAAGAAGTAACTTTATCCACTCTGATCTTCCTTTGTTAATTATTCCTTGCTCAACTCTGAAATCTCCAGGACAAATAAGTGTCCTGAGAAAGATCCACTAACCAAGTATCAGCACATCAAAGGTGGAATCCTGAGGGACACAGCAAATGTTCTGTAGTTGCACCTGGAAAATGTTTCCCACTCTGTACATAGATTATAAGATCTCAACATGCTGGGATACAACAGATCCTCTGAGTCAGTTTGCCAAGTGGACTCAGAAGTAGACAAAAGCCAGGACACACAACTTCACAGGATGGAAGAGTGCCTCCATTTTCCCTCCATTGAGGAGAAAGCCAACGGGAGAGGAGGTTTATACTAACACACATCATTGATCCTCCTGGTCCGGTTATGTCTGATTTGAAAGGCAATAACAGTCCAGGACCTCAAACTGAGCTACCTGGTACCCAAGAACCTTCAAATCAGGAATGGGAAATATGTAGCCCTCTAGATGTTGTTGAACTCCCAGCTCCTATCAGCTCCAGTTCGCATGGCCAGTGGTGAAGGTTGTTGAGTCCAGCAACAACTGGGCAGCCTCAAATGGACATATCTTCCAACATCTTAAGGTCTTTCATATGGAAGTTGGAGTCAGCTTGTTCTCTCCTGCTCCGGAGGGCAGGACCCGAATCAATGGCTTCTTCAAGTTACCAGAAAGGAGATCCCAACGAAACATCAGGGAGAACTTTCTGGTGGCAGGAGCTGTTTGACCATTGAAACAGACTCCCTCAGAAGGTGGTGGACTCTCCTTCCTTGGAGGTTTTTAGGCAGAGGTTGGATGGCCATCTGTCGTGGATGCTTTAGTCCAGTATACATGGCTTCGGTACATGGCTTCAGTATAAATGGCTTCGGTCCAGTATACCTGAAGGAGCGTCTCCACCCCCATCGTTCAGCCCAGACACTGAGGTCCAGTGCTGAGGGCCTTCTGGCGGTTCCCTCACTATGAGAAGCCAAGTTACAGGGAACCAGGCAGAGGGCCTTCTCGGTAGTGGCACCCGCCCTGTGGAACGCCCTCCCATCACATGCCAAGGAGATAACTATACAACTTTTAGAAGACTTCTGAAGGCAGCCCTGTTTAGGGAGGCTTTTAATGTTTAATAGATTATTGTATTTTAATGTTCTGGTGAAAGCCGCCCAGAGTGGCTAGGGAAACCCAGCCAGATGGGCGGGGTATAAATAATAAATTATTATTATTATTATTATTATTATTATTATTATTATTATTGAGATTCCTACCTAATAGGGGTTGGACTAGATGACCCTCAGGGTCTCTTTCCAATTCCGCAATTCTGTTTTTTTATGGCAGGGATTGGCCATAGAACATTTTGCATGCAGGATATGGGCCTACCCCTGAGCTGTGACCCACCCCCACCCCCCACCCCATCAAGATGCCATTACTATGGTGAAATAAATATTACTACAAACCTGTATTAAAAATCTGCTGTGGGCTGAGGGCGACATCCGGTGTCTGCAAGTGGACTTCTGCTAGTGCAATGAGATTTCCCTTTCCTCTCCTCCCCCTAACAGCCTACGGTGCCCCCAGAAATCTGCTCTAGAGGGTTCACTCACATGCCGGAGCAGTTTTGTGAAGAGGGTGGCAGGGATATGGGAAATGCATTCTGCCAAGCCATTGGTGGACATACACGTTTGGATTTCACCCATTACAACATGTATCCAGTGCCAGATTTACGTATAAGTTAAACAAGCTATAGCTGAGGGCCCCACTCTCTTAGGGGGCCCCAAAAAATTTAAAGGGAAAAAAACTGGGTGTACATTTCCAAAATATAAGATAAAAAACAAATAAAATAAAACCTAGCTGCAGTCCAGAACATCTGGGGGACACTAGGTTGGGCAAGATTGGAATTCTGTTTCCAAACCCAACCTGGCTTGTCTTGGTCAGCGTTAGGAAACATGATAAGAAGACAGTAAAAATCCTTTTAAAAATCCTTCTTTGAGGCTGGCAAATGCCAATGCCTTTCTATGCTCCAACCGCTGGAAAAATATTCTAAATGTTTATATCGATCCCAAGGAAGTGGCAGTACTATTTTATTTTATTTTTTTGCTTGGCTATAGGTGTGAGCCACAAGCATGTCTGGAATGTGTTTATTGTGAATGCAATGAAGCCGGGAGAGGAGGAGATATTCCTGTCTGGTGGAACTAGGGGGAAGTCCGACAGCTTCACATTTTCTTGCGTCAGCCAGTAGAATCAAGGAAAGCAATTGTTTCGTTCAACCCGAGTCTACGGCAAACATGTGCACCGCATGCTTGTCTCCATCCATGTGTTGGCATTATTGCTAACACGTTTGCACCATCAAAGCCCAGCATATCTGGGCATTGGCCAGGATTCCCTACCCAACGGCCCCCCCAGCAGTGGCAGCTTCCCTGCCTGCCCCCCATCAACAGGTGGTGGGAAATTATGGGACCCTCCAGACATCATTTTCATCATGGTTATTTTTTCTTTTTCTTTTTCTTTTTTTTAAAAAAATCATTTTTATTTGATTTTCCGATACAAAATTATAAAAACATTCAAATACATATCCATATACAGAGAGTCCTCTGAATCTCTGGACTTCCCACCCCCCACCCCACCCCCTGCCTGGAGTCGCATTTTAAACATTTAAAACTGCATCTTCTTCCAAACTCGACCTATTATATCGATCCATATTTTCCATGGTAATTATTACACTACAAAAGAAATCAAAATCCTGCCAATGTTTCCATCTGCTTAAATAACTTATAAATTCTTCCCATTATTTTGTAAAGTTTTCCAGTCTGTGCCATTTCGGCATAGTCATCAGCTTGGTTTGCCATTCTTTTCTGGTAGGAACTTTTTCTTCTCTTCATCTCTGGCCTAGTAGCATCCGGGCGGCTGTTGTTCCATATGTAAAAAGTCTTTTCTGGTCCTTTGGGATACCAGTACCTGTAATTCCTAATAAAAAAGCTTCTGGTTTTTTTTAACAAAGTTATTTTAAACATTTTTTTTCATTTTGTTATACATCATCACCCAGAAAGCTTTCACCACCTTACAGGACCTCCACATAAGATAAAAAAGTACCTTCTTTTTCTTTACATTTCCAGCAGGTATTTGTACTTGTCCAAAAAATTTAGGCAGCTTAGGTAAAGGTAAAGGGACCCCTGACCACTAGGTCCAGTCGCGGACGACTCTGGGGTTGCGGCGCTCATCTCGCTTGATAGGCCGAGGGAGCCGGTGTACAGCTTCCGGGTCATGTGGCCAGCATGATTCTGGCGAAACCAGAGCAGCGCATGGAAACGCCGTTTACCTTCCCGCCAGAGCGGTATCTGTTTATCTACTTGCACTTTGACGTGCTTTCGAACTGCTAGGTTGGCAGGAGCAGGGACCGAGTAACGGGAGCTCACCCCGTCGTGGGGATTCGAACCACCGACCTTCCAATCAGCAAGCCCTAGGCTCAGTGGTTTACACAACAGCGCCACCCACGTCCCAACTTTAGCCAGCTTAGTAGGAGTCAAATACCACCGGTACATCATTTTCATATAATTCTCTTTCAAAGTACAACAGGCCGTAAATTTCAGTTTCATGGTTATTTCCCCCCCCCCTTATTATGGTTTGTAGCGGATGGTGGCAGGTGGGGGTGGCAGCACACACCTGAGATCCAGGTAGTTGAGCCCCAATTGCAGAGCAGAAAAGGTGAGTTATTTGGGCGGCTGATGCAGTTGCAACACACCAGCAGGAGGTCATCCTATAATTTTTCATACCCTAAATCAGGCATCCCCAAACTTCGGCCCTCCAGATGTTTTGGACTACAATTCCCATCATCCCTGACCACTGGTCCTGTTAGCTAGGGATCATGGGAGTTGTAGGCCAAAACATCTGGAGGGCCGCAGTTTGGGGGTGCCTGCCCTAAATGCATAGCTGTCAACCCTCCCTTTTTTGCAGGAAACTCCCTTATTCCAATGCCGTTTCCTGCTGCTATCCCGGATTGTTGATATCCCTTAAATTTCCCGGATTTCAAAGGAAGCAGCTCCTCTCCCTCCCTGCCAGCCAGGGAGGCTCCTCAGCTGCGTTGCTCGGCTGCCAATAAGGAGTCTGAGACCGACTGGGGGCGGAGCTTGCATGCCTTGTGCAGCCAGACCCTCACGCCCAACCAGACAGACAGCCTGCCTGCCGTCTATGCGCTCGCTCTTTCGCTCACCAGTTCGCACGCAGCCTCTGGAGCGCAGGGTGGCGAGGCTACTTGGTGCCATTGCACCGCCCTTGTGGCATCCCTTATTTTCAAATCCGAAAGTTTGAAAAAAAACCCTTATTTTCAAATCCGAAAGTTGACAGCTATGCCTAAATGCTCAGGGAATAGGGGTTTTCCTTCTTGAGTTTTGCTATAGGACAAGAATGCGCCTCCAGATGGCAACAAAGCAGTAACATCGGGGAAGTATCACAGAACAACTAATAAATGTTTTGGGGTTTTTAAATGTGTGGATGGTCCAGTATAAATCTACCACAAATGCACTGTTATTGCATCAGTGACATATGGCAGAATTCACTTACACACACAAAAATAAACAGTCTGGATGCGCCTTATAAGCCACCACTGTAAATTTACCAAAGCATCTCAAAGCACTAGGAATGAAGGAGGATTTCAATTTAGTTTGCATTTAAAGAGGAACCTATCAAATACACCCATTCTGAAACCGACACACAGTAATCCTTAAGAGATTTGAACTTACCTGAAAGTTGCAATGAAGTTCTCCAGCCAGTTTGCAAAAAAAAACAAAAAAAAACAAAAAAAACACAAATGTAGGGGAAAGGTTTGTATTTAAAAAAAAAAGACATTGGTGAAGATAATATGGACAAAGGCGTGATATTAGAGGAAATTGCTTGCAAAACTGTACATTAGTCAAAACTGCATATAAAATAGGAATTTTCATGGGAATTTAAAAAAAAAAAAAACAAACGCAAATTGCTGCAAAATGAACTGAATTAAAGATTAGAAAAATGCGAAACTGGGAGAAGTGAAACTGACAGGTCTTTCCAACCCCACAGAGCACCTGAGGTAGCTGGAAATTCTGGGAAATTTAAAGCAGCTGCTTAAGGGCCACAGATGCATGAATCTCTCGATTTCCAGAGTGGTTTAGTAATCAATCCCTCTTCCCAGGGAACTCTAGGAATTGCAGCTCTGTGAGGAGAATGAGGGTTCTCCTAACAACTGTCAGCTCCATTAATAAACTACAGTTCCCAGGATCCTTTGAGGGAAGCCATTACCGTTGAAGTGGTATAACAGAGCTCTACATTTACGTATGTGGCAGATGTGACCTCTGTCACTTCCATTCTGTATTGTGTTTTTCAAATTAGATCTTTGCTGAGATGTGTAAATGGCTTAGAGATTTCTACTGAAATAGAAAGCAACGTAGAAGTTAAATAAATAATAATAAATCAGAGAGAGAGCATAGATTTCCCAACATGAGATTCCAAATGTGTACCTGCCCACCCTCTCAGCTCTTACTTTTCCACTCCAACAAATATTATTTTAATATTTCAAATATTAAAATATCTGACCTAATTTTATTGGCTGAAAAATCTATGTGAGTAAGCCATATAGGTGCTAGGTGTGACAGGGATGAGGCCTTTTAATATTTAGGGAAGGAGCCTAGAAGATATTTTCACTTTTGAAGTGTTGGCAGGTATGCAGTCGTCTAGAAATTTATTGATATTGTGTAATAGGTCACCTAAGTCATATGATGTTCCTTGTGATTACTGGCTGAACAGCAAACATTTAAAAATAGGAGTAGCATAAATAGCATGTACTAAATAGCCTTTTCATGTCCTTTTTTGATGAAGAAGCACCACTCCCTGCAGCAAATGTCCTGTCCGTGCAAAAGGTTCATAACATAACAATAAAAAGGGCAGGAGCAGAAGAAGAATCAAGCAGCAGATTGGAAAATTCCCGTGCCAGAAGGGAATATTTTTAGAAAGTTTTGCATGATTCTACTTAGCCTTTTCTGTGGAAAAATATTTCAGCTGTCATAAAAAAAAGCCGCCGCGCCCCCCCCCCCTTCATTTTGGTGTTTGGATAACTCGGCAACGGCTTTGATTTAAAGCTTCAAGCTTTGCTATTTCCCTTATGTGAGGTAAGATAGCCAGTACTTGTTTAGAGGAGGGGGGAAGTAATTGATGACTTTGAATGCTCCAAAACGTGTTTTTGCAGTGCAGTGAGAGCTTTGGACGCTAAGAAAATAAACTGTCAGGCTTCGGCCTTCCCTCCCCAAAGGTGAGAGGAAGTCACTTGCTTTTCCATTTCCTGCTGTACAAATAGCCTCAGCATATAGGTCTGGCCAAGGACTCAACCTGAACTGGCCTATTTTTCTTTCTCTCCTTCCTTCCCCCTGCCAGGCTCCGTCCTTTTGGAGAGACTTCAGCACAAGATAATAATATCCAATAGTTCTCCAGTGTGACCTTTTCCCATATTCCTGTGAGAGATCACCACCTCTGTAGAGGAGCAACTCACTCCTTGCCATGCTTGGATAATAATAATAATTATATCCCGCCCATCTGGCTGGGTTTCCCCAGCCACTCTGGGCAGCTTACAACACATGAAACACTCCATCAACCATTAAAAAACAAGGTATCCTATATAAGCAACAAACAAACCAATAGATCAATAAAAAACCAATAACAACAATAATAAACAGTTTACAGTTATACCCAAGTTAAAATAACCACCAACCCCAACTGAACATTTAACCAACACCAACCCGACGAAAATGAAACAGAGGAACCAAACTTAGAACCGTTTAAAACATTTTAGACAGTTTAGAGCAGGCATCCCCAACCTGCGGCCCTCCAGATGTTTTGGTCTACAACTCCCATGATCCCTACCTAGCTAACAGGACCAGTGGTCAGGGATGATGGGAATTGTATTACAAAACATCTGGAGGGCCAAAGGTTGGGGATGCCTGGTTTAGACAGATGGATGCTCCGTCGCTATGGCAACTGCCACTTCCTTTCCTGGATAAAGGTAAAGGTAAAGGGACCCCTGACCATTAGGTCCAGTTGCGGACGACTCTGGGGTTGCAGTGCTCATCTCGCTTTACTGGCCAAGGGAGCTTCCGGGTCATGTGGTACAGCTTCCGGGTCATGTGGCCAGCATGACTAAGCCGCTTCTGGCGAACCAGAGCAGTGCACGGAAACGCCATTTTACCTTCCCGCTGCAGTGGTACCTATTTATCTACTTGCACTTTGACGTGCTTTCGAACTGCTAGGTTGGCAGGAGCTGGGGATCCGAGCAACGGGAGCTCACCCCGTCGCAGGGATTTGAATCACCGACCTTCTGATCGGCAAACCCTAGGCTCTGTGGTTTACACAACAGCACTACCCGCATAGTGGATACTCCCTGCATATTCCTTCTTTCAGTCAGTAGTAGTATGCACCGTAGTAGTTATTACTTGCCCTTTCCCC
>JAWWNF010000584.1:0-184720 GCA_034641395.1 Darevskia armeniaca | reverse complement strand
CTAAAATTAATAAATGCGCAAATAATGTAGTTTGACCCACAGCTAAATAGCTCCTTAGCAATTCTACTATGTGAACAGTGTCCTCTTCTGTAAGAACTCAGGGTTCGCTGGGAAAGGCCAGCAGTGCCCTGTCAAGTGACTGAGTCAGGAATTCAAAGACAGGACCTTGGAGAGCAGCTATCAAGGCTGTTGACTCAACAAGTACCCAGACCCAATTGAAGCTTTATCTATGTTGACTGGGCCTGTGCTATTGCAAGCTCCACCTCCCCAAAGGACCTGGATGACTGTTGGAAGACCCTCTCCTTATTTTACAATATTTGACTCCTGCAAAACCTGAGGAGTCAAGGGTGCTTTGAGAGACTCTTCCTCTGAATCTGAGGGTGATAGCAGGTCATTGTCCCCTGGCCTGAAGAAAGACATGGCACCCCTTTCCCCCCCCAAGAGCAAAGCCAGAGCCTTGTCATCATTCCACAAGTCCTCTGCCACATGTCACTTGAAGAGCTACTTTATGATTAAACTTCTCCCTCTGAAATCAACAGAACATAAAACCCCTTAACCTTGTTTCAGGTCTATCGTATTGGCAGCACTGCGTACATGTTTTGCTAAAGCCAATATGTTAAACTTGGTGATTAACATGGGTGAAATGTTTTTTTTCTGGGAAACATTTTTTCAGTGCTCTGTACTTGTCTGTTCCTGCCCACTTTCACCACTGCCTGGTAAGCTTGAGATTTTAGCTCCATGGATATTAAGGATGAATGCACTAACCATAATTACACAAGCTGCTGAATGTTAAACTGCCTACTGTAGGCTGCTTTGACTTGCCAGCTCTATAGTCAGCTCCTGCTTGCTTCCCCATTATTGAGGGAGGTGATGGTCCTCCTTGTAGACTTCTGAATCATTAACATTTTCATGGCATCCTCATATATTATGCTTCAGTGAAAACAGACCTTCCAACTCAGTTTATTTGATGTTGGAAGATAACAGGTGTAGCTCTCAGCAAGGATCAGTGAAAGAGATGGAAGTTACTGAACTTTTACTGCTATCCACTTATGTTTAAAGGTAAAGGGACCCCTGACCATTAGGTCCAGTAGTGTCCGACTCTGAGGTTGCGGTGCTCATCTCGCTTTATTGGCCGAGGGAGCCAGCGTACAGCTTCCGGGTCATGTGGCCAGCATGACAAAGCCGCTTCTGGCAAACCAGAGCAGCGCACGGAAACGCCATTTACCTTCCTGCCGGAGCAGTACCTATTTATCTACTTGTACTTTGACGTGCTTTTGAACTGCTAGGTGGGCAGGAGCTGGGACCAAGCAACGGGAGCTCACCCTGTCGCAGGGATTCGAACCGCCGACCTTCTGATCAGCAAGCCCTAGGCTCTGTGGTTTAACCCACAGCGCCACCTGGGTCCCTCCACTTATGTTTACCCTTCAACTAAAATCCAATGCTGCAGTAGTGGTCTTCAGAACATTCTACCATAATCTACACTGTTCCCATTGACTAATATGTTACGCAACCCCTGCGCATTGCAAGAACATGTTTTAGGGCACACACTACAATTCTATGATTCCACTCAGTAAACATGTGGAACTGGCTAATGCTGTTGCATTTCACGTATGTCTCACATGTGCCAAGAGTTTTCCCTAGGAAAAGCTTGACCCATCCTGTAGTTGCCCATTGTGGAGAAATATTGGTAGTGGTGGCCCTCATGTGTTATTGAGGAATCCCCGATGAGCCATGGATCCCCAGAATGCAGTTTGAATGCAGTGTCTGTGTTGCTTAAAGGCAAACCTTACATGAGCCCATGACAAATCACATCTGACGCCTATCATAAGTTTCAGGTATTAACCATAGTATTGTAATCCACTGTATCAGAAAGAAATGAGAAGAGAACGCTATAGCCTTAAGATTACAAACCTCAATTCTAAACGTTGGGAGAGCTCACCTTCTTAAGCTTATGCAATGCATGCTCTAAGCCTGCTATGAGCCTGAGACCAGAGGCCCCCATTAGCATTCACTCCTCTCTGACACCTCGCGAAGCAGTTGCAGATCACGTTCCCCCTTAGGCTGTTAAAAATATTTCTGAGAAGGAAACAGGAAAATTGCATTTGGACCCTCTCCGAGTCTATCTTCAAGGTCCTTAACGTCAAAGCTGAAGGGAAATGTTTTTAAAGATAGCCTTCTTTGAAGAGGTATGAGCCAAGGTTTAAACAGTGCTCCATTGATCCCAGCTTGATTCTTCTGTTTTGGAACATTGATTTTTACATTTCCCGGACCCATATGATCAGGGGTCCAAGACTGCGGTTTACTCACTTGAATTGTACATGACCCTTCTTTGTGGAACCGGGAACTGTGGTTGCTGACTAAGCTATTCATTGTTTTTCATCGGCTGTTGTCAAGGAAAGTTCAGTTCCATAGCTTAGCCTAAAACTGCCATGGATCGCAATAACAGTAGCGGAGGGGTCCTTTGTTAGAGCCCCTGCTGGAATGCAGGCTGAGCAGAAAAATAGCAGCTTTTTCACCAAAGTATGATAGAAATAGAGTGGAGTCCAGGAGGATGTCGTGCTTTGCGTAATTTCTCTCAAGCCAACTGCCTGTTCCTCTGTAACATGTAGAGAAGGCTCAGGTCTTTTAGTTAGAGGGGAAAGCGAATGGCGCTGTCCTTTGTAGACCCTGTGTGCTGAGTGAACTGCAGGCACGAGCAACTTAGGATTCCCGCAATAGTTGCTTGGTATTTTTCAATGTTGAACTGGATGAAGCCCCTTCGTCGCAACCTCGTGGTTCCCCACCATTCCCTCATTGCAGCTTCACTGACAATACATGCCTGTTAAGAGCTCTTCAGGAACCAAGCCAAAATGTGAGCATGGTGATGTCATTCATGCCTTGAAAAAGAACATGGCATCAGTTCAGAAAATGGGACGGTGACAAATGCTACGCATGGGGTGCAACTAGACACGATGATCCAAATGGGTCTTTTCTGAATATGTATAAAAGCAAGGGTGTGGGATAACATTTAAAGGGAAGCGTGAGTGGGCAGTGAAGCTGGGCACAAGGCCAAATCCTGACTGGTCTTGGTTCCACTCATTACTGGAGTAAAGCTCACCCTGTTCCATTGCTGTGTGGTCTTTGTCAAAAATATATATGCAGAAATCCTTTTAAACATGCTCATTTTGTTTAAAGGGGTTTTTAATAAAGAAGAAGAACCTTAGGAGGTGGTCTGCGGGCTGCCTTCATTATTTAAAAAAAAGAATTACCACCACCTACAAGCAGCTAGCTGGCATGGGCTGAAAGCAAAACAAGTCCCCCTGGGAGTGATGAGTCTTAATGACATGCCGTCACTCTCATCTCGGGGAATCTTATTTTTGAAGGGAAAAAAAGGTATGTAAAAAATCATTTTTTAAATGCACAGTGTATCCTGGGAAAAATAATAATTTGTTCCTGAGATCATCTTTTGGCTGGGGATCAGTAGAGAGAACCTTGTTTCCTATTCCATCAACATATGATGGGGACTGTCACTGGAGGATAGGGTTCTGATTATGGGTGGGGGGACGGAGGACTCATTGGGTCACTATCCAGCCCAGCCTTGCTCCCAATTCCTTCCCTAGTGCAGATGCTGGTACTAGACACCGGGTATTCCTTCCTTCACTGTCCAACTTGGTCTTCATTGCAAATGAGGGAGATGGCTCATAGCACTCTCATACACAGACACACACAGAGGCTCATAGCACACACTCTAAGACACACAGACCAGGCACATACAGGCAGGCAGGCAGGTGCCATACGCACACAGCTTGCTTCCCTCGCTTCTTGCCATTCCCAGTGGGAAAGAGGCCAGGAAAACCTTTGGAAGCAGCTGGTCAAAGGTGCCTTGCTCCCCAAAGCACAGACTTCACTCACCCCTTGCATTTCCTGATTTCCAATAAAATGTCTTTGACTTCTGTTTTAAAATCCCACTATATCTAACATGCATGTCTCAATATGGGCGAGTCCACACTGGCATTTGCTTTCACTGGATTCCCACCCCATCCTTATTTGGCAATTTTGGGAAGCTGAATCTTTTCTCTGAGGCATTGATTGTAAGGGAGAAATAAGGGTTTTTGAACAAAAACTGCTGCACCTGCACATGGATTGTCACTGTCACTTGATAGCATAACGTTGTCATATGACTATTTGTCATTTACCTTTGATTGTTATCGGCGCAGCAACTGGAATCAGCCTAGGAAGTGACAGGCCTGTTGTGTGTTGCTAGGATTTCAGCATGAATCCACCCTGCAGCTGGTTTCACAAGACTTCCAAGGTGGTCCTATGGTACAAGCTCATTGTTGGCGACCGCATAAGGGCTGAAGCTGGAACCGTGTAGTCATCAAGTTCTTATGTTCCACCATAAGCAGAGTCAACAGGACAGCAACAGGGCCCTTATGTTCAAGGAAGAATGGAAGGCACTTCAAGCATCATGGCAAACTACTTCGTGGGAAAGGGTAACGCAGTGTGGAACAGGGGGTGCTGGTTTGATCCTATCCTGTAGGAATGTCCAGAGCTTGTGCTTTAAGGGCTCTGCTGCCAACAATAAGATAGTAGAAGGGAGAGGTGGCTGGACCTCCACATCAAAAGTACTAACAGAAGCCAACAGAAGGAAGACCCAGGTCCTCCAGGGTCTCAGGAACTAGAGACTTCCAACTTCCTCTTCCCTTTCCATGTTTCGGGAGGCTCCAGAGCCCAGTGCCAAAGAGGCCCAGCTGCCACAATGGCTCCTGGAATAGCATTGGCTTAGTAAATGAGTTCCCAGGTTTAATACTCATCTATGGTCCCCAAAGAAGAAGATCTGAGAAGACAGGCACAGACCCATAGTGGGAGTGCAGTATAATAGCCGATAAGAATGACAGGCATATGGACCAATAGCTTCACTGGCTGCTGAGGCCCCAGGAATCCTCTCATTTTGCCCAGCCCCCCTCATCCTATCTAATCACAACCTGGGCTCTTTAGGAAGAATGCTGGTGTCTCATGGTTATGGACCCAGGACCCCATGTTCCGGAAGTCCATCCTCACCTATCTTCCATTCTCTCAAACTGAGGTTTCTCATTGCACCATCAAGAACCCTCTAATATCAAACTATATCATTTGTCAGGGTTGCACCAGATGAGCAGGAGTGGTGGCAAGACCCCCTAGGCGAAGCGGCAACCACGGAAGAGTCCAGAGAAATGGAGGGATTCTTACCTGAAGAAGACTGGTGGTGACATGCCTCAGAAGAGGAAGAAGCAGATGGGGAAGAGGGAAGGCCAGAACAGGAGGAGGAAGAAGTTGAGCCAGAATCAGGCCCTTGTGAGGAGAGGAGCCAGAGGGCCCCCTCCCCTCCTCCCATCTCAGCTGTAGAGCGTAGAGCTGAGAAACGGAGGGAGCAATTGGAGGCAGTTGCAGCTCGTAAAAGGCGTGGTGGTGAGCTGGCTACTTAAGAAAGGCTGGCTGCTTCCCTCACCAGCACCTGCAACTGCTATGCTGAAGCACGTAGTTGTGTCTGCTCATCCTGTTCCTGGTTCCTGTGTTCCTGACTTCGGCTTCCTGACTCCTGACTTCCCCCTGACCTCGGCTTGTGACTTCGGCTCCTGACTCCTGGCTTCCTCCTGACCTCGGCTTCCTGACTTCTGGCTTGAACTGACTTTGGCTGGCTTATGACCCAGACTGTTTAACCTCAGCTTTATCAGAGCGCCAACTTGTTGGCGTCCTAACATTATTGATCAAGGACATTATTAGCCAGTAGTTGCCCACTCAGATAGGTTTATTACAGAAATTGTGATCAGCAGCTCAAGGTTCTCCTGTAATAAGCCTGTCAATCTGCTATTCCACATAAGCAGCCACATAGCTCACCTTCAAAAGAAAACATAACCAGGCAAACTCCCTCCCTCACAACATTATTTTCCTTTTGTGATGAAAGAACTCCTTCCATTGGAGATCCAGTTGTCTCCCGCAGTTTTGTCTCTGGCAAAAACTGTTTGTCCAGGCATTTGGCATGTAACTGGAAGGAAATCCTGCAGTTCAATTATTGCTAGTGCTGAGCTGTGTGTTGTTGTTGCATTTTATATTGGTTTTAATTATTGCTCTTTGGCTTTTTTCTTCTTTTTGAAAAGAAAGTTGATATACATGAAAAAAAATCAGGAAAATCTCATTATGAATTAACCACAGTTTTAAGAAGGATATTAACAAGCTGGAACATGTGCACGGGAAGACACCCAGATGATCAAGGGTCTGGCAACCAAGCCTTTTGAGTAATGGTTGAGAGAGTTTGGTATGTTTAGCCTGGAAAAGAGTAGATATGATAGCCATCTTCAGATATCTGAAGGGCTGTCATGCGGAAGAAAGAGCAAGCATGGTTTCTCTTACTCCAGAGTGTAGGACCTGAACCAATGGCTTCAAGTTACAAGAAATGAGGTTCTGACTAAACATCAGGAATAACTTTTTGACAGTAAGAGCTGTTCAACAGTGGAATGGACTCCCTCAAAAGGTGGTGGGTCCTCCTTCTTGAAGGTTTTTAAGCAGAGGTTGGATAGCCATCTGTCATGGATGCTTTAGCTGAGTTTCCTGCATTGCAGGGGGCTGGACTAGATGACACTGGGGGTCCCTTCCAACTGTACAATGCTATGATTCTATGAACATCTATTTTATTTTATGCAACATTGTTGTTGTTTAGTCGTGTCCGACTCTTCGTGACCCCATGGACCAGAGCACGCCAGGCACTCCTGTCTTCCACTGCCTCCCGCAGTTTGGTCAGACTCATGTTGGTAGCTTAGACAGCATTAAGTAGATGTAAAAAAAAAATCCTTAGGTAAGGCTATGTCACCTCAAGCAAAGTTCCCCTTTCCCTTCATTCTGTTTGTGTGCCTATCAAACTGCTGATCAGCACTTACGGCACTCGTAGCAGGAAGGGGGAAAGTAATTCTTGTTGCTCCTCAGAAACAGTCTTCTGTACAAAACCTTTCTAAAAATACCACCCTTATTAAGTTTACTGTGTAAGAGAGGCCACACACCCTCACGGGGTGGGGTGGCGGGTAGCAGGAGTCCACAAACGCTAGATTTTCTCTAATAAAGATAGTGATCAACAAATGATCTTGCAGACTGCGTCTGTTCAAAGGAACAATAACAAAAACCACGTCTGCTCACCTCATCATTCTAAGCAACTTTTATAGGTTCTACATAGTAACTCTTCTTATACTATACCTTAATTGTGTTCACTGTTGTGTGAGAAATAAAGAACATCATTCTTGGCATCATTTATAAAAGGAGCCTGAGGCTTTAATCCTGGTCACACTAACTTGAGAGCAGGTTCCCCTGATCAGAGTAGAACTTACTGCTGAGGGAAACATGCATCTGGCTTTAAGAGTTATAATAAAAATAAGCTCTCTGTTTTGGGTTTGTCTACAGCATCAGATGAGTAATCACCAACCTGCCATAAACCCCCCAAGATGTTCATTACAGTTACAATCCTTTGCCCTAAAAGGGCTCCATTCCCCTACTGCTCCTGCCCAGGGTTACTATACTGGCAAGAATTGTTCGACTCTGCTGTAGGTGAGGCTCTGGCAGAGGCAGCCAGTCCCACGATGAGGCAGCTGCCTTGGGCCACAGATTCTGGATGCCATTAAGGGCAGCTGAATGGGAGACGGGCTTGAGATAGAAAATGCAAATACCATTTCTCTCCTGCAAATGAACGTGGGACACGACCCACCAATGATCCTCTCTCTATCCTGCCCCCCCATCCTGTTTGTGTCTTGCAAAGGACACAGACTGGATGGTTAGCACAGGGTGTGCAGCTTGCTCTGGCAAAAGGCTAGAAGTTGGCTGGGGTCTTTTGAACCTCTGCCTCCAGTCCTCATATCCTAGACTCCACCCACCATTTGAAGCACCACAGAGGACCAACCTTCTGACTTACAGGTGGGCAGATCTGAACTCCCTGGCCTCCTGCCCCAGGTGTGCTCCCTGTGCTGTTGGACTGGTGAAGTAAGTTGTTAGCGACACAGCCACTTTGTTCCATGGGAGGAGGCCCGTGGGAATCCCAGCTCTGGCTCCGCTGCTGTGGGATCTGGCCTCGTGGGCCCTGCCTACCAGCCTTGGGTTCAGTGGTCAACAGCATCAGGCTTAGAGTCAAGAACTCAGACTGACTTCTTCATTGGGGACACCACAACCTTTAGCTTTGGTCATTGCTGGCCTCTGCAGTCAGGACAGCCGGCTCTGCCTAATAACTCATTGCTCCTGTGGTGTGTGCGCACAGCTTTCCGATATGCCCACAATTGTCTGGATTGGGGCCAAATACTTCTTACGAAACAAACGGGTTCCCATCCCCCCCCCCTAAAAATGTCGTGCAAACCCTAGTACAGTGTGTAAGCAAATGGTGACTGCCAATACTGGCAACATTGTTGTGAGGAAAATCTGTTACTGTTCTGGCTATATTTAGCAGGTTTCTTTAGAAGCCTGTTCATATGTATAAATATAGTAATCACCCCAACTGGAAAGTAACAGGGAAAAAAGAAAACTCTCTCTCTCGGAGTTCAGTAACTTAATTTAGTCTGCTTGACATCATCCTAATGTCTGACTCACAAATATGGCTCAGCAGCAAAGCAGGGTTTGAACCCTGAATGATGGCATCTTGGTAGTCAGGAAGCTGAGAGTGCTGGCAGCTACTTCAGGACTCCATGGTACCTGCTGACAAGCGCCACCCTCCCCCCGCCCCCCAGACCATAAGCCTTCCCTAAGGAGGGGCTTTGTTTGTAAGGTGGATTGTAAGAGCATTTGGCCAAATGAGCTGACCGTAGCTCTCCTCCGTCCTTCCAGGAAGGTCAGGGGTGAAGCAGGTATGCCTGGTGCTAAGGATGTTCATCGGTGCTCTGTACTTCCTGAACTACAAGGCGCATAGCGATGGGTCAGGTGAGGCTTTCCCATGCCCAAGTCAGATTGTGCTGCTAAGAAGACATCTTGAGTTGGAGCAGAGAAGCCCTCAAGTCCCGAGATACTCTGTGGACTCCGCTGCCCCCAAACTGCTCCATTCTATAAAAGCAAGACCAAACTGACTAGGGAAACACCCTGAGTTCAAGTGGGGCGAGGGCACACAGATGCTGGGGGGAATCTTTCATTTTGAAGGACAGGTGTAGGTTTTAATCACAGTGAATTATTTCCCAATAGCACTCTATTAACAATGATTTGACACAGTGTCAAATTTATAAAAATGCAAATAAAAATTTATTTAAAAAAAACAAAACAATGATTTGGGACGGAGATGTTGTAGTAAGCATTTGTTTTTCACAGAGATCCATGTGGGGGGTTTTTCCCCAGCGGCACCCCTGGGGAAGGGGCACTCCATTCCCACATGCAGGACAACAACTGTACAGATCAGGGATGCCAACAGGATTTCCTAGACCCCAAACAATGCATGTGGGCCCCCTATGCAGTCCATTGACACAGGGGTGGAGGAAGCCTCCTCGCTACCCAGGGCGGTGAACGGAGGCTTCCCCCCCTGGGGGCAGGGCGTCGTGACGTCCCGACGGAATGCGCATGCGCGAAATGCCGTGCGTGCACACTCCGTCGCCAGGCTGCCGCTGCTCCCACGGTGCCCTTGCGAGCCGCCGCGCCAAAAGCGGCAGCAGCGGGGCAACTCCATGGGCTGCCGCACGTGATTGGCGGCTCATAGGGCTGCCCCGCTGCTGCTGCTTTTGGCGTGGCGGCTCGCAAGGGCGCCGCGGGAGCAGCAGCGGCCCAGCCACGAGCCGCCAATCGTGCGCCGCAGCGCCGGTGGGTGGGCCCCGGGCGGGGCGGGGCGGGGCCAGCCTTTCCCCTGGAACCCGGGGCGTACCGCCCCCCACCCCCTTGCGACGCCACTGCATTGACAAGAATGGCCACTTATGCACAGATATTAACACACAGGGCTGCTGCGAGTATTAAAGAGGGAGCCGAGGGAAACATACAGAACCTTGAGCTCTTGGCTGGAAAGGCAAGATGCAAATATATTTCACTCAGCGCACTGTTATGCTATGGAACTTTCTCTCAAGGGAGGCAGTGTTGGCCACGAACGTGGATGGCTTTAGAAGTGGATTAGGCAAAGTCAAGGCTATCAAGGGCCACAATAGCTAAGTTCTGCTTCCACAGTCAAAGGCAGTGTGTTTCAAAATACTCATTGCTGGAAGCCATAAGAGGGTAGAGAAGCTCCAAAAAGGACAGCTTCCCAAAGCAGCAGAAACAAGTATTTTAATGTATTTTTATATCTGCTGGAGGCCGCCCAGAGTGGCTGGGGAGACCCGGCCAGATGGGCGGGGTACAAATAAAAGAATTATTATTATTATTAAACAAGTCTACTTTTATGACACATGTCTACCAGATTCATGCAGTGACAGTGGAGGCACAGCCGGTGGATGCATGTCGTCCTTCCCCATGAAGTCTTCCAAATGCCTGAATAGGATTGTTCCCTCACCTGCATCATTGCAGCAGCTTGCACAATTGTCCCCATGCTTGTCAGAAACCATTTGAAAACCTCGGCCCACATTGTTTGTGTCAGCAAATATGCAGGCAATGCCCGGCCCTTTAGAAGGTGTGTTGTCTCTTTGGTTGCTACCAGTGACATTGGAAGCGCCTAAATGGGCCACAGTCTTTAGACAATTTCTGGCTGCTTTTGAGAGCAATCACAGGAACTACTGCAACTGGGACAATGGAAGCATATCTAAAGGGGATCTCAAATCAGAGCAGCGATCTCTTTCATTCATTGTCGTGTTGTAGAACACCCAGATAATATTTATTTATCACACCAAGTATAGCATTGCTCTAAATCCAATCCTGACATGGGTACCTGGATGAATCACAGTACAGATCTCAAATAGTAAGAGCAATCAAGAGGGTTTGATGAATCAGCAGTTTATTGGGCAGAATGTAGTGTTTTCAATTAAAATAAAGCGAAAATGTTCAGGGCATGTTAAACTTATGTGCTCATGGTCTTGTGGGGTTCCCCTCCCCCAATGCTTACATTCATATTTAAATAATGAACACATGTAACATTTTAACCAGCTAAAGCAAGGAAAAAACAAGACTGCATGGTCGGTTATTTATTACTCCACACATGTTTCAAATGCATTTTTCAAAGAAAAGGACATTCTTATTTATTTCTCAGATGTGCCTTTACCCACTGATTGTGCTTACAAGCTAAAATTTACGGACATTATTCATTCCTTTTAAATTTTTCAGTTTAGCATCAGCAGTTGCATTTTCTTTGTTATTAGGAAATATGAACATTATATATGAAATAATAATTTCCTATTTAAAGCAAAATGTAGCATAGATGACCCTTGGGCTATCTCCCAACTCAACAATTCTATGATTCTGTATCTTTATGTACATGCATATATTATTGTACCTTATAAAGGTAAGATAAAGGACCCCTGGATGGTTAAGAGCAGGTGGGAGCGAGTGCCGCTGTGGTCTAAACCACTGAGCCTCTTGGGCTTGCCGATCAGAAGGATGGCGGTTCGAATCCACACGACAGGGTGAGCTCCTGTTGCTCTGTCCCAGCTTCTGCCAATCTAGCAGTTCAAAAGCACACCACTGCAAGTAGATAAATAGGTACCACTGCGGCGGGAAGGTAAACAGCATTTCCAGACACTCTGGTTTCCTGCACAGTGTCCCGTTGTGCCAGAAGCAGTATAGTCCTGCTGGTCACATGACCTAGAAAGCTGTCTGTGGATTAATGCCGGTTCCCTTGGCCTGAAGCGAGATAAGCGCCACAACCCCATAGTTGCCTTTGACTGGACTTAAGCATCCAGGGGTCCTTTGCCCTTTTTTGTACCTTAGAAATAGATGAGAGGTAAATATCAATGACCATCCCATGAAGCTTAGGGTCTAAATTCTAGAGAGCCAGTGTGGTGTAGTGGTTAAGAGCGGTGGACTCGTAATCTGGGGAACCGGGTTCGCGTCTCCGCTCCTCCCCATGCAGCTGCTGGGTGACCTTGGGCTAGTCACACTTCTCTGAAGTCTCTCAGCCCCACTCACCTCACAGAGTGTTTGTTGTGGGGGAGGAAGGGAAAGGAGAATGTGAGCCGCTTTGAGACTCCTTCGGGTAGTGATAAAGCGGGATATCAAATCCAAACTCCTCTTCTTCTTCTTCTAGACAGCAGTGGATTTAGGGGAGTACAACTGGTCCGCCCGCACTGGGCCACAGGGGACGCTGCCACAATGATGAACAACAGAAGGCTCGAGGCAGGGAGTCCTACATTTTGGTGTCACACAGGGTGCCGCTGAAATTTTAAAGCCAAAAGTCTGCCACTGTTCTAGACTGTAAAGTAAGGTAAAGGTAAAGGGACCCCTGACCATTAGGTCCAGTCGTGACCGACTCTAGGGTTGCGCGCTCATCTCGCATTATTGGCTGAGGAAGCCGGCGTACAGCTTCCAGGTCATGTGGCCAGCATGACAAAGCCGCTTCTGGTGAACCAGAGCAGCACAAGGAAATGCCATTTACCTTCCCGCTGCAGCGGTACCTATTTATCTACTTGCACTTTGACGTGCTTTCAAACTGCTAGGTTGGCAGGAGCTGGGACCGAGCAACAGGAGCTCACCCCGTCACGGGGATTCGAACCGCCGACCTTCTGATCGACAAGCCCTAGGCTCTCTGGTTTAACCCACAGCGCCACCCACGTCCCTAGACTGTAAAGTATGGGGAACTAAAAGTGCAATCCCATATTTGTGTACACAGAAGTGAGACCCATGGGATTTACTATCAGGTCCGTGTGCATAAGGTCACAACCTAAGATAGCTACCATAGTAGTAGACTAGCCAACTGTCTCTCAATGGAACTGAGTAGCTTAAAATGAGAGCCGAGCAAGATATTTGTTTGTAGCAGAAGAGGCTGCACATAGCTGCATATAGTTTCCATTGAAATCAATGGGACTTAACTCATAGCTAATTTTTCCCATCAATTCCAATGGAACCTAATGAAACTCGCTTAGGCTACAAGCCTATGCACACTTGCCTGATCAAAATGGATCTTGTCTCTGGAATGCATAGGATTACATTAGGAATCTGGATCCAATTCACCTTGTTTTCAGAGCTTTTGGTGTGGTTACATTTTATACCACACGATAATCAGAGATATAGGTCCTCCTGAGTAACAATCACATTTGCTCCAACACATGTGGGGAAAGGATCCCTGTAGTAGAATTTAACTAGCCACTTCTGTAAAAGCAATCTAGTGTGTAAGAAAGAAACCTCTCTTACTTCCCTCAGTTTGTGGTTCCAGGTATGTTGTTAAGGAAAACTGAAGCACAGATATCAAACTGAACCCTGTTTTCAAAAAGCCATATGTAGGCCTAGGTTTTGTGAGAGACAAAGGAGTAAAGTTAGATCTCTTGTTTTTGCAACTTATTAAGTCCTCTGAATAATATTCCTTTTGACCATATTCAAAGTTTCCTTCACTGAGATTTCTGGGAATCAGAGTTTGCTGACCACTCATTCATTAAAGCTGAGCTCTAAAAATAGACTCCCACCCACTGGGACTGCAATCTGGTGGTCTGGATGACAACATTTTAATGGCTGTTTAAATGATAAGAAAAATAGCATGACAGACTGACACGGGGAATGTTATCTTAGAAGTCTCCAGCCATTCCCTGCAAAATCCCTTATTTTTAAGCATTTTAATTTAAAGCTTCCCTTAATCCCAGTAGTCCATTTTACCCTGAAAAAATGCCTTCATGCCCTGTAACCTGGGCAAGCTTGAATATCTTTGTCAATCAAGTTTCGTTGAATTCCCCCCCCCCCTTCTCAGCTCTTTGTTTCACACACAACTCAACTAGCTGTAGAACCATAACTTAGTGGTAGAACATCTGTTTTGCCCCAGCATCTCCAGGTAGGGCTGGGAAGAAGTCTTGCTTGAAATCCCAGTGAGCCACTGCCAACCAGAGCTGAGGATCCTGGCCCAGGCGTAGCAGTGATCTAACCTAGTATAAGGTAGCTCCCTAGTTTTCTAGCCTGTTAATTTCTTATATGTCCAGTCTCTGGTTTGCTACAATCTTGAAGGTGAAGAAAGCATAAATTAAAATTGGTATAAAAAACTTTTCTGCTCAGTTTAACATTGCATACTGGTATAGTCATACCTTGGGTTGCGCTCGCTGTGGGTTGCCCGTTTTCAGGTTACGGACAAACCAAATCTGGAAGTACTGGAACGGGTTACTTCCAGGTTTCGGCGCTCGCGCATGCGCAGAAACACTAAATCACGCTTTGCGCATGCACAGAAGAGCCGAATTACGACCAGCGTGTGCGCAGAGATGGCTTTGCGGGTTGCGAAAGCTGCGGGTTGCGAACGTGCCTCCCGCATGGATCACGTTGCCACCCAAGCGTCCACTATACAGGGAAATTTGGCTCCATATCCTATAGCAGACTCAATTATATTCAGCTTAATTTATCTTTTCCACAGTTCAAACCATGCTCAATGCAGCTTACAACATAATAACTACAATATAAAAAGTAGTAGTGAACAATAAATAAAACATATAAAAATACAAAATCAAACTGAACAATTTCCACAACAAAATCTAAAAGAAATCATTAGCAACAACATTAGCTGTCACTGCCAAACAACACCCCAGCCTCAGCTTTTGTAGCTGGAGTCAGTCAGGGCTGTCCTCTCCCAGGCCAGGTAGGAAAGACCTGCAAGGCAGGAGCATGTCTTCCAGGACTCGTATCATCCTTGCAAATTGTGTGCACTCTGGTTTCCTGCAGATTTGTCTCAGACCGAGTCACAGAATTCCTTAACTGGGAAAGAACATTGCTATTTCTAGATATGATGGAGTAAGATTCCTTATCTATTTCCCGAGAGTTGGTCACTTTGCTATGTAAAAAGGAAATTCTTTACTGTTTAGCATTGTTTAAACTGGGAATTTCTTGCCATACTTAGACCTCCCTCAGTCAAGTTTCTGCAAATGTATGACAAATCCCCACCAATTAACAGAAGAGTCTAGTCTCTGACTCCAAGCAATACAATGAGTACTGAAATGAAGAAGTTGCCTAGAAGACTGACCTAAGTAACAAGTTCCATCACAAGAGCAGTTTTGCATTTATTTATTTATTTATTCATAAAAATACTTTGGTGGGGGGTAGAATTCATATTAACGCAAAACCAATGTGGACGCACATCCTCATACCGTATTGGCCCGAATATAAGCTGTATCCGAATATATGCCGCACACTTAAAGTCAAGGGGGGGAGAGACAATACCTGAATATAAGGAGCTCCCTTCCTTGCTTTCTCCCTTCCTCGCCTTGGGGGAGAGGACGGGGGACTATGCGCGGGGTGGACGCCACTTTGCCATGCTCCTGGCGCTGTTTGCCCCGCACTCCTGGCTGCATACTGGATAATTTTTATAAGGTTGTGAATATAAGCCACACTTTAACTTTTCACGGTTGGAATTTGGGGGGGGGGGAGTGTGGCTTATATTTGGGGCAATACGGTAATACCACCACACAACAATCGCTCTCAGGTTGGGCCCACCACATCACTTCAGCCACTCAGTTCTCATTTCAGTAGACCACTCAAACATCCAACGACCGATAACTAAGTATACACATTTCGAAAAATCTGCTGGCAGGTATGTATGTGAGAGAAGGCCTTTTCCGCCGTGGTCTCTGGAATGGAGAATCATAAAACTGTAGAGTTGGAAGGGACCCAAGGGTCATCTAGTCCAACCCCCTGCAATGCAGAAATTGTTCGTCCATCATGGAGATTGAACCCCAAACCCACAAGTCTCCTGCTCTACCAACTGAGCTATCTGTATGTTGCCACCTGCACTCTGAAAGGCCAAATCCCTTCATTTGGGAAATCCCTGAAGACCTGCTCTTTTTTTGTCAATTTCTTCTTGTATTGCTCTGTTCTTCTGTAGTAGATTTTGGCAATTGATTTGTTCTGCTTTTTACTATTTTGGGGCTTCATTGTACGGTTTTATTTATTGTATTCCATTTTTACTGTAAGTGCCTTGAGAGAATTTTCTCCTTATTGGCATCCTAGAAGAATTGATGCTTTTGAATTATGGTGCTGGAGGAGACTCTTGAGAGTCCCATGGATGGCAAGAAGATCAAACCTATCCATTCTTAAGGAAATCAGCCCTGAGTGCTCACTGGAAGGACAGATCCTGAAGCTGAGGCTCCAATACTTTGGCCACCTCATGAGAAGAGAAGACTCCCTGGAAAAGACCCTGATGTTGGGAAAGATGGAGGGCACAAGGAGAAGGGGATGACAGAGGACGAGATGGTTGGACAGTGTTCTCGAAGCCACCAACATGACTTTCATCAAACTGCAGGAGGCAGTGGAAGACAGGAGTGCCTGGTGTGCTCTGGTCCATGGGGTCACGAAGAGTATGACACAACTAAACAAGAAGAAGAAGGGAATTCAAATAAATCCTCTGTTTGTAACCCTAAGCCCTGTTTTGCCTCTACAATCAGCTTTATGGTGCCTCCTTGGGTTTGCTCCCACCCCATCGTTTCCCAAGCCACAACCACTGACTGCCCCCTGCTGATCAGGGTGCTTGCATGCCATTCCTTTTCCATCCCTCTCATCAAGCTTTAGCCAACATGTTCTTCACACCCCTTTTCATTTCCAGTCCCAGGAAGAGATAATCCCTTCCAACTGGTGCTGCTGCTAAAGTCCTGCCCCAGAGAACAGTAAAATCTGAGATTTTAATGCTGATCCCCCCATCCTAGTTTAATAAAGCATGTGCTAATATATTTGGTGAGAAGATCTGAATATATATATATATATATATATATATATATATATATATATATATATATAAATGCTGCCCCGTTCTTTATTTTGGCGGAAACGAGCTTTCTGCAAACACAGTGATGGGAAACCTGGAATACAATTAGCATTTGTATCATCAGTCATCCTGCACAGATTGCAAGTTATTCATTTTGAGATATTTTCTTATGTAAGCAAAAAATTAATATACTAAGGCATGGGAAAAATGTGGTCAGAAATATTTTATGTTGTTTCTTTTTGAAGATATAACATGTTGCCTTTAACTCCCAAGGATATTAAAATAGCCAAAAAGCACAAATAAATCCAAATGCAACAGCAGACAAGAAGAAGTAGAAATAAAAACAGTGGGTTCTAATTCTATACTGAGTGACGATGTTTTCATATTTATTACAATTGCATGTCTCCCTTCCTCAGAGTTGCACAGGAGGATCCCAGTTTCCTTTCAGCTGGAAGAACAAGACTGGACTTGTTGAGATGGTCGACCCTTTGGGCCCCTTCCAACTCTACAATGCTGTGGTACTATGAGTTGGTTCTTCTGGAAAGCTGGAGAAAGCATGTTCTCCCTCTTGGAGAGCACGTGTTGCGGTGGGGGCTAGCAAGCCACCTCCCCTGTAGCTGGGGTGAGTTGGTAGATGGCCACAGCTTGGATTGGACCTGGTGGTGTTACTGGGGAGATTTATATGTTGCAATTTGTGATGGACAGCCCAGCGTCCTATATATTGGTCAGCACATGGTGCGACCTTCCTCTTGGCTGCGTGCTTCGGATCACCCACCCTCCCTCCCTGTTTTATTAGGCCTCTGCATTGACCTTGCTACTGCCTGTCATGGGGTCGTCTGCTGTTGGGCAGGGGCCTAGTAGGAATTTTTCCATATGGCGGATTGGCTGGTGCCATTTGGTTTTCGCCTACTACGTAGCAACTAGTCACAACTTGTAAGGTTGGCGGTTAGGCACTGGTTATGTTGGTTGCTGGAAGGGCGGTCGCCCTCCAAAGTGATAATGGTGATGGGGGAGAGGGAGGGCTCTGCTCCCAGCCTCCATAACTCTCCCCAGATGGGATTTCCCTTTGCTGACTCGTGGTCAGCTCTGTCCCGTCGGACAGCTAGTCTGAACCAATGCCTACGCAACCACTCACATGATTTGTATTTTAATAAAGTTGTGGCCTAAATTATGCCAAAAACCCAAACTAAAATTATGTCTGAAGTGTGAATTTATTCTGGGGGTGGCTTGGGGACCTCAACACGCAAGAGACTTACCATCATTGCCCTCCCTGATATGGCCTTTTGCTGTTTGTCAGCCTCTTCTGGTGTAAGGATATGGAAGTCAGGGGGGTGTCACCTACCCTTCCCTCTGAACTGGCTTCTGGGAGTCCAGCAATACCAGTACCAGAAACTTTATTGTCCATTAACCCTGGATCAGTGGTTCTCAACATTATTTCTCTGGGCCTCACTTTCAGAATAAAAATTTCCTTGCACCACACCAAATTGATAAGAAATACACTGGAAAACAACTCCTAAACAACTCCTGGCAGTGCTTGATTTGTAACATAAAACACAACTACTTTATAATATGATCATAGGACACCCACAGACTAGATGACAACTGGGTCCCTTCCAACTCTAAGATTCTGTGATTCTATGATTCTCTGAAAACAGCTACATATGTAAGAACGTGAATCATTCCCAAAATATAATATTGATTGTCCTTGAATCTTCCTGCCACACTTGCCATGCCCTTCTGCCACACCAATGTGGCATGCCACACCCTTTGAGAACCACTGCCCTAGATATGTTTGGTTCTGGTTTTTTTCTAATTGTGAATTTAGTCTATGTTTTCCTAATTGTTGTCATTTTTCAATTTACCGGCGTGTGTTTTGCATCTTTGTATTTCCAGTGCTCTGGGTTGGTTTGGAGTCTGAGTTGGTTTATTTGGGGAGAAGTGGTACTTGAGGCAATGGGGTCCTGAGCTGCATAAGTCGGGGGTGTGGGGGCTATTTTCTCTGGCTGGCATTGGTGTGCATATTGTGTCCTGCTCTGGGAAGACCCCTCGGTTCATTTTTGTTGCTATATTTTTTAAAAAATGCAAGGAGGGTATCTTTAGAAGATGCACAAAAAACACTGGTAACAGATTCAGGCACTCTGGACGCGAGGCTCCCTTCTGTCTGCCCCACCCTCACACCTTATCCCATGTTGTACTGATGGGGGCAGCCATTTTGTTATACATACAATTGCTTCCTGCACCATTCTTTAAAGCGGCAGAGGTCCCATGCTTTGAAGCTGCTTCCAATAACTTTACGCTGTGAAAACATGGGAAACGAAAGAAAGAAAGAAAGAAAGAAAGAAAGAAAGAAAGAAAGAAAGAAAGAAAGAGACCTCAGTTCACCACATAAGCCCAATGGATGAACCAACCCTCAGAAATATTCATAGATCTATGAACCAAACCACAGCTCTATGGTCCTCTAGCATCTAGAATGCAAATTCTGTTCGCAATTGCTATATTTCCCATGTGTTTCTGGCCATATTGGGTTTAAATGGACCACACATTCTTCTCTTCATTCCACTGGTTATGACTAAGATACCCATCCATACAAAGTCACAACATACTTGAAACTTCAGGAATGAAATCATTGTTTCTCAAAGCTATTTTTAGTGAGGCACTTTTCCCGTCACAGGCATACACACACATACCAAAAAGAGAGAGCTTTCCGACCAAAACAGCACTAGCAACGCATCAGTAGCCACTTCTTTGATGCAAGGAACTCTTTGATGTTTCAGAACCTCCCAAATCCCAGACAATAAAGAGGACTGAGCTCCTTTACATTCATTTATGCTAAGGTTGTTTCTTCTCTAGGAAGAGAGAAAAGGATCTGACAGAGCAGTATTCTCTTCTAAGTACGACCCCCTAAAAATCCAGGCAGCTTAATGACCCCTGACAAATTTGCTGCTACTGCAATTAATGACCGGTTTAATTAATGTCCTGAGGCAAGGTTAACTGAGCATTTCCAGCAGTACCCAAAGCAAAAACATAGCCCATATCCAACATATTTCAGGAGCTTTGTCTTCTCATCCACATTTCCTTAACTAGGACATAATGCACCAGCCCAGAATCAGTGGCCTGCAAAGCGGATATATAGTGGGAAAACTTCGTTAAGAAAGAAAATAATAATAGACTGGCTGTTTTTGTGTGTTTTTCTTGACCCAAAACATGGCAAACCCCCAGGGAATTCAGGAAACATCAAAGAGAATTAAAGAATGGGGAAACATCTCTTCTGCCTTTTTATGAAATCTCCAGTCATTCATGTTTCTTTTTCCTACCCAAGTAATTAAGGCACTATTTGTGTTATCTGTTTGTGAAAACAAACTAAATGAGAAAGATATTCTTATTCATTGCCACACAGGACTTATTTTTGGCTTTTGCATTGATGGATGGGGGGTTCCTGCCACAGTATAGCACCCCTCAAATGTCTCTCCAAGTGTTTTACCAACAAATTGGGGCAGGTTAATGAGTCAGAGGCCCAGTTTTCACTTAACACTAAACCATGGTTTAGTGTTACAAGGACGAGTCACAACAAGCCTCAGTATTATGAGCTCCTCTTACCTGTACTGTACCTGTATGGCTGTGAGGTAGAGATCAGAAGCTTTAGTGTTATACCAGAACTCTAAACTGTGTTTTATTGTAACTATAGTTTGTCAAAGCAAGCCAGCTTCTTAAATGATGCTTTGAAGCTGGCTTTGACATTAGTCAAAGTTTGTCACGTTCAGATGACATGGCAAACTGTGGTTAATCTGAAAGGGAAGCAAAACCTCCCTTCGGAGGAAGCCCATTTTACTTTGAACCATTTGGTATGTTATGGCAGGTTGAGTAAGAAATCCTGGATTGAGTTTGAAATAACAACCAACCTGACGGGGAGGGGGACGCATTCAAATCTGAACTGTATTGAAGGGTGGGGAGGATATTTCCTGCTAAAAGTGGCATGTTTCCCTGAAGCTAAACAACTTGCAGGCATCCAGTCAAGCTGAATATTGGAAGATTCAGGACGGACAAAATAAAAAGCACTTCCTCAAAACAGCACACAATTGAACAATGGAGTTTTCTCCCCCAAGAGGTAGTGATGGGCACCAACTTCGATGACTTTAAAAGGCAGATTCATGGAGGATAGAGCTGTAAATGGCTACTAGCTGCAATTACGATGTTGCGTGTCGAGGTCCCCAAACCACCCCTCAAATAATTCACACATCAGTCAGAATTTTAGTTTTGGTTTTTGGCATGATTTTGGCCACAACTTTATTAAAATACAAACAATGTGAGTGGTTGCTTAGGCATTGGTTAAGACTATCTGTCCCACAGGGGACAGAACTGACGACCGTCAGTAAGGGAGAGATAAAGGGAGCCGGGTGGTCTGACTCTCCCCTCTCCCCTCAGGCTCCCAGGGCTCTTGCAAGGCCCTGGCCCCCGACCAGAGGTTCGGACAAAAAGCATCGAGCCCCTGGATTCCTTTAACGGAATTCCCCGTACACCAGCATCAATTGGAGGGGCAGACACAGTCAATCATAACCCCTCCTCCAACCAACATAATAACCAATGCCTAACCACCAACCTTACAAGTTGTGACTATTTGCTGCGCAGTAGGCGAAAACCAGATGGCACCAGCCAATCAGCCAAATGGAAAAATTCCTACCAGGCCCCTGCCCCAACAGCAGACGACCCCATGACAGGCATAGCAAGGTCAACGCAGAGGCCTAAAATATAGGGAGGGAGGGAGGGAGGGTGATCAGAAGCACGCAGCCAAGAGGGGGATCATGTTGCAAGCCCACCAATATATATCCGCTGGGCTGTCCATCAATAAATTGCAACATACAATTCTCCCCAACAACACCCAGGGTTCAATCACAACAGTGGCCATCCATACGATCCCGCCCAGCAACAGAGGGGTGACTTGCTGGCCCCCACCGCAACACGTGCTCTCCATGAAGGAGAACACGCTTTGCACTCAGGTGCTTCTTGCAGACTTCCCATAGGCATCTGGTTGGCTGGTGTGAGAGCAGAATGCTGGACTAGGTGGGCCTTGGGCCTGCTCCAGAAAGCCTCTGAGGGAAATTTCTGAAGGGAAAACAGCATGGGGGGAGGGTGAAACCTCCGCCCTGCTGAGTTGCAGTCCCAATCCACAGATGTGGATGTGTTTAATGTCACATCGAGTTTGACCCTGTGTGTAGTGTGACCATACAGTTCAGTGTTCAGACTTTCAGGGAGGGCACTCATTTAGAAAGATAAGATAAGCCTGCAGTCTGTCAGCTAAATCAACAGGTGCAGTATCAATGTCTGCTGCTGTCTGCAATTCCGAGTTTTCAAAATGTGGGTAGCAGATAAGTCACAAGCGGGAAAGGGTTTGCACATGTCTTGCTTTCAAAAATATACAAGTCAAATGGGGTGGCATTGACACTCCAAGATGCCTAGCTGAAAACCCTCACCTGAAAAGCTCTTTGCGTGTCGAGGTGCCCCAACCACCCCTCAAATAACTCAGGCCACAGACATAAATTTAGGTTTGGTTTTTGGCATAGTTTTGGCCACAACTTTATTAAAATACAACATATGTGAGTGGTTGCTTAGGCATTGGTTCAGACTATCTGCCCACCAGAGGACAGAACTGATGATCGTCAGTATTGGGGAAAACACCCTGGAGAGAGAATAGGAGCCGGTGGTCAGTGCTCAGCGACTCTCCCCAAGTGTGCTCCCAGGAGCTCATGTATGGCCCTGACCCCCGACCGGGGGATTCGGACAAGCATGTTTAGCCCCCGGATTCCTTTAACGGAATTCCCCGCGCAGCAGCAGCACTGGAGGGGCAGACACAGCCACACTTTTGCCCCTCCATTAACGAACACACACGAACCAATGCCTAACCGCCAACCTTACAAGTTGTGACTAATTGCTACGCAGTAGGCGAAAACCAGAAGGCACCAGCCAATCAGCCAACTGGAAAAATTCCTACCAGGCCCCTGCCTCAAGAGCAGACGACCCCATGACAGGCATAGCAAGGTCAACACAGAGGCCTAAATAAAAGGGAGAGGACGGGCCGGAGATCCGTTGCACGCAGCAAAGAGGCTTAGCTCAGGACGTGCCAAAGGTTTTATACCCCCATGGCTGTCCATCATAAATTGCAACAGTCACTTCTCCCCGACAACAACCCAGTACCCAATCATAACTGCGGCCATCTATACGATCCCACCCAGCAACAGAGGGGTGAATTAGTTGGCCCCCACCGCAACACGTGCTCTCCATGAAGGAGAACACACTATACACACACAGGCCGCTGTAATTCTGAAGCTCTCCATAAACCCAGCAACCTTGGCCTGTTGCCTAAAATGGATTGACTTGCCTGGCATCTTCTCCTTATATCTCACCAGTGATAACAGACTATGTGCTCTCTGTCTGAAACCTGAGAGTCAAATGGTTCTTGAGCCATGATCTCTGCCTTGAGGGTAATGCCAGTCTCTTCCATTTTTACAGCCGAAGATATATGTGAATAGATAGTTAGAGAGAGAACACTCCCAACTAAGCAATGAGGAGGTCTTCACCACAAAAGGACATACAGTAGTGATTTTTAGGAAAGCACTGTGCATGGGGAACTTTATCCGTGCAGAACCCACACAGTTATCGACTTCATTTTGAGACTGGCCAGCAAAATAACAAAATGTCTATATTTGTCACAGGTAGAGTGTGTGTGGAAGAGATCATAGAATCATAGAGTTGGAAGAGACCACAAGGGCCATCCAGTCCAACCCCCTGCCAAGCAGGAACACCATCAAAGCATTCCTGATAGGTGGCTGTCAAGCCTCTCCTTAAAGACCTCCAAAGAAGGAGACTCCACCACACTCCTTAGCAGCAAATTCCACTGTCGAACAGCTCTTACTGTCAGGAAGTTATTTCTAATGTTTAGGTGGAATCTTCTTTCTTGTAGTTTGAATCCATTGCTCCGTGTCCTCTTCTCTGGAGCAGCAGAAAACAACCTTTCTCCCTCCTCTATATGACATCCTTTTATATATTTGAACATGGCTATCATATCGCCCCTTAACCTTCTCTTCTCCAGACTAAACATACCCAGCTCCCTAAGCCGTTCCTCATAAGGCATCGTTTCCAGGTCTTTGACCATTTTGGTTGCCCTCCTCTGGACCCGTTCCAGCTTGTCAGTATCCTTCTTGAACTGTGGTGCCCAGAACTGGACACAGTATTCCAGGTGAGGTCTGACCAGAGCGGAATACAGTGGTACTATTACTTCCCTTGATCTAGATGCTATACTCCTATTGATACAGCCCAGAATTGTTTACCGTAGTGTGAGACATACTGTTCCAACCCCACCCAACAAATCACCTAGTGTCAAGAGAAGAGGGCAGTTCTTGCTCTTCCTGCAGCCAAACATAAAAAATGAAGGGATGCCAAGGTCCAGGGTGGAAGAGAAGAGAAGCCTCTTTCCTGCCCCTGGTGATCTAATCACTGTGAATCCGTCCTATGACCATGGTCATAGTTCTACAATCCCTTCATCTGCACAGCCCGGGTCATCCTGGGTTCTGTGTCTAGAGTGAAATTGAAGAGAGTTGCTATTTCAGCATCTCAGTTTATTGCAGGAAGTAGATATAAAACTATTTATCATGGATCTATGCCAGTTCCTAAAATTCCATTGCCCTCTAACCAATATTCCCACTCATTCTTGAGTGTCCACGAAGAAAGCCTACGATGACGCAATAAGGATAAGAGCAGGCTTGGTTCTTACTGAGCAAATCCCATTCATTCATGTAGAGAAAATTAACCTGCACTTTGTGATGCCATAAGAGCAAACCATGGCTCCCGTCTACGTCTTTGTGTGTGCCCCAGGACACATTGAGATGGAGGTTGTGGAGGTGGCAGTGGTGCTAGGTGTGCTGAAGCTGTCACAGAGCCACACTCCTTCCTCAGTGAAATGCATGAGATCCTTGAAATCTATAAATCCACCCTGTCCCTTGCTCTCTGTCATATTGATGGACTCTTTGTTAATATACAATGATCTGAAACGTTTGAAGGACTCAGGCTTTTCTTGTGCAGCCTGTGATGCAGCAAGTCACTGCTGATCATGATGCTGTTAAACCTTAGCTGGAAGCTTAGCTATCTAGCTTTTTTGGGAGGCAGGCAGACAGAGGGAGACATGCCAGCGAGGGTGACTGCGACAGGACAGCTCATGGGAAGATTTTGTTTGAGAGGAGAGGGAGAAAGAAAAGGGCTGAACTTTCATGCTACGACAGCTCATTTTATGAGTGTTCAGGAAGAGGTGGGCTATAATTGGCAGCTCTTGAGCTTAGAAGAGCGTGAGGAGAGAACGTTGTTCTCGCCATCCACCATGTGATGAACTTTGAAAACGAGGACATTGCTTTAATAATTCATAAGTCATAACGAACCTCAACCCCTAACAGCCAATAACAAAAAATCCTATGAGTAAACCAGCAGGGAGCTGTGAAAATATTCGTTTAATACTATGAAGGTTTTATTTATTGTCATTGCACAAGTACAAGCACAACGCTATACAAGTGCAACGAAATTGCATGCCATCCCGTAAAAACCAGAAAGAAAAAGAAATAAACAGCACAAAACACACACACACCCCAAAAAAGCCACACATGCACACACACACACATACACCCATCACAGCTCTCCAAGGTCATATTATCTGGTTAAGCGTGTTCTCCTTCATGGAGAGCACGTGTTGCGGTGGGGGCCAACTAATTCACCCCTCTGTTGCTGGGTGGGATCGTATAGATGGCCGCAGTTATGATTGGGTACTAGGTTGTTGTCGGGGAGAAGTGACTGTTGCAATTTATGATGGACAGCCATGGGGGTATAAAACCTTTGGCACGTCCTGAGCTAAGCCTCTTTGCTGCGTGCAACGGATCTCCGGCCCGTCCTCTCCCTTTTATTTAGGCCTCTGTGTTGACCTTGCTATGCCTGTCATGGGGTCGTCTGCTCTTGAGGCAGGGGCCTGGTAGGAATTTTTCCAGTTGGCTGATTGGCTGGTGCCTTCTGGTTTTCGCCTACTGCGTAGCAATTAGTCACAACTTGTAAGGTTGGCGGTTAGGCATTGGTTCGTGTGTGTTCGTTAATGGAGGGGCAAAAGTGTGGCTGTGTCTGCCCCTCCAGTGCTGCTGCTGCGCGGGGAATTCCGTTAAAGGAATCCGGGGGCTAAACATGCTTGTCCGAATCCCCCGGTCGGGGGTCAGGGCCATACATGAGCTCCTGGGAGCACACTTGGGGAGAGTCGCTGAGCACTGACCACCGGCTCCTATTCTCTCTCCAGGGTGTTTTCCCCAATACTGACGGTCGTCAGTTCTGTCCTCTGGTGGGCAGATAGTCTGAACCAATGCCTAAGCAACCACTCACATATGTTGTATTTTAATAAAGTTGTGGCCAAAACTATGCCAAAAACCAAACCTAAATTTATGTCTGTGGCCTGAGTTATTTGAGGGGTGGTTGGGGGACCTCGACACGCAACAGCATTTAAGATGGTTATAGCTCTTGGGTACTCTTCCTTTCTATGAAGCTTTCCGGCACACCACACAACCCTCTGGTTCTCATGCTCAAACCTAAGCCTAAGCATGTGCGACTGAAACAAAAATGTCATGCTTCCCTCCTTACTCCTGCCTCCTCTTCCCTCCCTTCAGGACAGGGACCTGGGATTCTGCAAAACAAGATGGGCAGGTGGCACAGTTGTCAATAACAGCAACAACCCCTTTTAAGGCAGCACTTCGTAAAATGCTTCTGCCCCTTGGTTCTGTGCAGAGAGCTTTGCGCCTACTGTCATGAGACAAAGGTTCTTGAGAGCAGAAGCAGGCAAGGCCGAGGCAGTGTGGCCTACGAGGCCTACACAAATCTTTCAAGCCTATCTGTTAGCAGTAAAATGCTGTGTCACTGCGACTCCTGACTCATCTTGGGTTGCCTATACAGTCGTACCCCGTGTTGCGTACGCGCCGTGTCGCGTACATTCGGGTTGCGTACTCTGCAAACCCGGAAGTGCATTTCGCCGCGCGGATGCGTCTGTGCATGTCCGCACGGTCCGTACATGCGCAGAACCGTTCTGCGCAGTTCGTGCATGCGCAGAAGCGCGATGTCGCGCTTTCACGCATGCCCAAAATGGACGCCCGGGTTGCGCACTTTTCGGGGTGCGAGCGGCACCCCGGAATGGATCAGGTACGTAACCCGGGGTACCACTGTAAAAGTAGTAAGCCTCTCTAGTCAATGCAGAGTGTGTGTCTCTCAGCCAGTATGTTATGTTGTTGCAGAAAGAGCGGCTCCAGGACTTCAGTTAATCAGTAATTAAGATCTGTGCCTCTGAAGACTAAGAAAGCTGTTATGAGCACTCTGTGTATGCCCTTTAACTATGCTGTTTCTGAAGAAGTTTTTTTTCTTCAGTAATTTTTTATTCTGTTGATGAAGAAGACTCTGCTTGATTAATTTACCCCCTGCATGACACCTATGTATGGGTCAGCCCAATAAAATCCATAGGTGACTGGAATGCAAAAGAAGTGCATGTCAGGCTGCGCTTTGCACAAAAAGAATTTACGAAATCAAACCATTGCAAAAAACAATCCAAATAGTTAATTCCAGTTAACCATGGCAGCACCTAAAGAACAGGTGTCTATATTTATATTTTCAGTGCACAAGTAAAGTGAAAGAAATGAAAACAAAGAACAAAAATAAAAGGTTCTTGAAACTAATGCAATATGATATATGTTGTAGCGTGGGGTAAGTGATTTCAGCTCTCTGACATAGCAGGCAGGAGACAGCTTCTTCATGTAGCAATTCTTTATTCAGGCAAAACAAGACTGAGGGAACTGAGGGTAGGGAAGCTACATTTAAAGGGACAGAGGACTGGCTAGGAAAAGATACATTTTGGAGGGAACAATCTCAAGCAATCACACAGCTGCTTTTTGGTGGGAACCAATAAGACTGAGGATCCAAATGCAGCAACTTGAATGCACCAATAGTAACTGTTCCTTCTGGGACAGAAAGGCAGTTACTTTACCCTAATGTGATTACAGACAATAGTAATACAGACATGATAACACTTTGAATCAATACACAACAATATACATGTACATAAGTTATGCTATTATTCCAACGAGTATACAATTATTAACTGATCATTATAATGCTTGTAAATGCATTCCAAGTATCATTACATTTATCCATACACAATCTGTGTCTAAAAGCAATCCATTCATAAGTTGCAAAAGTTGTCATCAGTGCTTCTTTTCTGGGGGTACTCAGGGGTATGCAGTACTGGGAACCCTTTTTTCCTAGAAGAAAAGCACCGTTTAAAAGTGTGTCACTTACTGTAAATACTTACGGTGAATACTGGCACCTTTTTTTCTAGGGGGAAAGCACTGGCTGTCATGATTGATATATTGATCAAAGGGGGCCATAGTATTATCTTTCCAATGAACCAATATCAGTCTTTTGGCAGAAGTAAGGGGGTGAAGAGTCCTTCTATGTTGTCCAGCTGTCAAGTCCCATATAATTAATATGTGACATAGAATAATACTATCATCTGACAATTTTAATTTCCCCCCAAATTAGTATTTATACAGCCTAATACTTGTAAGCATCAGACATAAGAGCAAATTTCTAATGCTGTGTGCTGTTGCACTGCTGCTTTTGAATACTGCACAGCAATTTTAAATAAACACTGAAGGACACAGAGGATGTCCAGGCAATCCTCCTCATGTACCTATTGAATGCAGGATTGTGTCTTCAAACTCTGCCTCCCAGCCTTGATGTGCCTGCCAGACATACCTTTTAGCAGAAGTCTGAAGAGGCCTCATCCCAACGCAGATGGATGTTGCTCTGCTAGTCTGTAAATCTTGCCCCACCTTTGAAGGTTTTCAATCTAGTGACACTCAAAGATTCTCTTGAATTCTTTAGTACTGCAACTGTAACCAAATGATCTAGCATTCCTTGTAGGAAGCAGAGAAGGTCATGGGGAAAAGAGGGAAAGCAGAAAGCATTGAATGGTGATTTAAGCTTATCTTCACTATTGCAGAGCAAAGGGAAATCCTTGCATTCTGAAGCAGGAAAATACCATTCTTCATGCAGTAGATCTCATTTTATTGCTGAAGCATATTTATCGTATAAAACTGTGTGAGGTCTGAGACAGTGTGTTTAAAGTTGGAAAATATAATGTATTAATATAATGTAGCCCCGGATCAATAGAGGCTTAAGGCTACCAATTGGTGAGGTCTCTGCTGGAGGAACTGAGACATTTTGGATTACTGACATGACTCACCCATCCATAAGTACTCTGTACTTCCACTATACCATATGGCCTCCAAATGGCCTTTCAAACGCCGTTTTGATGACTAGACCAACTAATAAATTATAGTTTACTTTTATATAACACATTTCCTCTGGGGCTCTTTACAAGCTAGTTGATCTGACCGAACAATGAAAAGAAAAATGTGAGCAATTTTTTCTTTGGCAACTACTAGAAGAATTTTGCCAAACTTTTCACTCCAAAACCAATCTCCAAAAACACTTCCACAAATCAAATGAACCTATATCTCAGTCTCGTCTTTGAAATGTGCCTCCAAACTTCAAGCTGTTCACTATCTAATCACAGACAGATGTACATATTGTCAAAAACTTTTCTCTTTATAAATGGATAAATCAACACCTTGGTATGAACACACCCAAAAGTTGAGGGATTGGCCAATGTTCCTTCAGTTGACCTGCCCCATATATTCCTTCTCTCCTTTTTCATCCTTCCCCTATGCTTCCCTTGGATTTTTCTCAATGCCTGTCCCTAGAAAACCTCGTCTCCTCCTCCATTTCATCTCACTCACTTTCAATTTAGTCTCTAAAGCGACACTACTTCATCAACAGAAACTTCCATTTCCGTTGGAGATTAGAAGGTGGTAAAAAGGATCTGGTTCCATGATTAGAGGATCAAGTTCAATTAAATATTTTTTGGGAGGAAAATCTTGAGGTACCTGATGAAAGTGTGGGTGCTTGTTGAAGGCTGTCTCTCTCATACGCACACATGCATGACGCCATTTTGAATCCAACCCCTTAATCTGCGAAAGAAAGCAGCTACAATCAGAATTAATAGTATGGGAATACTCATCTCAAATCAAAATGAGACTCAACGTTCTATTGATGTTTGAAACTTAAGTAATATACAGGTGGGCGAAATGATGGGGAAGGAAAAAGCCTGACTATATGCTTTTCCAAGGCCTGGTTAAAAATTCAAATAGGGTAAGGTGATAGCCTACCCTATGTGAGAAACTCCAAATAAGTCAACTCTGATCTCGGGGGCCAGTGCCTAAACTTGTCCCCTACAGAGGTCCTGATGTTGCGGCAGACCACTTGTTATCTCTTACCGTCTTCTAAAGGATGGTTGCTGCTGCCATCACCCGGTGCAACCATGTTGCATTCAATGCTCATGGACACCCGTAGGCACAGAACAATGATGGACATATACAAACAAACCTCTCAATGTCTTTTAAGGGCAACCATCAAAGTTTAGAGGCATCTACTTCTTTCTTTTACCAATAACAGTAAAATACCCCAATCAATCATCAATCTCAGAATTTTGAGCTCTCTCTGTGCGTGTGTTCATTGTGCTCATTTGTGTATTGGATTGCAGCCACTAACTACTGTCTTATAATTAAAAATAAGGCATCTGGGGCTGGGGGGCTGGGATGTGTCTAATATGATCTTGTAAATTTACAACCATTGCATGAATAAAAATTAGACACTGTCTGAATTCAAACTGATCACGAAGGAAGACATCCTCTGCTAGCACAATTCACTCTCTCTCTCTCCACTTTTAAAAAAGTGAACATCTGATAATGGAAGATTATGCTGCTGTTTGCCCAGTGTTGGAGAACTACCTTTTCAATGTTCCTGCATAAACAGTGTTTGGATTTTTCTTGCAGATTTAAAAACAGGTTGGGGCGGGGGTGCCAAAGATCACGTCAATGTGACTCATCTCGCAAGAATGTGCAGTGCCCGATATGAAGGTGGTTGTCTATGGAAGTTGATTGTCTATTGAGTCATGTGGTAAGCGTCTGGATAATTATTCCTTTCCCACCCAGTCTGCGCACAATCAATCCATTCCTGGGCTGAGGAAGGAAAACCACATTCACCTAGAAGGCTCTGTGGAGGCTACACCTAAGTCTATACTGTACCTGCCTCTACCTGTCCACACCCACAACTACCTTTGTCAGGACCGGAGCTGAGTAATAGGCACCCTCTCCCCCACCCTCTCTCAACAGCCAGTGGTATGCTGCTGAAAGATTAAGAGAAACAGTAGCAGAGCCACAAGGGAAAACATAGTTAATTATAAGGTGTTTTCCAATGGAAATGTATCATGTTAAGATAATGTAAGAGAATTTCTAATGGTCACTCTCACCTGTTTGAAGATTGCTCACCTTCCCTGATGTATTTTGGTCTGTCTCTGCCCACTATGAATCAGTATTAGATTGTAGAAACAAACAAATCCTCATTGTCCAAGGTATTTTTCTTATAGTTGACTGCCGACTGGCACAGATGAGAGGGTCTATGAAAATATGAACCCCAATCCACATGTCTGTATGTTTATTTATCCAGTAGGGAACTGCGGGTCACGGGGCCTTGGCTCCAAGCTGACCTTGCACTCATGAAAAAGCTTTTAATTGAGCAAACACTTCTGCCAATGCAACAGGAGGTCATGTTTGGTTGTTTGCCCCCCCCCACAGCACCCTTTTGCCCTGTTCTGGAACATCCCACAACTTTCTGGTGCTGATATTTGGTCCAGCAGGGAGTTGGCAAAAATCTGCTCCCCTTTGGTTCCATCAGTAGAGGCATCCACCGGATCAAAAGCTCTTCTGTAGGCACAAAGGTGCTAGCTGAATTCCACCCAAAGTCCACTCAGGTCTCATTCTTATAGAATCATAGAATCATACAGTTGGAAGAGACCACAAGGGCCATCCAGTCCAACCCCCTGCCAAGCAGGAAACACCATCAAAGCATTCCTGACAGGTGGCTGTCAAGCCACTGCTTAAGGACCTCCAAAGAAGGAGACTCCACAACACTCCTTGGCAGCAAATTCCACTGTCGAACAGCTCTTACTGTCAGGAAGTTCTTTCTAATGTTTAGGTGGAATCTTCTTTCTTGTAGTTTGAATCCATTGCTCCGTGTCCTCTTCTCAGGAGCAGCAGAAAACAACTTTTCTCCCTCCTCTATATGACATCCTTTTATATATTTGAACATGGCTATCATATCACCCCTTAACCTTCTCTTCTCCAGGCTAAACATACCCAGCTCCCTAAGCCGTTCCTCATAAGGCATCGTTTCCAGGCCTTTGACCATTTTGGTTGCCCTCCTCTGGACACGTTCCAGCTTGTCAGTATCCTTCTTGAACTGTGGTGCCCAGAACTGGACACAGTATTCCAGGTGGGGTCTGACCAGAGCGGAATACAGTGGTACTATTACTTCCCTTGATCTAGATGCTATACTCCTATTGATGCAGCCCAGAATTGCATTGGTTTTTTTAGCTGCTGCATCACTATAAACATCATTATAAACTTCTGGAACTTGGGTATCAGTGCCCAAGCACTAAATACACAAGTGATATGTCAAAGGTGAAACATGTCTTCCTATGTGTCTTCATAAAACACATGAATTTGTGCCTGAGTAAAAAAGGGTCATAGGAGCCAGCCCAAAAAAAAGCCCTGTGAGATGACTTCCTATGCATATTATTATTATTATTATTATTATTATTATTATTATTATTATTATTCCACTTTGTACTCTGTAAGCAGTAAGCATAAAACCACTTACACAAACATTAAAATGTAAACCTTTATAATTAAAATACACAATAAAACAATCCAATTAAAACTTTAAAATAGAAACGTCTATAATTACAATATGCAATAAAAGAATCTCATTAAAACAACACAGAAATTAAAAGAGGGGGCTCAGGTCTTGGTAGCCAATCAGAGAGAGGCTCCAGTCGTCAGGTGGAATTCTGAGGCATTGCATCACCAGACTCTGGTCTGGCTCTGCTGCCTGTCACTCCCTTACATACTCTGCTCTGGCATGCATAATGAAATCAACTTGATGGGACCTGGTTCTAATCTCAAAGCTTTAGGACAGTAGGCATTTTTGGCCTGATCTGTCCTACTATGGAGACGTCAATTTCTTTCTGGCAAATACTGACCACACTGGTTCCCTATGTGGCGATGGGACAGCATTTACCACGTTCAGATGTTTCTGGTAGAAGACAAATGGCTTTTCAACAGTTTGGGCCACTGAGTTGTCAATTGGTTGAGAGTTTCCTTTCCTCTGTATTGTGTTGACTTTTGAGTGGGAGGGAAGGGCAATTTGACACTTTCCAGACGACACTCAACACCTCACTTAAGTAAATTCTGGTGTTTGTGGCATGGGCACCTCATAAAGTTTAATAAGGGTTTTCCCAATCCACACATGGATTTGAATTAGCAAAATGCTGAAAGAAGAGTACATCACAATCCATTTGTAATTAATTCCTTCATGCTTGCCAACAGCGTGCTGAATGTATTTATACATTTTTATTTGTTTGCACACTATTAGTCAAGCCTATTAACAAGATACCAACACTCCCCTCCACTGTTCCGTGTATTCTTCAGATGACTGGCCTTTACAATGAAAGACAACATGGGTAAAATTCTATCATGCATGGGAGAGAGAAGGCTAAGAAAGGAATTTTGCACATCTCCCATGTATGGCGATCTCCAGACCCACTAAGAAATTTTGCAAGTCTTACTAAAACTGGTTTTATTTCCCTCAAAATTGCTTAGAAGCTATGCTTGAGCAAGCACCTCCTAATTCACCTTGAAATATCCAGTAGTAATCAGTAGCAATAACCTGGGCTTTTAAAACATTTAGAATTACTAGTTAACAGCATCAAATGTTTAAACAGTTGTAGGGGACATGTCTCTCTTGTTGCTCCTGGACTCCAAACTCCATCAGCCCCAGTCAGCATGACCAAAAAACAGGGATGATAGGACTTGTAGTACTCAACAACATCTGGAGGTTCACAGGTTCTCACTGGTTTCAGGTGAATGGCCAACTAGGTACCTGGAATTTTCCAGCCCCAAGAAATATGGGTTGAAGCAGAGGTAGAAGAATTGCTGTGCAGCTTCTCTTCACCAGAGATTTCACTCACTCATTCTAAGGAAGAAAGAACTGCATTCTTCAGAGGAAAATATAAAACTTGCATAATATACCTAATTGAGATATATTATACCATTGGGAGAAAGCTCTTCCTGACCCCAGCTGGTAATCAGTTTATGCCCCAAAGCATGAAGATTAATAGAACTTGTAACTTAATCCTTGCTAGTGTAAATGCAGATGCAGTTATCTTATACCTATCCTATAAATCAAAGGGCCTCTGTTTCTTATATAGCACATGCCACAGCTTAATACAGATAAATTATCAAGAGCCACCTCCTCCCCCATTCCTCTTCCCTCACCTTTCGTTTGTAATGGCCGAATGTCCCCACTGCAACTACAACCACTGACTAGAATGGCAACTAATAATAAAAACCATGCACCTATTTTAATAGTGTAATGCAACTCAGGATGCCACAGCAAGTCACCAAATATATATTGAGTTGGCCAATTCACTGCAGATCGGCAGTCTCCTGAGCTTCCTTGTTGACTCAAGTGTATAACTGTATATTAAAACTTCCTAAGAACCCGATACTTGTAGTGCTACTCTTAACAGAAGTTCCCTCCTCAAGTAGATGTATAGAACCACTGATAGGGAAAGGCACAAAATCCCTTAGCAAACAACAATAGAGATGGCTCGTACATATGTCCATGTCCACAAGCACCACACGTTAACCCACTCTTGTTCTAATTTTGCCACATAGAACACAAATATTTGGACTATCTTGGTGATAACTCCAGCCAACTCAAAGCATCAAGCGGCTGAAGGACCACTGAGTCATTATGTTCAATATCAAGGAGGTCTCCCGGGTTGTCACTGTTTTATCAAGGCCTGTAGTAGATGGTGTGCTGCTAAGCTCCGTCTGCAACTGCAGGCGTTCATTTTGCTCTAGATATTTAGCAGCAACCGCAGCAGCAGCAATAACCTGCATTTACAGCAGTGTGTGTGTGTGTGTGTGTGTGTGTTGCATTTCAAATGCCAACTTGGATGGATGATGCACACCCCCTGGAAGCATCTGCGTCTGAATTTAAATGGATGGGGGAGTGACAGCAAGATCGAGTTCTCCTTCTGACAAGCCTTTGGCAGATCATTGGTTGTCATCAAACCTATTTCATTCCTTGCTCCCTGCCAGAACTGCCACCTACATGCCTGATGGCAATTAGTCCTTTGGAGGTGCTAATGAATAAAAACAGCATGAATACTTTTGCAGGACTGAGAAGAATAGCCTGGTCCACATATATGTGTACACACACACACACACAACCTATCTCTGTGTGTCTGTTGTGTAGTGTGTGAGCACCCACAGGAACATAGGCTCACATCTTTCCTTCCACATACAAGTAAAAACCCAGTTCCTTTATGATATTTGAATTGTCAGTTCAGTAGTAAAAAAGCAGAATTTCTTTATAATGAATCACTGCCATTTTTCAATAACTCAGTACTATGAAAGCATTAATTTAGATCTACTGACAAGTATACGTAACACTCGTGGTTTCCCCACACTGAACACAAAAGTTCCAAGAGAATCCTACCCATGAGACTTTTCCCTTATGGATTGACTTCTGAATTTAAGTGTACTTGGGATTTACTGGTTGAAACACAGCTTGGAAGAATGGGTGCTAAATTCAGAGTGACAAAATAGGTGCATTTATGGGTTGGTATTTATGGGTTGGCCAGTAACAGGAATTTCTAAGGAGAAAATCTGTTCTCGTGACATTTCTAGCCCAAATGCAGCATATCTAATGTGTCTGGACAGCTACACAGACTAGTGGGTGATGCACCAACTATTTGTATTTCCTCTGTAATGAAACAGCATGCTTTTCTATGGAATGATTGTGATCCAGTGTGTACTAATGTCAGGGATTTTTTGTGTTTGTTTGTTTTTTAGATATGTACTCCTAATTCTTATACACAGAATGGTGGACTACCAGCTTATGGAAATGTTAGTCATTTTGACACATAAGGTTCTCCTTAATCCCCATTAACATCATCGGTGATAAAAGAAGCTGAGTAACATACTCAATGAGGAAAATGAGCAATCATCTTCAGCCCAATGTTTGCAATAAGTGCTCTTCAAGAAAGGGCAAAGCACTGTGGCACTACTGTAACAACTGGAATTGGATCAGGCTACTGGAACATTTAAGTCCAGTGGTCTTCTGCGACAGGCAGCCACTCTTCTTAGTCTGAAGGCAAGAAGATCCCTTTTTCCACTGGCGATGCCATGGATGCTCTCCATGTAAAGATGGAAAGCATGTGCTCTACATGGACCTACAGCCTCTTTCCTCCCCACCCAAAATTATGTGGTGTACATTTCCATAGAAATGGTAACAGACAGTCGTAGATCTCCCTTATCTAAAGTACTACCAAGGACAGGATGGGGTTGGACAGAGTTGTTAAGGCAGCAGAGAGCATTGTTGGCTGCTCGCTCTCCACCTTAGAGCAGATTTATGCCATGAGGTGCCACAGAAAGGCACTGGACATAGTGAAAGATCCATCGCATCCTGGTCACCATCTGTTTGAACTTTTGCCATCGGGACGGAGATACAGGACGATGACAACAAGAACAAGCCGTCTTAGAAACAGCTTCTTCTCCAGAGCGATCGCGGCCTTGAATGGGAAGCCTGGACTTTGAAGTCATCTAATCTTACCAGTTATGTTTTATCATTGTATGGTTTTAATCGGTGTGTATGGTTTTAATCAGTGTTTTTGTAGTTGTTTTGTTTTTGAGTGCAGTGCCCTATCTGGGTGGATGGAGCAGCCAAGTAATTTCGTTGTCCCCGAAGGGGACAATGACAATAAAATATTCTATTCTATTCTATTTTGAAGATACAGCTTCTCACTCAAGCCACACAGTCGTCTACTGCGAATGCCACCAGAATGTTGCTTTTAGATTCTGCCTAGGTGAAATAGAAGGAACTTCTTCTTCTTCTTCTTCTTCTTCTTCATCATCATCATCATCATCATCTTCTGGAGGAAAGGGAGAGATTTAAAAGGAATCATTGTTTCATCATATGGTGACACACAGAATTTCCACAAATAAAGATGAGATCCTTTTTTCCTGTTTGCAAAAATTCTCCTGCAACAGAAGCCAAGGCATTTGTGCTAACAAGGAGTATGTTTGTCGATATATGTATATCAGCAGTGCATGCGCACATACATGTACACGACAGATGCTACATGCAGTTGCGTTTTCACAATCCTTGGTATTTTTCCATTGCTGTGCTGCACATGTTCCCACAAGGAAGTCTCCTTCTCAAAGGAGGCCTTCCTGGATGCCAGAGAACCAAGGAACCTCATCACAAATCAAATCACAATAAACAGAGACAGAAAAAAATAAAGAAAAAGAATACATACAAAGGCTCTTCATCATATTTATATCATATCCTTTATCCATACCCAGAAAGGTAGACCCTCCCAGCTCCCACCTTTCCTCCCCCAGCCTCCCACCCTGGGAGACCCTTTCTACCCTGCTTCTCATGCGGGAGCCCCCATCTTCCAGCTGTTACCTTCCTGTGGGGTGCCACTTTAGAAGGCTCTACCATGTAAAAATCTTCTCTGCAAGTAAAAAGAAATAGTATGTCAGGGAGAAATCATAATTTCAGAAATAACACTTTTTTGTGTGTGCAATGTTTCATGAAATATCAATGAGGAAAGCATTCTAAGCATACTGAGAATGCACACTGATGATGGTGAGAATTACACCCGTAGGACAACAATTTGAGAAAACAATCATTTTGTGCTTTCGATCCCCAGCTTTTGCTGTGTAAAAATTACAGGAGACAGTAGCCTCCCTCCTGACACTGCCATGGCTACTGCTTACGTCGACAGATCTGTTGCAGGGCAGGGTGGCACTGAGGTCGGGGCACATAAGAGTAAGGCAATCCTTCAAGTAAACTGGTCCCAAGTACACAGACATGTACACACACACACACACACAAAATTCTATCAATGTTTAATTATTTAATTGAGTTTTTTTCTAAGTTTATAGCAGTTCTTATTTTCTGTAAGCCACCTTGAGTCCCTGTCAGGGGGAAAGATGGGATATAATATAATATAATATAATATAATATAATATAATATAATAATAATATAATATAATATAATATAATATAATATAATATAATATAATATAATTAATATAATATAAATAGTAGAGTTGGAAGGGATCCCAATGGTAAACTAGACCAACCCCTGCAATGCAGGAATTCTGCCCACAGTCATCCCTGGGTGGGCTCGAAACACCAACCTTCTGGTTAACAGCCAGGCACACTGAACGACGACGACGACGACGACAACGACGACAACGACAACAACAACAACAACAACAACAACAACACAGTGCCCCCAATTCCAATCCCACAGAGCTGGTTCAGGAGGATACCATGGTCAGAAGTATTAAAAGTCACAGACAGATTGAGAAAGAGGGGCTTGGTCACACTCCCCTTGTTCCACTCTTAGTAAAGGTGGTTCCATGTTTTTTAGGTGTTAATGTATTTTAATGTTTGCTGGAAGCCGCCCAGAGTGGCTGGGGAGACCCAGCCAGATGGGCGGGGTACAAATAAAAAATTATTATTATTATTATTATTATTATTATTATTATTATTATTCCACAGCCAGGCCTGAATGTAAATTAGAATGGGTCTAGACAATCCATGTCATCCAATAATATTTACAGCTGCCCTTCTGCAACCCTCTCCACCACCTTCCTTAAGGAGTACTTGTGACTGGTCTGTAGCTAGCCCAAACAACAGGTCCGGGGCCGGTTTCTTTAGTATTGACTACACCGCCACCTCTTTCGAGGTGCCAGGGACACCCCTCACACACTGAAGCATTACCCGTGCTCTGGACATAACCAGTCAACTTGCCTCTGCTAGATCTAATAAGTGAAGTGCGACAGGGGTCAAGAGGACATGTGGCCAGATGTGCATTTTGGCAACTGGAGAAGAAAACCCCCAAGTGCCTTTCCAGATAAAATAAGAACAACTTAATGCCTAATAATTGCTGCCCTTCCATGAAACTCAAAATCTGCTGCCTGAGGCAGCCACCTACCTAATAGTAGGGCCAGCCCAGATTGGGATGTTGATATAATAGTCTAACCCTCATTCAGAAATTCTTCATATAGATGATTCCATTATATTTAATCACCTGAGGTTCTTGGGCAGTAAAATTGTTCTATTTTTCTTTCCAGCTAAATGTCAGCTGTAGAGTAAAAATAAAACTGAGGCAAATAGTAACAGCAATGAAGTAATATTTCAGGTACATGATTATCTTTCAATGTATTTTTAATTATGGCACGATTCAAAATAACTCCGCACACAGTAATCACTCCAACTGTTGACTCATCCTCACGTCCACATGGCTTCATTAAAAAAAAAATCTCGTTTTTAAATGATCAAAACATAACATTTTGCTGGAACAGATGCCTTGTTTGAGCAAAGTGCCACATTTCTTTATTATTCAAAATGCTTCAATTTTAAACAAAATATGAGTAATAGCCAATGGGGAGGGAAAGGTGCTGAGGGCAAAGTCTGTGGCAAGCCTCGCTCTAAGTGACATTACTCGGAGGCCATTTCCGCAACCAGAGCTTGCCTGACATTGAGACATGTCTTTAAATTGATTGAACTTAACTTATTTGTTACATTTTGCCTTCAAATTTTGCCAAGTCACGGCAAAAGGAAGTTCAAAACACTGTAGTCACAGGAACTTGCAAATGATTCATAGGATCATTTTTGATGCTATGAATTACAGCCTACACCTTATTTCTCCTTATTGTTAGGTCCCAAGAAAGACACCTACTCTGGTAACTAATGAAGCTTAATGCGTCAGGTGATCTGACAGCTCTTCTCATCTCCTTTACATTTCTGTTCTTCCCTATGGAAGCCCCCAAACAACCCTTTCTGAAACATTCTCTAGATGTACAACGTAAGCTATTTGCCTTGAAGTTTGTTCTGGCAAGAAGAAATAATGATTGTTTTTTTGTTATAGCTCCCATTCTATTGAATTCTTTCTCCAAAGAGGCCTGCCTGACACAATCTTTGTCCTTTTTTTCAACAACTTGTATTTTCCTGGGCCTTTGGGTAACACCAATGATTGTATGCTTTCTTTAAATTCTATGTTTTAAATATGCTTTAATATGTTTACAATTTTTTTATTACTGTACTTTATTTGCTTTGGGACTTTTTGTTGTGAGACGTGTGTCATAAATTCAATCAACCTAAGTCTAAAGTAGGGACACGGGTGGCGCTGTGGTCTAAACCACTGAGCCTCTTGGGCTCGCCGATCAGAAAGTTGGCAGTTCGAATCCCCCACGACGGGGTGAGCTCCTGTTGCTCGGTCCCAGCTCCTGCCAACCTAGAAGCGGCTTAGTCATGCTGGCCACATGACCCGGAAAAACTGTCTGCGGACAAACACCGGCTCCTTCGGCCTGTAAAGCGAGATGAGCACCACAACCCCAGAGTCGTCTGCAACTGGACTTAACTGTCAGGGGTCCTTTACCTTTTTTCAAGTCTAAAGTAAACTTATTTGAAGAGGAGTACCTATGTTATCTACCTTTCGCTCCAAGAACAGCAAAGAGTCATATGGCACCCTCAAGACCAGAATCTAGAGCACCAACACTTATTCCATACTAAATTTCTTTATAAGGTGTCATGAAACTCTTTATAATTTTTTGCTATTTCAAAAGGTGCATTTAAGATATCCTCAATTATTAATATTTATTGACAAACATCTGGTTCCTCTTATGAAAGTTCAGAGTGGCTTATCCAGAGCTTCTAATGGTCTTTCATCCAGACACCGATACAATCAGACACGCCAAGATAAATCACTGGGCCTTACAATCACTGGGACAATGAGATGGCTAACTCACATCCAAACCCCAGGCATGATTTTAAGTGAGCTCAAGATTAATTACAAGCTCATGTTGGCTCATACATATACAGTATTTCCTCCTTGTTCAACAAGGCATGCTCCTGGGAGATGCTACACTCCAAGATAATCAGACTCAACAAACACAGATCAGTTGTTTGGATAGTTCTGCTTTGTAATCTAGGGGTTTTTTTTGCCACTTCAGAATAAAAAAGTGTGTTTTCACCCCCTTGCCAATCCTCTTAAAAAATAAAAAAAGTACATGTGTCATCCTTGATGAGGCCACTTCTTTGTTTGGTCTTGCTGCAGAGTCAATTTCACTTGAGGGAAGGAAAAACCTGCCCAGAGGGTCAGGAAAGTAAATATATGGTAAGAAAGAATGACGACGAAGTTTAATGACTAAAGTCAGACATATCTCCACAACAAAAGCCCAGAAAATGTGAACATATTCAATGCTGGCTTCATAAAGTGATTCATTATTATGTCACACACAGGAAGTTAGAATCACCCCAGTTAAATCATCAGAAATGTTATCAGAAACAGCTTCCTGTTTACTCGGAACAGAAGCAATGGGCACATATAGCAGCAATGGCCATTGTAATGGATACGGCCTTTGTGTTTATTGCAATAAAGTAAATATCAATCTTCAGATCAGTGTCACAGATGGCCCTCGGTATGCATAGAAAAGGAAGTGCTTTCTTACCCCCAGAAACTCTCCCATACATAAAAACCTGCTTGCAGCTAAAACGTGTATGCAGCTAAATTCTACTGAGAGTAGACTGGCGTAAATTAATGGACCTAATCACGTCCATCCATTTCAATGGGTCTACTCTGAGTATGAGTAGCATCAGAGGTGGGTTTAGGGGAGCGTGACTGGTTCGCCCACATTAGGTGCTGAGCCGAGAGCGTGCTGCAGGGGGCGTCACAACAATGACGAACAACGGAAAGTGAGAGACGGGGGAGGGCCAACTTTTGGTGCTGAAATTTTAAAGCCCAAAGTCTGTCACTGCTAGCATTGGCCAAAACCCCTAAGAACGTAAGATGAGCCCTGCAGGATGAGGCCAAGGGCCAATCTAGTCCAGCATGTTGTTACTTGTCGAGGTCCCCCAAAACCACCCCTCAAATAACTCACACATCAGACAGAATTTTGTTTTGGTTTTTGGCATGATTTTGGCCACAACTTTATTAAAATACAAATAATGTGAGTGGTTGCTTAGGCATTGGTTAAGACTATCTGTCCCACAGAGGACAGAACTGACGACCGTCAGTAAGGGGGAAATACTCTGGAGAGATAAAGGGGGCCGGGTAGTCTGAACCTCCCCTCTCCCCTCAGGCTCCCAGGGCTCTTGCACAGCCCTAGCCCCCGACCGGGGGTTCAGACAAAAGCATATAGAGTCCCTGGATTCCTTTAACAGAATTCCCCTAACACCAGCAACAATTGGAGGGGCAGACACAGTCAATCATAACCCCTCCTCCAACCAACATAATGACCGTTCCCCACATCAAGTGGGGTGCGCATTTTGCGTGGTTGCGAGCAGCCCTCTGGGATCACAGGCAGCTCCTGGCAGTTGGGTCTGGCACCGCCTTCCCAGGTTGGATACCTGTGGTCTCCACCTATGCCAGCAGCCGCCCAATCCCGGCTGGGGAGGTGTTGCCAGGGGGATTGGCCAGGTAGAGGGAGGAAACACACCTTACAGGACTCAGTCACTACCTGGGAAGCGGCCGTTGGATCCAGAGCTTCCCCACCCTCCACTCCCTCAATTAATGCTTATTATGCAGATTAACCTTTTATTTTCCACAGCCACACAGGCACGCAGACACTGCTATGACAAGGTCGCTGTTGAAGGGCTGGAAAGGACTTTCCCTGCATTGGCAGGTTTCGCCTTTCCTGTAGCAATTCGTCACAACTTTGGCGGTTGCAGGCCTTGGGCGGAATCCTTTAGTCATCTACCAAAAATGGGAGGGGGTGTGGGGCAGTGACCCCCGCCCCCATTGCGGCGGCGATACCAGGGTTCCCGTTAAAGGGGTCTTAGGGGGAGGCATTGACCATACGCCCAGAGGTCGTCATTGCCCTCCCCCTCCAGCGACAGCAAACAGGGGGGCGGGCTATCTGCTTGAACATATGTTCTCCAGAGTTAGCCCACTCCTCACACATGCTGGATAACCCTGAAAATTACCCAGAACCCCAGCTGGGGGGCTGGGAAGGATAAACACCCAATGCCTGAGCCAAGGTCTCCCTACATCTGAATATTAATAAAGTTGTGGCCAATTTAATCCCATAGAACTTTGTCACGTGTCGTTATTTCCCTCAGGGGCTGCCTGGGGTTCGGGGGGACTCCGCCTAGCCACGCAATAACCAATGCCTAACCGCCAACCTTACAAGTTGTGACTATTTGCTACGCAGTAGGCGAAAACCAGGTGGCACCAGCCAATCAGCCACATGGAAAAATTCCTACCAGGCCCCTGCCCCAACAGCAGACGACGCCATGACAGGCATAGCAAGGTCAACGCAGGGGCCTAAAATATAGGGAGGGAAGGCGGGTGCTTCGAAGCACTCAGCCAAGAGGGAGATCATGTTGCACACCAACCATTATATATATGCTGGGCTGTCCATCATCAATTTGCAACATACAAATCTCCCCAACAACACCCTGGGTCCAATCACAGTAGTAGCCATCTATACGATCCCGCCCAGCACCAGAGGGGTGACTTGCTGGCCCCCACCGCAACACGTGCTCTCCATGAAGGAGAACACACTTTCTCACAATGGCCAACCAGATGCCTGTGGGAAACCCCAAAACAGGACATGAGTGCAACAGCACTTTCCTACTTGCAGCGGCGAAGCTGCATGCTCCGGCATCGGGGGAGGACAGCAAGCGAGGGCGTGGCTGGCACGCACCCCGGGGGACGTGGCGTGCGTCCTGGGGGCATGGCGCGCCACCTGAGGGGGTGTGGCGCCCTGCGTGGTGGGGGAGTGAGCGGCACGTGTCCAGGGGCAGCCGCGATTGTACCCCCCTCCCCGATGGTGCCGGGGAGATGCGCTCCCCCCCACCCCCATTCCTCCGCCAGTGATTTCCTGCAACTTCCATTCAAGATCTTCCACAAAAAGCTCCACAGAAGCCAAAGTGTGGGGTCGGGGGGAGATCTCTGTGGCAGGGGGTTATTTAAGGTCTCCCCCGTGGCAGAAGCAGCTGTCTGAGGAGACTTCCATATGGGAGTTAATAATAATAATAATAATAATAATAATAATAATAATAATAATAATAATTTATTATTTGTACCCCGCCCATCTGGCTGGATCTCCCCAGCCACTCTGGGTGGCTTCCAGCAAACATTAAAATACATTAACACATCACAGATTAAAAACTTCCCTGAACAGGGCTGTCTTCAGGTGTTTTCTAAATGTCATGTAGTTGTTGATCCCTTTAACCTCTGCTGGGAGGGCGTTCCACAGGGCGGGCGCCACTACCGAGAAGGCCCTCTGCCTGGTTCCCTGTAGCTTTGCTTCTTGCAGTGAGGGAACCGCCAGAAGGCCCTCGGCGCTGGATCTCAGTGTCCAGGCTGAACGGTGGGGGTGGAGATGCTCCTTCAGGTATACAGGTGTGTTTACACAAGGTGTGCAAACATCTACATGAATGGAAGAGGAAGGGAAAATCCGGTAGAGGTTAATGAAGGTGGAAAGGAAGTCGTATTTGACTTTATCTTCTCTTTTTAAATTCTCCTTTTTTCCCCATCTATTTTTTCGCCTATGTTATTCTTGAGTGCCATATGCCCAACAGCACAGAAACTCTTCTCTGTAGAGAGTGGTTTGCCAGTTGATTAATGAAGAAGAGGGGGGAAGTGATGTGTTACCTCATTCGCCTTAGCAACAGGCCCCGGGGAAGTACAGTTATCTGCCGTCAGACATGAAAGTGAGTGCTTGCTCAAATCCCCTCCTTCATGGAGTGCAGGTCAGGCCTTCCTCTTTAGTGGTGATCATTCGCTGGCATTCCCTACCCAGTTTTTACAATAATACTCCCTACCGGCCCCCAAATAAATTGATTGGTATTTTAGAGCATAGGCTAATCTTCTGTGTTATCTGTGCCAAGACTCAGTTCAATCTCAAAGATGTCTAGACTACCTTTCATTAATCTGCCATTCCTGCTATCTGATGTCATTCTCTAATACATAAATACAGGAAGGATCATTAATCACAGATACTCGATCAGGAACTTTGAAATGTTGAAACATGCATACAAAGTTGTATTGGCACATATCTATGAGTACGAAGCTTCAACAATTCCATGGGGGGGATACTTTCACTTACAAAAAATTAAAAATACTTGGGGGGGAAAGATTAACCCTGTCAAACAATTAATATTAGACAGATTAAGCTACGCTTTATATATTTTTTATCTGAATTCAAGATGTCAGAGAATTCTGCTCTAAGTGGATGCAGATACAGACATTTCCTCCGTTCATATATTCATTCAGCGTTCAGTAACAGCAGCCCTTTAAGCAAATGCAATCTGCATTCATTCACAGTGGGTTATTGTTTTATGTCCACAGATTATACATATTAATAGCGCATTTTTTGACACGTCACCATCTTTGACATTTCCTAATATTGCTATCATGAAGCTCAAAAGAGGTTTAGAACCCTGCAGGGAGATGCCGAATAGACGAGCTGTTTGCTACTTCTTTTACTTTGAAGGAGAATGCAGAGGGAATTGAATAACTGAAGTTAATTTGCTTTTAAGGGCTGCCAAGCTATGAGAAAGTATTTATGCATACTGGTGCCCCTTACGCAGCCTATATGCGCTAAGATTGCAATCCTTACCATGTCTGCTCAGAGGTTATAGTTCCACTTGGGCTCTTACCATCATATGTCTCCTTCTTTGGAGGTCTTTAAGCAGAGGCTTGACAGCCACCTGTCAGGAATGCTTTGATGGTGTTTCCTGCTTGGCAGGGGGTTGGACTGGATGGCCCTTGTGGTCTCTTCCAACTCTATGATTCTATGATTCTATGTGGTGCAGTTGTCTAAAGGTGCAAAGATTCTAGGTTGTGATCTTCTTGGTCTTTATAACTTCACCCAGGAAAACAAAGGAATTACTCTAGGCAAGTGGTTCAGACAGGTATGGCAAACTGCCCTTCTGGAAAATTTAACTATTTGGTATTGCAATACTTTGAAATATTTATTATGCCCATGCATGCTAAACTTTCACTAAGTGAAAGCTTTATAGAGTAATAAAATTCAAAGCTGTAATTGAATAATATGTGATAGAGCTATGATAATTATAACATCATTGTAATTAGATTATAATTATAACAATTATATTTTAATAATCAGGTTTAATTTATGAAATCATCAGAGACTAGATTTCAATTAGAGGAGACACAAGACAGGCGCTTGAATGAATGCTGTATTTAAGCAGTCAGTTAAGTACTTCAGCAATCAACACCACCATATTTTCAGTAGTTGTGTCTAATGCAAGAAAGGTATTTTTAATTGGAAATACATTTTCCTTATCCCTACCTAGTCAAATATAACTGACAGAATTCCTTTACATTTTCCTAGACTTTGAGAAAATACTTTATTTATTCATCCCCCCCCCAAGCAGTTTCACTGCAACATTACTAGGGAATAAGCTTGTAAAAATTAAGACTCTGATCCAAATTTCACCAGAGTGAAACATACGTTAAGGCTGGGGGGGGGGTCTATTTAGGTAGGGATCAAAGGGGAAAGGTGGTGGATGTTTACTACTTTTGAAGTGTGTGGGTGTGGCTTAAAAATGTCTTGGTTTTTCTTTTTCTAGACAGGTTGTCTAGACTTCCCTTCCCTGCCACACATGAGCACATGTACCTATTACCACGATCAGTCTTCTGAACATTAAACAGACATTACATTTCCTTTGAAAAATAAGCACCTTTCCCCCCCCACACACACACACCTTTTTCCACCTATGAGTGAATGTAATCTTTCAGAAGGATGTTCACGCCTATGCACTCAGACATAGTTTCATATAAGTTTCATATTTTGTCCACTTGTCCTATGGTAAGGGCTAACTTTTAAAGACCCACCCATGGGCCTTTTCACGCCTGCCAAACTGTCCCTTTTATTCCATGGGAGAGGGGTCCTGATTCAGTAGCAGGCCACATGCAGTGCAGACAGAAGGTCTCAGGTTCAAACTCTGATGTCTCCAGTTAGAATAATTGGATAGCAAGTGGTGAATGGAAAGACCTCTGTCTGATATGTTGGAGAGCCACTGTCAATCACAGAAGGCAATGCTGGTCGAGCTCAGTGAACAAACAGTCTGCCCTGATATAAAATCATAGAATCATAGAATCATAGAGTTGGAAGAGACCACAAGGGCCATCCAGTCCAACCCCCTGCCAAGCAGGAAACACCATCAAAGCATTCCTGACAGGTGGTTGTCAAGCCTCTGCTTAAAGACCTCCAAAGAAGGAGACTCCACCACACTCCTTGGCAGCAAATTCCACTGTCGAACAGCTCTTACTGTCAGGAAATTCTTCCTAATGTTTAGGTGGAATCTTCTTTCTTGTAGTTTGAATCCATTGCTCCGTGTCCGCTTCTCTGGAGCAGCAGAAAACAACCTTTCTCCCTCCTCTATATGACATCCTTTTATATATTTGAACATGGCTATCATATCACCCCTTAACCTTCTCTTCTCCAGGCTAAACATACCCAGCTCCCTAAGCCGTTCCTCATAAGGCATCGTTTCCAGGCCTTTGACCATTTTGGTTGCCCTCCTCTGGACATAAAGGGAGTTTCTGTGTTCAAGGGACGCAGCAGATTTCTCCTTAAATTCTTTGTATGCATTGAACAGCACAATTCATACCACACTGGAATATACAAGAATACAGGACTGGTTGTTGTTGTTTAGTCGTTTAGTCGTGTCCGACTCTTCGTGACTCGATGGACCAGAGCACGCCAGGCACTCCTGTCTTCCACTGCCTCCCGCAGTTTGGTCAGACTCATGTTGGTAGCTTCGAGAACACTGTCCAACCATCTTGTCCTCTGTCGTCCCCTTGGCTATGTTCCCCACGTCAGTTGGGAGTTATTTCTCCAACTCATGTGCCATCTTACCTATCATCCCTTTCTATTGCCAGTCATCGTTTTGCCTTTATCAAAGCACGTTTTAATGTTTTCCCTTTGAATTCCCTTTTTCATAGATTTTCTAGGGGCCAAATCTCGGCTTTATGTTCCTGTGATAATAGATCGATTGAAACACTTCACCATATAGTATTTATATGTCCTTTATATTGTGTTGTCCGGAAGAACTTACTGTTACCATTAATCCACAAGTTGCCTGGGCACCCGGCAGATTTTCGCCTGGCCTTCTTATTGCAAGATACTGATCAGCATGTAACTTTACAAATGGTGAAATTTTTCACTTCTGTTTTGACTTATAAACGACGTAATGGACTGCTGTTTGGAAGCTGAAAATTCCTTATAGTATCTAATTCTAATTTGTACTCTTTTAAGTTTTTAAGTTTTTTAATTAAATTGTGCTGTGTATTTGTTCTAGTTCTGTTGTTCTTATGAGCTTAAAGCTGAAATAAAGTGATTGATTGTCGTCCCCTTCTCCTTGACAGGACTGGTAACCAACAATTAACCAATAATTTTCATAGTAATACTAGCAAACATTGGCCAGTATTTCCATACAATCATCCAATTTTAGAGTTGGAAGGGACCATGAGGGCCATCTAGTCCAGCCCCCTGCAATGCACGGATCTTTCACCCAATGTGGGGCTCAAAGCCACAACCCTGAGGTTAAGAGTCTCATGCTCTACTGACTGATAGGGTTGGATCCAGAATATATTAGCTAAATTGAGCCCCCCTCCCTGAATTCAGTGGGGCAAACTAGTCATCACTTCTATTCATTTCAATAGGAACTAAGTTCAACTAGCCTAGTCTGGATCCATCCCATTCTGTCTGTTCCATTATGCCCCATGGCCAGGTGTACAATGGGGGCTGTCACAAGAGACAACTGATGGTGCAGTACAGTTTCTTCAGGTTGTCTCTATGGTCATTTGGAGAAGGATAGCATAGCCTCCAACATTTCTCCAATGAAAATAGAGACGTCCCATTCCATGTTTATTTTGCTACAATAATTTTACTATTTATACCCCACACATCTTACTGGGTTGCCCCAGCCACTCTGGGTGGTTTCCAACCTATATAAAAACCATAATAAAGCATTAAACATTTTTTTAAAAAACTTCCTGATACAAGATTGCCTTCAGACAGATCGGGGGTCGGATAATTCCATACCCTCCAACATTTCTCCAATTTCCTAAGGAAAAGTGGGACATTACGGGATCCAATCAGAAACCGGGACAGCATCTCTAAATCACGGATTTCCCTGGAAAATAGGGATACTTGGAGGGTCTGGTATAGATGTTCTCTTGCAAAGCTTTAAAGCATTTCAGTTTGAAAAATGTTTGCATGCCATGTCAGATGGAAAACATATGGTAAGGAGATATTTATTTTATGTATCATATTTGTATACTGCCCTTCATCTGAAGATCACAGGGCAGTTCACAACATAAAAATACAAAATGTGAATAATAATAATTTTTTAAAACATGCACACTTCTTCACACACGAAAGCTCATACCAAGAACAAACTTAGTTGGTCTCTAAGGTGCTACTGGAAGGAATTTTTTTATTTTTTATTTTGTTTTGACTATGACAGACCAACACGGCTACCTACCTGTAACTGGAATAATTTTTTAATTATTATTTATACCCCGTCCAACTGTCTGGGTGGCTTCCAACACATATAGAAACATAATAAAACACCAAACATTAATAATAACAATCTGATCCAATACAAGAAAGTCACAATAACTTTAAAATAAACAACTTATATCAAATAAAGCAATATTCAATAATCTATCAGAATATAATAGTAAACAGTAAAATTAAATATCAGCAAATAGTTGTTAAACAGTTTACACTTAAACTATAATCAATAAAAATAATTGGTGAGTCATGAGGCATAAAATACCACAAAACATGTAAAAGGATCAAATTGAGAAACAAGGGCACACAACTTACAAAATTATTTTCAAAAAGTATCCCTGAACTCCTCTTCTCTCTCCCCAGCTGTTTCTGCTGTTCTCAAAGTCATGGTCTGGGGAAAACTGCTGGGCCTGGAAGGTGAGGCAAGGCAGGTGGGAAAAGCCATTGCCTGGTGAAGAACAGAAAGTCTCTCTCCCCTCATGTTGAATTCTTGGGCTGCTCTCAAAATACCTGTACATAAAAAAGCAAAAGCAAAACAAACCAATGATCACACCCTCCACAAACACATTTAAAAGGCCTAGACCAGGCTTCCTCAACCTTGGCCCTCCAGATGTTTTTGGCCTACAACTCCCATGATCCCTAGCTAACAGGACCAGTGGTCAGGGATGATGGGGATTGTAGTCTCAAAACATCTGGAGGGCCGAGGTTGAGGAAGCCTGTCCTAGAATGTTAATCAGCCAAAGACCCAATTACAGTACAGAGAAACATTTTTGCTTGGCGCCTAAAGATCATAGCTGTCAACCTTCCCTTTTTTGGCGGGAAATTCCCTTATTCCAATGCCGTTTCCCGCTGCTATCCCGGATTGTTAGATATCCCGTAAATTTCCCAGATTTCAAAGGAAGCAGCTCCTCTCCCTCCCTGCCGGCCAGGGAGGCTCCTCAGCTGCATTGCTCGGCTGCGTTGCTCACCAATAGTTACAGAGAATAGGATGCCATTAGACAACAGCACTGTTTGTGCTTTGCTTGCATGTTAAATCAACCACTCTGGCCCAGCCCACAAATACACTCCTTCCAAAAGAGTGTTAAAGGATGCAAAGTCTGCAACACGTTTGTATAATAAGTCATTAATGGATGCCAGAGAGCCAAAAGAGTGAACCTGATCAATCCCCCCATGAAGAATTGGCGCTTTTGAATTGTGGTGCTGGAGTCCCGTGGACTGCAAGAAGATCAAACCGATCCATTCTGAAGGACATCGGCCCTGGCTGCTCACCGGAAGGACAGATCCTGAAGCATCGCATGAGAAGAGAAGACTCCCTGGAAAAGAGACCCTGAGGTGGGGAAAGATGATGGTGTGTAGCCTGGTGTAAATTAATTTGTAGCCTGGGGGGATTACTGTGGCGTGAACTGTCCCCGAGAACCGTAGATTGTCCCCGGGACAGGTGAGGCTGCTGATCCCTTATTTTCAAATCCGAAAGTTGACAGCTATGCTAAAGATATGTAATGAAAGCATCAGGTGAGCTTCCCCAGGGAGACTGTTCCATAAGTAGGGAGCCACCACAGAAAAGGCCCAATCGTGTGTTGCCGCTCTCTGGGTTTCTTGTGGAGGAGGCACACGAAGAAGAGCCTCAGATGATGACCACAAGACCTGGGTCAGTTCATATGGGGAGAGGTAGCCTTGAGATATTGCAGTCCTGAGCCATTTAAGGCTTTATTCATGGTTACCGATACCAGGTTGATTAGCCCATTTCATAACTGTCCTAATAGCACTGCAATTTATATCTCCATATAAAAATGTAAAATGTAAAAAATACATAAAATTATAAAATGTAAAAATGCAAAAGGATATCTACACAAATCTTTTAAAAATATAAATGCACCAATAAGAGAAATAGGATTCCTGTTCTCTGCACATAGCCTTAGTAAAAACAAGCCTTTAGAGTATAACCTCTGATAATCATAGAAGTAGGGAAGACTTCAGACCTGTACAACAAAACCATTGTAGTTACACAGTGTGGAAAATTCAATCCTGGTTTTCTTTAATTCACTTTTATGAGCTTCATTCTACTAGCGTTCAGTTATGCTGCAGTACAGAAATGTGTCTTTTTGTTTCCATTACAGAAAAGTCTTTGTGCTCTAAATTCATATTGTACCAAACCTTGGCATTCTCAGCCCAAACCACAAAATTACGTTTGTTTGTTTCCTGAGACCTAGAAAAGTATACTTGGCCATTTTTGAGTCGTGTGACAACAGGATTGTTTAGATTTTCCATAGGCTGTTCTCATATAATTGCTGTATCCAGCAGTCTTGATGCTAGGGCATTGCCAGAGGGATGCTGCAGACCACAAGCAAGAGAGTGCTGTTGTGCTCATGTTGCGCACGTAGCCTTCTCATAGGCCTCTGGTTGACCACCGTGAGAGCAGAAGGCTGGACCATACAGGCCTCCAGTCTGATCAGCAGGATGTTTCTTACATATCTTATACTATGTTCTCTGGCAGAGGCATGGATTTATCTACTCAATTCTGATGGAATTGCATTTATGGATGTAAACAGGTTGAGAATATCATGCACTGTTTGTTGATTTGCCCTTTATATTAAGGTTACCAGATGTCCACGTTTCCCGGGGACAGTCCCCGGATTTACAAATCAGTCCCCATACAAAATCCATTGAAGTTGACACGTGTCCCCAGATTCATTGAAAAAAATATGGTAACCTTACTTTATATATGGTGCCCTGAGAATTTTTTAATCTTCTATTCTCTACAGGTTCTCAGATCGATCCCCCCAGGAAATGATAGTTGAACTCTTAGCTGAAAAATACCTACAGATGAAACTTCTGTTAGCAAAGTTTGCTCTGGCAGGTAGAAAGCTTAGCTCCAGTTATGTTAATGCATTGTAATTTCAAAACGTTATACTGTGTAATTTCAAATTTACGTTGTGCGATTCTAGATGAATGTTTATTCATTTCTGTGGAGGCCATTTCTTTTTCTTTCTTTTTTTTAAATAGTTTTTATTGGGTTTTTCACACAAACAAAAACAAAACTCAACATAACGTAACATAACATACCGGTACATTCAAAATACAAATGAATAGTACAACAAAAACACATTATATTTTCCCCTTCCTCTTTCCTTAACATATTGGGGTGACTTCCTCCTCCTATTCTTACTTGTAAAGAACTCAAGAGTGCCAAAGCAGTTGAGAGTTTGTGTTGGATGGAGTTATCTTATAATTCCTATTCGCTAAGAAAAAGGGTGAACTGAGCCTAGCATTAAGCAGTCATATTTCTTTGAAGCACTCAGGGGTCCCCAACCCATATGCGCCCACTTGACTGCTTTGATAGGCAGAATGGGACCTTTTACAGCTGCCACATAATACTTGCACTACTTCTGTAAGAACCCAGTCCAGTAGTGTGGCAGCACCGACATTTTGGAACTCCCTGTCCATTGATATCAGTCAGGGGCCTCTACTGTATTATTTTTGGTGCCTGCTGAATACATTTTTATTTAGACAAGCCTACCCAGATGTTTAAAAAGGTTGTAGGAGTTCTAATCTGTTTTAGTCTATTCTGTGGTGGTTTTAACTTTTTTGTATGTTTTAAATTGTGATTGTAATTTTTTTAGTGATTGTTTTATTGTTTTTTTCATTTTTCTAAACCATTTACAGGTTGTTGTTTTTCTACAATGAAGTGGCACATAAGTTTTATGAAATAAATAATTTTATAGCACTGGAATGTGAGAGGGCAGAGTGGCAGTGATGGCCTTCCAGGGGCACCACATTTACCAAGATGGCGGCAACTTCGAGAGACCTCCGAGTCAGCAGTGCCAACTGCAGCTGTACACACAGTTTTGGGGTGCCACCACTACCAACTCAGAGCACCGCCAATCTCATTCTTGCCTCACCCCATTCCAGTGAAGGCAGCGCAATATGAGCGCTGCCTCCACACCACACACCTTCCCCACACTCTGTTGCTGTAGATAGGATGTCAAACAAAGCCTGCTCTAAATTCCTAGAAGAAACCAGCAGGGCATTTTGAAGATAGGATGGCATCTGGCATAATACCCAGTTGCCCACCAGAGGAAACTACCAGTATCTTAAAAATACAAGTTTAGATAGAAAGAAAAACAACCTTGTGTTTTTAGACAAGCATACCCATAATTTATTTTAATTATCTGTTCTAGATTAATATGGAAACCTGTACAGTATGTATTAAGCTGATAGATACAGATACACACAGACATAGTTTGAGCGGTTGCATGAAACAAGACAGAAAGTGCAGCAAAACTACTCTATTTTCCAAATCAAATTTTTAAAGGTCTGGTTTTGACCTGCTCACCCGCCAGAGCACAAAAAGTGCTCTAAAAAAAACATACCCAACCAGCCGTACTCCTAAAACAAGAACAACCACTGTTTTCTTTAACAAAATAAGCCACAACCAGAAAATGGAGGAGGCTTCTGTTTTCCTTAAGACCTTCATAATGATTTGTTTGTTCTCTGTGGAGAGATTCTCTTTAGTCTGAAGTGCTGGCTAAATCTTCACCATGCATTTGTGACTTCACAAAACCTGCTTACTTATTTATTTTACGATGTGGTTGTTAATCTTGACAGCTCATAAATGATGCGGGGAAGCCTTGAAATGTGTGTGTGTTCTACTCAGAGAATCATTCAGATATTCGGACACATATTAATCAAGACCTCTTGACTAGTTTTTGTGCCTTGGTTAAAAGAATCCGCAGGATGCAATGCCCCCCCCCCACCCCCGGCCCGTAAACTGCCCAATGTCAGGCTATGTAAAAAATACCTAACGTGATGAAAGACCTGATTAAATACTTGATGGAGCATCTGTATAACGATGGATCCATACCTCTCTCTTCCAAATAGCATGGGAAGAGATTAAATTAATTAAAATGAATGGAGGGGGACTTGCAAAAAAAAGTATTACTTCGTACACACATGCATTGGCACTGCACGACAAGTTTTAATTAATCAGTAAATGACTAAGTTTAACCAAGGTGAGCAAATTTGAATTGGTGAGACTGAAATTAAAAGCACACTTGTCTATTTTTTTTTTACACCATTTTTATTCTAATGCGTTTTTGCAATAAGGAAAGCAAACCAGCAAGAGCCCCCACCATTTTATAAACCATTCCCCATTTTATTTAGAGTAGGCCTGAGTGTGCATCTTTTTGTTTTTGTTTTCTTTTGAGCAAAGCGGGTTCTCCTTCATGGAGAGCACGTATTGCGGTGGGGGCCAGCAAGTCACCCCTCTGTTGCTGGGCGGGATAAGATAGATGGCCACTGCTGTGATTGGGTCTTGGGTGTTGTTGGGGTGAATTGTATGTTGCAATTTGTTGATGGACAGCCCAGTGACTATATACTGCTTGGCTCGCAGCATGATATTCCTCTTTGCTGCGTGCATCAGATCTCCCTCCCCGCCCTTCCCTTTATTAGGCCTCTGCGTTGACCTTGCTATGCCTGTCATGGGGTCGTCTGCTTTTGGGGCAGGGGCCTGGTAGGAATTTTTCCATGTGGCTGATTGGCTGGTGCCATCTGGTTTTTGCCTACTGCGTAGCAATTAGTCACAACTTGTAAGGTTGGCGGTTAGGCATTGGTTATTAATTTGATTGGTGGAGGGGTCAGGATTGGCTGTGTCTGCCCCTCCAATGCTGCTGCTGCGCGGGGAATTCCGTTAAAGGAATCCAGGGGCTCGCCATGCTTTTGTCCGTATACCCCGGTCGGGGGCCAGGGCCACGCAAGAGCCCCTGGGAGCATTTGGGGAGAGGCGAGGGTCCGACCCCTGGCTCCCATTCTCTCCCCAAAGGGTTTTCCCTTTACTGACAAATGTCAGTTCTGTCCCCAGCAGGAAAGATAGTCTGAACCAATGCCTAAGCAACCACTCACATATTTTGTATTTTAATAAAGTTGTGGCCAAAATCATGCCAAAAACCTTAAACTTAAATTTCTGTCTGAAGTGTGTTTCATTTGAGGGGTGGTCTGGGACCTCGACACGCAAAAACAATCCTCCAGCACCATAGCTACCCTCTTTGCACCAACCATTGTACTACTGGCACACTATGAGCCCTGAATCTCCCCTAGTGTTAAGTTTGAGCTAAGTACAGAGCCCATTCCCACCACATGTCTGGAAGGGCTCTCATGATTCCATCAGAATTAAACAACACCTTTCCATGCTTCCTTCATGACTAATTCCACTGGAATCATAACCCCAAAAGTGTGGGAGGCTACAGCACCATAGACTGGAAGGTGGGACTTTCCAAAGCTGCAGGTAGAATTGGCCTGAGGGATTTTTGACCATGGGAAAATCTGAAAAATCCCCTTTGCCTCCCCCACACAAGGCTTCTTCCAGCCAAGTGCTACCGGTATATTTCTGCCTTTAAATCCAGGCCTAAATAACTTATTTGTGCTACAATACTCCGCAATTTTTATTACCTGGTTCTCAGCTATTCCATTGACAAGTCTGGAGGTGGTATAAAATAAAATTAATCTTCATTTATGGAAACATTTGGAAATTAACTTTTGACCAAATGTATCTGAGGCAGCTAACAAGACATACTGAAAAGTGGCACAAAAGCAAACATCATATAAAAGCACACCAAGTTTCTTAAACATGTCACTAGCAGCAACACAAATACACTTCTCCAAAAAGGAGCCAATTCTCACCTCTCAAAAGAATAGGCTTCCAAAAAAAAAAAGAAATAGATAAACAGAGAGACAGATTTTTACATTTATTTATACGGCATCTTTTGCCCTGACAGGGACTCAAGGCAGCTTAGAGATAAAAAGAAGAACCACTAAAACCAGAAATGAAAATTCAATTGAACATTGATAGAGTTAAAACTACATGCAACTATAAAATGTATTTAAAACATACCAAGAATTGCAATCAAAGTAGCATGGCACCAGATAGCCGTGCCTCTTTCCTGAAACAACAGAAATGGGTGTTGGGTTTCCAAGTGTTTTTAGTGAGTTTTTCTCACCAGTCAGAGATGGTCAGCAGAATATGAAAGGGACTGTTATTAACCTTTCTTGCTGCTCCTCATACTCTGCCACTCAGCCACTTACTGATATTGAATAAACTAATGAAAAGGAAGGTCCGCATTCTTCCTTCATCTATTTCCAGAATGACTTCCAAGGAGCCCTAGTTTACCCTTCACCAGAGAAGGTATGAATCAGGTTCCTCCGCACATTTGAAAATGTACCAGCATTGTTCAGGCTTTTGCCCCAGTTTGGCTTCCCCTCCCCATCCCTGTATCCTCCTCGGTTCCCTCTCAGTTGTGGTAAATATGGAAGGCATCCCTGATGTTTGTTGATTTCTCTGGCTTCTTCTGATTGCCCTGATCAACTGTTTTTGTCTCTTCTTATTTCTTATCCAAACAGCTAGGAGGTATGGAAGGGCTGTCTGTTAGAATACATCCAGAGTCGGACTAAATATAATTTTGGAAAGGTTTTTACTTTACAAAATATTTTCCCCAGCTAAGAAATAATTCCCATATACTTCTGAGATATCATTATGCTTCTCTGTGTGATGAGACGTTCCAGGAATGAGATGATTTCCCATTTGTTTACCTTTGGAAGAAAGTCGCTGGAGGCTTATTGCATTCTGAAATGCTTATGTTTATTTACAGTTACGTAGGTTGACCATAGGCTGGCACATAGCTTAAGCTCTCCAACAGACAGCATAAAGTTCACTTTTCCCATATCAGATCTCCAGGGAGACAGGCATCCTCCTAAAATAATTCCAGTCTGCCTGCCTCAGTTTGAAGGCTATTGTCCTTTTCCACACACCTTTCACTCTCACCTTGGGAGTGGGGACCCAGACAACCCATCTCCACTAAGAACCATTGCCTCCAACCATTGCCTTCTCAGTTCCCACAGGGCCATCGGGGCCATCAACAGTCTTTTGTCAATTCTTAAAAGTCTGGGCAGGTATTGCCTCAGGCAGCTCTGTTAGCTTTACTTACAGAAATCTGATAAGAGATCCATAACAATATATGTTTGAGATGCTGAAAGATAACATGTATTTCACATGCAGGAACTCTTGAAGTATCATCTTTAATGCTGCTTCGTTCAGCTATAAGACTATTTTATCAACATGATCGTGACAGGGGGATTCTCCATTATCTCAGAGTACAAAGATGACAGATAAACCCACTGGTGATGGGCGAACACGGAATGAAACAATTTCAAGCCAGGTCAGAGATGTGCTTGACAAGTTGCTCAGAGACTATCGAACGAGATTCTGCTTGTGTAGGCAATTACAGCATGAACTTGAACCCAGTTTCCTGAAAGCTAAATCAATTGCTCGCCAAATTGTGTCTATTGGGGCAGAGGCTAAAGCAATTGCTCAGGGTGCTATAGACCATGTCCAAGATTGTTTATTCATTAGCATGCACATCTCTAAACTTGTGACACACAAGACACGAGTAAATGGAAGACATGCGATATATCTCAAAAGCTTTGTGCCACCTCACCACACTCCAGTACTTCCAAAGTTCAGGATGGCATTGTGCAGTTTTCCTATACATTTGCCAATTAACAAAGCCATTGGTTGCCAGGAGGCACTGAAGAAATCACTGACAGGGCAGATAAAACCATGTGGACTCATTTCTCTCTTACACTTGTAGCAGATTAATGCAATTAAAACAGAGCTTTGTTTTTACTATTGCTGCACATCTGTAATGAAAAATGAAGAGTCTCTAGGCTTCTGTATAGTTTGGCAATTGATGATGGACTCATTCCTGCTCAGTCTCAGATGTAGCTGAGTGATAAGGTGGTAAAGGTAAAGGGACCCCTGACAATTAAGTCCAGTCGCGAACGACTCTGGGGTTGTGGCGCTCATCTCGCTTTACAGGCTGAGGGAGCCGGTGTTTGTCTGCTTCACGCAGACAGTTTTTCTGGGTCATTAAGCCAGCATGACTAAGCCGCTTCTGGCGAAACCAGAGCAGCGCACGGAAATGCCGTTTACCTTCCCGCCGGAGCGGTACCTATTTATCTACTTGCACTGCGTGCTTTTGAACTGCTAGGTTGGCAGGAGCTGGGACCGAGCAATGGGAGCTCACCCCATCGTGGGGATTCAAACCACTGACCTTTCAATCAGCAAGCCCAAGTGGCACAGTGGTTTAACCCACAGCACCACCCACTTCCCTCATATTTCCATGCAAAAGGTCCCTGAGAATACCAAATCTCGAGAGCTGGAGACTTGAGCTAGATGGACCAGTAATCTGACCAATAATCTACCACGGATGAGAGCTCAATATCAAGCCAACCAAGTGGTGAAAGCAATGGCAAAGAAGGCTTTCTTCGCCACCTCTGTTGCATATGTGGAAAACAGTTCCAGGACACTCTTTCAGGTGGTTCATAGTCTAACAGAACCACCTTCACCATCCTGGTCCGATAAGGACTCAAAAATATCCTGCAATTGTTTTGCAAAGTTTTTTTGCAGATAAATTTGCTCGAATTTGGAAAGAGGTAGACTCCACTGTGGTAGCCGGGTTTGGCAGGAGAGTGCCAGCACTCTGTCTAATCAAGTTGTATGAGATCAATTTCAATCTGTTATCTCCAAGGATGTGGACAGGCTGCTTGGATGAGCGAAACCGATAGGTAGCAGTGTGACGTGTGGGAAGGTGATGGAGAGGGAGGTTGCTGCCAGTCAATGGCTGCTTCCAGGAACACTGCAAACCAGAGTTGGGTTTTACAGTTAAGGAGTGGTTCGTTTAATGTGGACCACTGTTTCGCCTGAAAAAATGATGCACCGCAGCAGGCTACTGTTAAGTATGATTGAGGCACTATTTGCATTATTTCAGTCTATTAATAAAAGAGTGGTTGCATGGGCATAGTCAAGGGGGGGGCAGGGAGGGGCAGCTGCCCAGCCCCAAATCAAGTAAATCAATGCAAAATAGTTAACTAAAGTCAGGTTCTGCGCCCTGCACCCCCCATAAATCCTGGCTAGGCCCATGGGTGGCTGATCCCAAATCCCCAGGAACTCAGAGCACCTTTTGGATAAAACAAAAATAGTGAAAAGAACAAAAGCAGGAAGTTTAGCAGGTAACAAAGACCTGTGTGGATTAAAAACGGCCTGCCTTTGTTTTGTTATACAGTGCAATATCAGTAAATGGGGAATGGTTTGTTCTGGTTCTTGAATGATAATGTTCAATGTTTTGTATATTTTGTAAACTTAATAAAAACTATTTAAAATATATTTATTTTCAATATGCATTTTAGTTCAATGTAAACTTTTCTAAAATATGTAATGTCACAGATTTTTTAAAAACATGTTTTTAACTGTATAGCAAAAGATATCTGGAGAAGTGCAAAATCTGAATGATACCGGTAATTACATTTCAAGTCATTTATTAGTCCAGGAGATGCAAAATAGATCCATTTGCTTGAAAATGCAGACCAAATTGCATTTTCCCCGTAATAAATAGAATTGTAAATCACTTAGAAGCCAATATAATAAAGCAGATTTTAAGACTGAACCTTTTGGGTCAGAAACCTGCAATGTTTATTTTGAAAAAGTATTAGTGCAAGCATACTGGTTTCCCATCATTTCCTAGGATATGACTCACAGCAAGGCAAATTTATTCCAAATTATGCAACAGTTGTACAACCTTTCAAGGAACAGATATGGGGCAATGGAAGCTCAAGGAGGAGTTACGAAGCAACAGAAGTCTTTGCTACCGGTATATGACAGTCAATCTCTTCCTGCAACTGTTTATCTTAATGTCAATTGCTCACGTTTACTGAGTCCTGCTTCGTCTTGGCTGCCTTTCTGAATTGGCAGCGTACAGTGTTTACTGTGGGAGCTGAGTGCCCTTGTATCAGAAGTACTAAATGAAGGTTGCGTACAGATCGCCATTTATTAGGGATGTGTGAAACCTGAGCATTCATCCCCCACTTTCCTTCATTTACCTCCCCACACTCTTGAAGTCTGTGGGGTGACTTTGATATTTTTGCTCATCTCTCCCCACCCCTGGAAGTCAGTTGCATAAACTGATACACATAGAAATGGTTAGCTGGTGCAAGTGTGCTGCCACCTTGTTATTGATCCTGGTAGAGCTTTCTTGTATAGATTTTGTGACACAATGAAAGGCCTCTGTTGTCCCTTTTTAGATTGGCTCTTTCCGGCTCGCCATGTTCAAGTACGGTACCCAACTCAGTCAGGGCCGTCTTTAGCATATGCACTGCTGGGGTGCAAAGATCTGCCCAGCGCCCCCCAAATTTAGTTTAGCCGCCCTTTGTGGGGGGGAGAACTCTTTTTGGGGGGAATCGCTCAGTGTAACAACGATGCAGCGGGAAAAACTGCTTTTGTTTCCTGACTCGTCGGGAATATTTGACGGTACGGAGTAACAGAGCGACGGAGGAGCGGGGCGGGGACTTCTGCTCCATTGCTTCTCACTGCCGCCGATCGAGAGGGACCGGTATACAGTAGATATACATTTGGCGCCCCCCCCCCAGAATTCGGCGCCCGGGTGCACCGCACCCCTTGCACTCCTGGGTAAAGACGGCCCTGAACTTAGCCATAGCATTGTCATGGAATGAGATGGCATATTTCTGTGAGCTGTGAGCATAACCAGAGATTATGCCAGCAGAGCCCTGGGATCTCAGAAGACAGAGGCAGGCAGGCAGGCAGACTGTGATGGCCTGGGATTCAGACTCAGATGCTGAACCTGAGGGATCCCAGCCTGCACAGGATTCCCTCCAGAAGCAGCAGAGCCGGGTCTGGGGCCTGAGTCTGAAGGGTCCTCACCTGTGCTGGATCCTCAGGTGCAGCATCTGCTGAGTCTACTCTGGCTCCTGCTGGGATGGAGGACCCATTGCCTGCAGGTGCTCCACTCCCAGCCCCGTCAGGGGAAGCTGAGGTTGCCTCTGGGTCCTGTAACCCTCCAGCCTCTCCTGAGCTGCAGAGGTTCAGGGCAGAGAGGCGAAGGGAACTGAGTTCCCACAGGAGGAGTGCTTGCCTCCAAGCCAGGAGACGCGAGTCACCTGAGGATCGGGGCCGCCCTATGCCTCGGGGCAGATAAAAGCCGGCCAGCCCCAGGTTGCAGGAGCAACATTGTTGCTGACCAGTTCCTGCTTGAAACTTGTCCTGCTTTCCTGCCTGAGCTCCTGACCCGCCCTGGTTCCCTGCTTGCCTACCTGTTTCCGACTTTGCCTGACTCCCTGCCCTGCACCCAGCTCCAGTTATTACGGACTGCCTTTACGTTGTACCTCTGACCACGGACCGGACTTGGTCCTCGCTTATCGGGTAACCCATGGGACCAGCACACAGACGGAGCCATAATGTTGTTAGTCAATGTTGTAGCACTCAAGCAAGTTGTTGGAGAGCAGCTGGGAGTTCAGCTCTTTTAGGGCATGCTGTGATTGAGATCAAGCTATATATAGTGAACAAGAACATGAGAGGTTTCCTCTGAAATAGCTCCTTGGGTAGTTCTATTTGATTTATAACAAAACGTTTCTCAATTTGATGGTGTTGGAATTTAATGTCCAAAATGGCCCAGGACTCACTCACTTCAATAATCATCTCTTCCTGTATGAACCTGTCTGGGTTTTTAGAGGCTCAACTTGCTGCCATCCCATGTGAGGAGATACTGGTTGTTTTAAATGTATATGTATATGTATATCTGCTAAATTCTCTAGCTAGGTTACCAGAAAACTTGAATTATTAAAAAAAATCAAAATGCAAGAATTAAAAAAAAAATCAATTCACAATATACACCTTACCCTAGTAGAGACAGAATAAAGAATTTGGATTAAAACCACACTAAAAGAATGAAAACAGAGGTTTATTTAAAACTATATTAAAACAACAGAATTCTACTTTTTGTTTTGAAACCCAAGTTTAAAATGCCTGGGGGGGGGGGAGGTCTTCACCTGAAGAGAGCATAAAGGAGATGCTCATGAATAAGCATCTCCTTTGAATAAGATATTCCATAACTTGGGTCCCACCACTAAGAAGGTCCTCTCCATAGATTTTAAGGTTTGGGTAGACGTATTTAGGAGGAACTTCCAGGTAGCTTGGTGTCTTTACCCCATCTCCATCAATTTTAATATACACACACGCACACACGCACACACGCACACACACGCACACACACACTTTGATAAAGAAGGGAGAGAAAAACAGTTGCATGCCCTCCAACATTTCTCCGACGAAAATAGGCACATCCTAAGGAAAAGTGGGACATTCCAGGATCAAATCAGAAACCGGGATGGCTTCTCTAAATCAGGGGTGTTCCTGGAAAGACCACTTGGAGGGTCTGCAGTTGGGATTAGCAGAATCTGGGTATTTTTTTAAGCACAAAGTTAAAAAAGAAAAAGACAACAGCAGCTCCTTAAACCTTATAATATATCCACATGGCTACAGTGCAATGGGTTCAATGGGGCTCACTCCTAGGTAAGTCTGCATAAGATTGCTGCCTTAAAGACACTCATATATGCAAAAACATTATTTGACAAAAGCTTCTAAAACTGAATTCCAATATTGTAACATAGTCATGGTCACCATTCCAAGTGGCATTAGTTGATTTTTTGAGCAATTTTGAGTTTTTGAACATTAAAAAACAAGGCTGCTAATGTAAATACAGTCAATTTGTTCCATATGGACTTGCACAAGAGTTCATCTGGAGTATTGCAGACTAGGGCCAGGATTCAGGTTGATAAATAAGAAATAAAAGTTATGGGAGGGTTGGAATTGAATTACTACACTGGATTCACTTGATCTGAGGCATGCCTTGCTTTGTGACCCAGAGTGATCTGCTTTGCATAAATTTTGAGGGTTTCACAGCTAAGCTCATCTGTTTGTGTTATGCACTTGTTCTCACTTTGTACTTGAGACACAGTTGGAGCATGTTACGATCACATTTCTGCCTGAGTAAACACTTGGGAATGATATGGGCACCCTGAGCCTAATAGGAAAAAGAGAGCAAAAATCAATAGAGAGGAAGGGGAAGGATGCATGAACTCATAACCTTATGGCAAATATTTTGGCCATCCCAGTTTTTTGCATTTTTGAGGCCCATACATGTAGACCTATGGGAAGTGGAGGCAGGTGGCAATCCATAGCAGTCATGGCTATCTTTGCTCCACCTCTTGATCTGAAATAAAGTATTCCTTTGATGCCAACTCCGTACATGTCCAGGGGAGGAGCCAATGGCTGCTTTGCCTCAGGCAGCAAAAAGTCTGGGGCCCAGAGCTGACCAAAAATCTTGTTACCTATCAGAAGTGTCAGCGTGTGCACATTTTCCTTTTACACTCTTTCCATGTAAGGAAGAATTCATGGTAAAACACTTTCTGATGTCTTGATTAATTAATCCGACAGGCCACAGCAAGATCCAGAAAGGAGCCAAGCTTTTCTGCAGAGTTCAACATTCTTGGTCTAGCAGAATTTTGCATGCTAAGTCACCTGGTCTCTGGCGGGAAGCAAAACAGACTGGCGTGATGTCACTGAACAGCTAGGATCCACTTTTGCTAGACACAGAAGTAATAATATCACCTGGGGGCAAAATCTGTCACAAGCTGAGACACAGGTGGTGCCTGGCTTGCAATGAGAAAGGCTGGGGACAAAAGTTGGTCCTGAGGCATATTGCCTGAATATAGCTATTAAAAAACACAGATGCAGTAGAACAATAGAAAGGGAAATTTTTGGTGACTTGATGGTGGGCTGCAATTGACTCCTAACATCATGCTAGGAAGTAAGAGAAACTTAAAGGCGAAATTTGCTCCTAAGGTTGTGGTCCGAAGCCCATGTATTGGGAATAAGCAAACCAGGCCTGGATGAGAGACAATTTGGTCCAATTCAAATATATTTGCTGTGTTTCACAAACCATGGTTTATGAAGCCATGAACAAGCACCAGGGCTGGGTGCTTCTCCCTTGCCCTTCTCCTTGCTTTCCAGTTTGGGTGCAGAATTTCAAAACTGGGAGCTCTGGTTTCCTATTGGTTAAGTAACCAGGATGATAAGTATACTACTATGAGTTCTTTTGAGGAAATGTGAGCTACACATGTAACAAATAAATAAGTGCATACCATTTTGAACTTTCCCAGATCCCTTTCCCCCCAAAACCACACCTGGGTGTGTCCCATCCTGATACCATAACATCTGTCTGGAAGAAAGATGAGGTTTGTTTGCCTTTTAAGCTGAACATGACCTTCTGACTGCCATCTGTAAACAATTTAAGGCAGCAATTACAATATTATCTTACTTTTGCTGAAAGAAACACAATGTTTGCAAAGGACAAAATATTTGATCATGAGAATTTATCTAGAATGTAGCTCTACAGTGAATGAACAAAGGAACATATTTAAACCATCTCCTGTTGCTTTCAATATTCCTGTTGAAAGCAATATCAGAACAACTTTAAGTGCAATCATAGATATGATGTCTTTCCTAAAAATAATTAAATTGTCAGTATTAATTGGTCAAAGAAGTTGCTGATTACATATCCAGAACATTACCTGTGTTGAGGTGATGTAACATTGTGTTTATGCAGACAATGAAATAATGAACTAGTTAAAAAGAAGTTGCTTAATTAACAGATAGACTCTCAAGGTAAAGCTCAGTCCCAGAAAAAGGGGGCTTGTACAGAGATTACATATCTTCTAAGCCTTGGGAGTACCAAAGCCTAAACTAGTGACTTAAACCTGTCAGCACCATATTTATTCTCTAGCGGTTGGGGAGGGAAACATCAACAGTGGCAGCAAGAGACAATAGAGCTGATAGAGGAGGCCCATAGCATCATCTTTGCATTCAGTAGGTCCCATGTTCAACCCCAGGCAACTCCTGGTAGGGCCAGGAATGTCTCCTGCCTGAAACCCGGGAGAGCAACTGCTGGTCAGGGATAACAATGCCCTTCCCACATTGTTCCTGCATGTGACAAAATGGATGCAAAAAGGCAGCAGGTTGGGTGGTAGAAAGCAATGGGAGAAAATATCAAGCTCTAGCCCCAAATTCCAACTTACAGACTGATCCTATGCATGTTTACTGAGGAAGTCCCATTGAGTTCAGTGGGAGTCTCCCCACAAAAAGCACACATAGGATGAGAGCCTTAGTCCAGCTTGAAATGCTAACTACAACAGCATGACTGTCTACACCTCTGTGGTTTCTCCCTTGCTGTGCATCTGCTATATGTGGCTCAGGAAGACTGAATGCTTATGTCCCATGCTCAGAACACATCTGCAGGTATGACTTGGGCAGCATGGGAGTAACCACACCCAGAGGAGATAACATGTGAAAGGGGCCACTCCTTTTAGACGGCTCCTAGGTTTCTCAGTTAGGAGAAAGTTCAAAGCTAGGCATCTGTCTGGCATATTGCACAGCTGTGTTTTGGTAATGTATACTGAACATCAGTAGTTCCATATGTGAAAATGCTCCCGCTCAATTAAAACAACAACACTCAGTGGAAAGAGACGGATTAGCCCATTCTCTGCCTCTGATATTTAAACTTCCAGGAGCTGCTGAGTCTTGCCCCTGTGAAAGATGAGGCAGTGGCTTTGAAGGGCTATTGGTCTAACCTTGTGTGGTTACTGATCATCTGCAGGGAACAGGTAGCAACAGCACATTTCAATGTGGTTTCACACCACTTTCGTTAAGGCCAAGTGCGCCTTTGAATCTTAGCAGGCAGTGGCTTAAAACTTAATTCCTATAGCCTAACACTAAAGATACCCACTGGCAAAGGTGAGGATGGTTAGAGACAAGCAGATCGCTGCTTTTGCTTCCTGCTTGTGCCTAAAATGGTTACAAGCAGAGCAGCACACCCAAGCTGTAATAATCATTGAACCTTCTATTTATTTTCAAAGAATGCCTTCCTTCCTCTGGGTTTCCCCTCTGTCATTCGCCCCCACAGTCTAACCCTGCCCTGTCTGGTATGTGGACTTATTTGTTTCTAAGCATAACAAATGTAAGTTAACTTTTAGCCATGGTGACTTATCTGACAGCTCAGCACGCCGTTGGGTTTTGATGGGTAGAGTGAGCCCTGCATCACAAAGTGGCAGTAAGCCAAACCACAGGGTGTTTTGGGTGTTTTTAAAATGGATTCTCTCCCCCTCCCCCATTGTCCTCATAATTTTCTATTTAGTTTTCACAAGAGAGGAACCTGCTGTTTTGAGGGGAAACATTATTTACTCTTTCTGCATCATATTTTGCTGATGTGTACAGGATGCAGGCTGATAAAGTTAACTGGTGGGTTTTTCCCCTGTCTTCTCCAATCTCCGTAGAGAAAAGCAAACAAGCCAGAAGTCTTCCTAGAAATCTCCAGTGTTGATAAACTACAGCTTCATCTTAACTATCTGCTTTCCAAAGTGCACTGGCCCAACTTCCTGCTAAGATTGCAACCTCAAATGCACCACAAAAATAGCGTTTAAAGGTATAGGGTGTTTTATAGATTCTTTCATTTCCTTTTAAATGACACCACAAACCAACAGTGTTGTAAAATTCTGAATATATCTTCCCCATTGGTTCATCATATAGCTGTTCTCTTTTTTTTTTTTTACTACATTGTTTTTTACAAAGGTAGCCACAGGTATATGCCAAGGGAATGATCATTAAAGTTTGTGGACAACAGTGGTACATTTTCAGTGATCCCCAAGACTATGATAAAAAAAGAAGAAAATATTGATGGCCTTTTCCAGAACAAATACACACATGAAACTGCTAAGGGGGTTATCCAAAGTTTTTGGAATGCATTGCCAGCATTATGTTGATGACACACAGCTCTGCTTCTCCTTTACATCTTTAGGTGAGGCAGTGGATGTGCTGGACCGATGTCTTGCCTTGGTAATGGACTGGATGAAAGCCAACACACTGAAGCTCAATTCACTGTTAGTGGGCGGCTCCCTAGATGGGATGGCTGAAAGGTTGCCTGCTCTTAATTGGGTTACATTCTCTCTGAAGGAGCAGGTATCCGTGTTTCCCCTATTTTAAGACACTGTCTTATCCCCCCCCCCTCAAAAAAAACACAGTACAGTATGTCTTATTTTAAGGGGATGTCTTATTTTTCTTACGTCAGGAGCAGCGCGCCTCTCGCTCACTGGCTCCCGGCGCGCGAGGAGCAGGCGGGCCATGACTCGGGTGAGAGGCGTCAGTTTGTGCGTGCCTCTCGCTGGCTTGCTGGCTCCCTGCAGGGCGGGACTCTTGACTGAAGGAAAAGGACGGCCAACAGCCACCGCCAAGCACTGTGAGAGAGAGAGTCTGAGGGAAGGGAGGTGTGTGCGTCGCTGGCGTTGACTTCCAGCCCTCTCTCCCCAGCCCTGGGATGTTCCGAGGGGAGGGAGTGGCGGTTGGCGAGGGAGGGAGCTTCTCCGAAGGGCTTCTCTCTCTCTCAATCTCTCTTCTCCGAGCCGGCGGCGGGGCCGCTGAGGCGACAACGGGTGAGTTGCCTGCTCTGCGCCTCGCAGCCAACCGGCCTCCAGCTCTCCCCTCGGCAGGAGGGGAGGAGGGCATTCTCAGGAGGGGCCTGGTGAGCGCCGGGAGAGAAAGAGAGGACGCGGTCCAGCAGACTCTCCTTTGCTTTCAAAGCCCCCATCCCCTCCGCCATCCCCACCGGCTCCAGAGGGCAGATGCTGCTTGGTGTGGCAAGGGGGGTCTCTGAGGGCTTTGTGGGGTTTTTTGGCGTCCTCCAGAACTGTGCCTATCACTATGGCTTATTTTCGGGGTACGGCTTATATTTTGCAAATGTGAAAAAATCCTGCTATGGCTTATTTTATGATGTCTTAAAATAGGGGGAACAGGGTATGTAGCTTGTGTGTCCTTCTGGGTCTTCTGCTGTCCCTTGAGGCTCAGGTGGTGCTGAGTGCCTTTCTACAGCTTTGGCCGGTGGCCCAGCTGCACCCCTATCTGGACAGGGATAGTCTAATTTCTGTTGTTTATGCTCTGGTAACCTCTAGGCTAGATTACTGCAACACGTTATACGTAGGGCTGCCTCTGAAGACAATTTTGAAACTCAAGATGGTTTGAGTGTAGTCCACTGACCCTGGCCCAACGGCTCTATCAATTAGTTTCTGGTCCCAATTCAAAGTGCTGGTTTTGACCTATAAAGCCCTAAATGGCTCAGGATTGCAATACTTCAAGAACTGCCTCTCCCCATATAAACCAACCCAGACTCTGCATTCATCACCTGAGGCCCTTCTTTGTGTGCCTCCTCCATGAGAGACCTGGAGAGCAGCAACACGAGAATAAGACTTGTCAGTGGTGGCTCCCAATTTGTGGAATGCTCTCCCCAGGGAGGCTCACCTGGTGCCTTCATTGCATATCTTTAAGCACTAGGCAAAAACATTTCTCTTTAAACATGTTTTTGGTTTATTAACATTCTATGTCATTTTAAAGGTGTTTGTGGGAGAGGGGTTATTGGTTTGTTTTTGTTCTTGTTTTTATTATGTATTTTGTGTCCTCATTTTGTATTTTTATATTGTTAACCACCCTGGGATCTTCAGATGAAGGGTGATTGTATTAAATACAAATTTAATAAACAAATAAATAAGTAATAACAAATGTGTTACATGCAGGACGTATCCATCTTCATGAGAGAGTAGGCCTGTGCCTGAGGCAAAACAGGCCTCTGGTGCTCTGCATTAGATTTTGTGGGGTTTTTGCGAGACCTCACTGAAACCCAGAAACCGCTGCCGCAACTGCTCACTTCTTCAGCAGCGGTGGCAGGAGGATGGGGGCACAGAGGTGTTCCTTAAATCAACCCACTTTAGAGCAAAGGTTTCTCTTTCCATTCACTCTCCACATTCAGAAAGGCCGAACTTGAATGTTGAAGGAAACTACACTAGGGATGGGAGGAAAAAGCCACCTACCAGAATGATCTTGTCCTGCAGCTGGAAAGTTGGTGAATTATCCATTAGTGGAGTCAGTCTGGCCACATTTCGCATATGTCAGCCTCTCTGTGTATAGATATACTTTGACCATATGTGGCCAAATGGTCAATAAGACAAAGGCCCAAGTACTGAGTCATGTTTAACTCAGCTGCTGTTGAGTCAAATATCAGTTGACTAAAATCCATTTCAGGACCTTAGGGGAAGACCTCGAATGATCAGGCGTATCACCCCATTGCGAGTCACAAAGGAGTCCAGACATGCACACGCTACCTGTGTCTGAGAGTTCTGTCTATTGTCTAGCCCTTGGAATAGCAGGTTTTCAGTTGGTTATGAAACATCAGGACTGAGGAATAAGTCAGGAATGGAAAGAAGAATGCATCATTTGAATGGAAGGGTGGGAAACCTGTGGCCCCACAGATGCTGATCGACTCCTACTCCCATCAGCTTCAGCAGGCACAGCCAATGATTAGGGATGATGGGAGTTGTAATCCAATGACATCTAGAAGCCCACATGTCCCCACGGCTGCTTTCATGGTTTCCTATCTGTGGTGGGTTCTTCAACAGTTCACCCCTCAAAATACAAAATGCTAACAGATTTTCTCATCCATACAGATGTTTCTGCATTACTTTTAATGCAGCTTTCGTGCTACGAAATGCAAAGTTTGAAATCAACATACTACATATGGAAAGCACACAGGCCAAGGACCTGCAAGGCCAAGGAAGTCAAGAGTTTGATGTTCCAAATCTATAAGAATTTGCTGACAGAAAATTAATCATTGTATTTAGATTTCTATTTTTCTAAAAATCTTCTCAAACAAGCAATATCAAAGGAAAAGAAGAATGAGAAGCAAAATTATCAGGACACAGGTCATAGTTGGCTCTTCCTTGACTTGGGGCAGTCAAGATCACCAGGAAGAGCAGAACCCAAAGAGGCTGGAACAGAATCGCTAAGAAGCAACTCTGAGAAATTAGATTGTTTCTCTACTGTTTTAAAGCCAGAAAGGAGGATTAAATCATTATTAAATTAAATCTCATCCCACTGCTATCATTCACACTTTGTTCTCATTTGCTCTATGAGAACAGGAGTATCTGGTTTGCTCCAACAAGATGGAAGGAAAGTTTGGCTCTGTTGTCATTCATGACCAAACACAGATCATTCATGGCTGCCAGGAAACTCCAGGCTTTGAACTTGCATGAAACCAATTTTCTAGATCCATTTTAATAAGGGTTTAGGCCCAATTTGGGCATGGAAACTGCCTTGGTTTGCCTTGTATGGTGACCTTTGTCAGGAGAGAGACTGTGGGAGTGTGTCCCTGTTAATTCTGTTTGAGTTGCAGCTGTTTGAGTTGTGGGTGGGTGGCATCATTTTGCAGTGGTTCCAGTCTATGTGGATGAAAGGGTGGTATAACAACAACAACAACAACAACACACAAAATTGTTATTAGTCTTTTATTGAGTTAGTAATAACAAAGCTAAAACACACTGACCAATCTGGTTTTCTACCAGGCAGACAAATTGCAGATCCGATTAGGCAAATGCTAAATTTGATTTATTGGTGCAAAAAGACTACTTTCTCTCTATCATTACTGGCCATGTGCAGGTAATGCAAGAATCTTGAACTTGCCTTGGTAGCTAGTGGGCAGCCAGTGCAGCTGTTTTAACAATGGTGTCGTATGTTCTCAAGCAGAAGCTCCCATCAACAGTCTGGTCACCATGTTCTGGACCAGCTAGAGCTTCTGAATGAGACCCAAGGGCAGCCCCACATTACATCACAATCTGGAATTCTTAGACTCTCTTTTCCGGTGGAAATTGCTTACCACTGATCTTCTGGGTTCTACATCATATGACTACTGGTAGAAGGCCTGGCCACCTCATCAAAGATTCTGCAGTAATAAAAAACAAACGCTCACTGTGTTATTGTTAAACATGGCATACATATGAAACGACTGCTATGCATGGTGCCTTGGATGCCAATATCTTGTATTTCCAGTTTTTCTGAAGATGTACAGTTAATACTGTGCCTGGGTTTTTCCTTTCTTCATTTCTGCTGATTATAAATGTCTGAAAATCAATAGAGAATAATAGTAAAGCGGGAGGGAGAAAGAAATAAAGAAACATGGATCATTGATGTTAATTAAAATTGTATCAGAGATGTTTTTGTTGATAAGACATATTTTTTAGATCTACTGTTTTGACACTCTTGGATATTTTATTTTTCCTAGTGGTTTTATCATTATATTTACAAAGTTGCCTTTAATAATAATAATAATAATAATAATAATAATAATAATAAACCAACAAGGCAATTTGCAAGTGGTTAAATAAGTTTTTTCCTTTTACTTCAAAAGCAAAGCAAAGCTGCACTGCAAGACCCAAGCATTAAAACAACCACCACTCTACTTTCTGGCTTCATCAGTCTCCATAAGCAATGTCAGTGTACAACAACCAAATAGCTGTGAAAGATACCTAAGACATTTGACTTCTAGACAAGTTGAAAATACAGTAGTAGCTGCTAACCCGTCACAGTACGCACACAGCAGTGACCGCTCAAATCTACTCATTTTGCAAGAAATATTTAGCATTGTTTAGCTCGCACAAAAATGTGACCATAGGACAATTACATACAGAAACATGGGAAGCTAAAATGTCTGTATATACTGTGGATACACTAAGCACACCAGCTGAAGACTGAATACCTTTATGTTTTCCCCCTTTCTGCGCACGGATATTTCCTGCATTACCACGGCCTATTTAAGAGCCAGTAAATTTTTGTTATGTCTAGTAATGCTTCTTGGATGACTTTTTGGCTCTCATTTATTTTCTATATCTTTGGCATAGATCATGCTTGATATTTTGGATGTGAGCGGAACCCGGAAAGTCATTAAGTTATAGAGCAAAATAAATAACGTAAGAGCCAGTGCGTGGTGTGATCTCCCAGCCCCTCCACCCCCATCCCAGCTTGGCCTTGGATGGAGGTCAGCGGTGGGTCAATGGGCAAGGCCTCTCAACCTGTTCAGAGCATGAGAAGGAAAAGAAGAAGAATGTGCACATAAAGACAGAGCCACATGGACTCTATCCTACAGACTGGGGATTTCATTGGCTTTGTTATGTAATAGCAAGCCACTGAGTAATAAACAGCATATTCACTCAAGAAAAAACGCAGATACAGTGGAAGGTTATGCTGTGAAAGAAGTACCACAGGGTTAGACTTGTGACAAAACCCAAGAGAAAGGTGTTACTGATCAGCTTTCCCCCTTCTCTCCTCTAATCCTTCCCTTATACAGTAGCTACAGGACAAAGGTCTTTGTTCAGACTCCAGGGAGTTATCAGGAAGGTTTGGAAAAGGCTGCTCCCATGAGAAACCTACTTGCAGTATAATAACCCCTGTATTAAAACATGGGGGACAAGGGAGCTGTGTGACACCAGTTGGTGAGCTTGGATACTTCATTTTTGCTCTTGACGAATCAGTTCAGCCTGCCCCCTGCAGAAGAATGGTAATCAATCAATCAACTGTACCTTGTAGTTGTTTGTGGCCCAGCATTAAGCACCTCTGAAACCCCGGATTTGTTGTACACCCTGATAGCTTGGGCACACTATTCAAAAACCACAATCTTCCTTTATAAGATCCTATTGCGCAATGGGAGATTTCATGTGAATGGTGTAAAGCAGGGGTTGTCAACCTGGTGCCTACCGCCCACTAGTGGGCGTTTCAGGATTCTAGGTGGGCGGTATCCTCCTTCCATTGAGCACTGGTGGGCAGTAAGGAAATTTTACCATCAAGAAAGATGCATTAGTGGGCGGTAGGTATAAAAAGGTTGACTACCCCTGGTGTAAAGGAAGACTGAAAGAGGGAACTGGAATACTCCATACTGTTGAGACAGGTCTTTCCAAGCACAGTTCACACTTTAAAACTCTGTGCCTGAGTGTGCTTTTGTTTGCTCAAGTTTTTCCCATGAAAACCCGCTCTTTCGGGGGCATGTTGGACTCGTCATTGCCTTTGTCCGAAATGCCTTGCATCCACAGACTCCTTCTGGTGCTGTGGTACACTGGGGTGGCACTGGAAAAAATATGATCTGGCCATTCCTTATAGTGGCTCCGTTTCGCACCATTATGCTTTAAAGCAGGCTTCCTCAACCTCGGCCCCCCAGATGTTTTTGGCCTACAACTCCCATGATCCCTAGCTAGCAGGACCAGTGGTCAGGGATGATGGGAATTGTAGTCTCAAAACATCTGGAGGGCCGAGTTTGAGGAAGCCTGCTTTAAAGAGCCAGTGTGGTGTAGTGGTTAAGAGCAGTAGACTCGTAATCTGGGGAACCGGGTTCGCACCTCCACTCCTCCACATGCAGCTGCTGGGTGACCTTGGGCCAGTTACACTTCTCTGAAGTCTCTCAGCCCCACTCACCTCACAGAGTGTTTGTTGTGGGGGAGGAAGAGAAAGGAGAATGTTAGCCACTTTGAGACTCCTTCGGGTAGGGATAAAGCGGGATATCAAATCCAAACTCTTCTTCTTTCTTTATGCTTGAGGCTTCCCTCAAATGAAGCAGGGAAGTGTCGTTTGCTATGTGTGCTGCACATAGCATACCTGAAGGTATACCTGAAGGAGCGTATCCACCCCCCCCCCCATCATTCTACCCGGACACTGAGGTCCAGCGCCGAGGGCCTTCTGGCGGTTCCCTCACTACGAGAAGCCAAGTTACAGGGAACCAGGCAGAGGGCCTTCTCGGTAGTAGCACCGGCCCTGTGGAATGCCCTCCCTACAGATGTCAAAGAGAACAACAACTATCAGACCTTTAGAAGACATCTGAAGACAGCCCTGTTTAGGGAGGCTTTTAATGTTTAATAGATTATTGTATTTTAATGTTCTGTTGGAAGCCGCCCAGAGTGGCTGGGGAAACCCAGCCAGATGGGCGGGGTATAAATAATAAATTATTGTTATATTATTATTGTTATTGTTTGGAGACTCCCCTATTTTCCTCCACAGAACTACAATTCCCAGAGTTCCGTAGGAAGAGGGATTGACTACTAAAGCACACGGATTGTGGTGGTGGTAATATATAAAAGGAAGGGCTGGAGGACTTGGAGCGTTGGTACTTGTGTGGCCCACCTACCGGAGAATCTGAGATTCTCACAACAGTAGCAAGTTCATCCAACAAACACCCCAAGGAGGCAGTAAAGTATTATTACCCCATTTGCAAGTGCACTGCCAAAAGTGACACAATTCTGAAACAGAACTGGGAACAGAACCAATCAATCCTGAGGTCTAGTTCAGTGCTTCTCCTAACCACAACTCCCTCCTTTCCCATGTTTGGTCTGGACACCTGTTCTTTGGACTAAGCCTGGCCACTTCAGGTTTGAATTGCATTTGAACCAACATCTTAAGACGTAGAAAGCTATATATTCCATTACCAGAACCTCCAGAGACAAAGTGCTAATCAATGTAAATATGAGCTGGTAATTCCAGCTCAGTTTCTAAACCAGCAAATGTCAATATGCTTTAAGTTATTGGGATTCAATACAGTAAAGAGGGTGGGTTCTTTTTCCTTTCCTTTCTTTTTTTCCAAGGGAACATTAGAAAATCAACTTCAAGGATGTGAGCAAAGTTTAAATGTCAGCTGAAAAAACAGCTGCTATTAAAAAAAAGAAAGAAAAGAAAAGAACACCATTCTATGAGCCAAAGGAATTGGGTTGGGAGGAAGTTGAAATGAGAGATGTTTAGCTCTTTAATGCTCCCGTGTGAGGATAAAAGGGCGAGACATAGGGAATCTTCTTTGGCATAAGGTCATTCTGGAAGTTTCTGTTCTGCAAAATCTGATCTCTCCATATGGCTGATTTGTGCAAGGAAAGTGGTCCAAGCATATGTGGCAGTGATGTAACAAGGCTAAGAGCTCAGGCACCTGCGACTGCACACGGCCACATTAAGCTCTCCAGAAGCTGCTCTGTGACTTGCCAGAGCCGTTTTCCATCACAGATGTGTAAAACATTTTTGCAAATATGGGTTTCCTAACCAATTCAAGCTACTTCCCTCCCCCATCTCCTTGTGTTTTTGTGAATATGGAGATTAAATTGCTTCTGAAATAAAGCTTACCTTCTGTTTTAGAATTTATCATTCACTTCTCTTTAATATTATGCCACACGTCAGTTGTCAGCTAAAGAGATTGTTATCTGTCAGCTTTGGCTTAGGGGCGTTGAGTAAAAAAAGTGAGCGAAACAACAAAGAGTTCAATGGCACCTTAAAGACTCATAAATTTACCAAGGCATAAGCCTTGGTAGGCCAGAGCCTGCCTCACCAGACGGATGAGGAATCACTCGGACGCTCATACCAGTGAAAGCTGAAGGCCCAACTAACCCTTTCTTTAGCAAGTAAGTGCTCCTTCTTGTTTGCGTGTCGAGGTCCCAAACCACCCCTCAAAATAAATTCACACTTCAGGCATAAATTTTGGTTTTGGTTTTTGGCATGAATTTGGCCACAACTTTATTAATTTACAAGATATGTGAGTGGTTGCGTAGGCATTGGTTCATACTATCTGTCCCCTAAGGACAGAACTGACATTTGTCAGTAAAGGGGGAAAACCATCTAGGTAGAGAAAGGGGGCCGGATGGGTCTGACCCTCCCCTCTCCCCTCAGGCTCCCAGGGCTCTTGCGAGGCCCTGGCCCCCGACCGGGGGATATGGACAAAAGCATGTCGAGCCCCTGGATTCCTTTAACGGAATTCCCCACACACCACCATCAATAGGAGGGGCAAACGAAGTCAACAGTCCCCTCCTCCAACCAACATAATAATAACCAATGCCTAACCGCCAACCTTACAAGTTGTGACTATTTGCTACGCAGTAGGCGAAAACCAGATGGCACCAGCCAATCAGCCAAATGGAAAAATTCCTACCAGGCCCCTGCCCCAACAGCAGACGACCCCATGACAGGCATAGCAAGGTCAATACAGAGGCCTAAAATATAGGGCGGGAGGGCGGGTGATCCGAAGCACGCAGCCAAGAGGGGGATCATGTTGCAAGCCCACCAATATATATCCGCTGGGCTGTCCATCAATAAATTGCAACATACAATTCTCCCCAACAACACCCAGGGTCCAATCACAGAAGTGGCCATCCAAACCAACCCGCCCAGCAACTAAGGGGTACAGTGGGACCTCGACTTATGAAGATAATGCGTTCCGACGCGATTTTCATAAGTCGAAAACATTCGTAAGTTGAATCCCCATAGGAATGCATTGAGCGAAAAAAATTCGTAAGTCGAAAAAACCCTATTCAAAAATTCGTAAGTCGAAAAAATCCTATTAAAGCGGCCGTGACTTCCTTTCGGAAGTCGAACAATTCGGTTGCGGCAGCCATTTTTTTTCTTCCGGAAGTCATTTGTAACTCGAAAAATACGTAAGTCGAGTTGCTCGTAAGTCGAGGTACCACTGTAGTTTGCTAGCCCCCACCGCAACACATGCTCTCCATGATGGAGAACCCGCTTTGTGCTACTACAAGCACAGGGACCCCTCTGCGACAAAGCAATGCCCTTTAATTCAGCAAAATATCAATTTCCACATAACAGTTCTGATCTTCAGGTAATTGGTTTATTATGCTGTAAGCCAGGGGGAGGAAACAGAAGGCTTACATGCTGTGCTGTGTGGCAACTTTCTCATGCCGTGGCTGCTTCACTGCACTTGTTGTCAGGCAGCCCCATTGGGGATATAAGGGGGAAAGAGGAGGGGGGTTTTCTGTGGAGGAAAGCCATATGTTGCTGGAGTGAGTCCTATCTGAGACTCCGCATAACTGCAATGGAAAAGCCAGAGGTTGAGGGTTTTCTCTCTCCGATTGCAGCACAAGCCAAAAGAGATCAGGGGGCATGCTTACTTAGAACATTGAAGGATGGGGGAAATGTGGCGTGGGGAGACAGGGAGAAAGAAAAAGAGAGAGAAAGCATGAAATATTTACAGATAAGTGGTGGGAATAAATTGGCCACAGGACAATCCTGAATCGTGCCAACTTGGGTCTCTAAGGGCTCATCCACACTTCTGTTTGCCCCGCCACTTTTGTCCTGGAAAACACGAGGTTCAGTGCTCAGCTGGAATAAATGGCAAAGCGTGTTCTCCTTCATGGAGAGCACGTGTCGCGGTGGGGGCCAGCAAGTCACCCCTCTGGTGCTGGGCGGGATCCTATAGTTGGCCACTGTTGTGATTGGACCCAGGGTGTTGTTGGGGAGAATTGTATGTTGCAATTTATTGATGGACAGCCCAGCAGATATATATTGGTGGGCTTGCAACGTGATCCCCCTCTTGGCTGCGTGCATCGGATCACTCGCCCTCCCTCCCTATATTTTAGGCCTCTGCGTTGACCTTGCTATGCCTGTCATGGGGTCGTCTGCTGTTGGGGCAGGGGCCTGGTAGGAAATTTTCCATGTGGCTGATTGGATGGTGCCATCTGGTTTTCGCCTACTGCGTAGCAAATAAGTTGTGGCCAAAATCATGCCAAAAACCAAAACTAAAATTCTGTCTGATGTGTGAATTATTTGAGGGGTGGTTTGGGGACCTCGACACGCAACCAGGTTTCCCACAGATCGCTGTTTGTTCTGATTTAGTGCTAAAGAATGGGTTTTCCAGGAGAAAGCAGCGGGGCAAAGGCAAAACTGCTCTGACCTGTGCCTAGAAAATACGGGGCAAGCGGAAAACCTCTCAGACTCCTGCCTTCGGGGCACGGGATGAGCGGAAGTGTGAACAAGCTCTCTCTCTCTCTCTCTCTGTCTCTCTGTAGACCGTGGTACGAGGTGAGTGTTGTAAATCCTGCTCCTTCTTCTAATCTCAGGTCAGAACAAGCACAAATGAGACCAATGGGGAGGACAAAAAGCCCCTTCACAATTATGCCACATGGTGTCTTCCAGTTGTTTTGGACTACAACTCCCATCAGTCGCAGCCAACATAGCCAGTGGTAGGGGATAAGTAGAGTTGTATTCCAAAACATCTGTACAGCATCATGTTGGCTAGCCCTGGCCTGGTTCTTCTGTTTACTGCTATGCTTAATTCATATTCTACGCCCCACAGGGATGACACCAAGCATAGAAAAGTTAGCAGTCTTCTGCACAGAAGTTCAAATTGACCTTACTGCACAGGTCAGCCCAGTATGGCATGTCTCCAAAGAAGCACCACATGTAATATTTACACATGCAGTAAATCCAATATAAATACTCTGCCCCACTCACTGCACGGAGCACCATCATGCACAAGTGTTTTTGGCAACCTCCATATGACATGATTAAATTCTGAAATGGCATCTAGTCTCTGGATTTTATTTTATTTTATTTTTAAAAGGTTGCAATTTAATAATGGCATTGTGAATTGCCCTGCCTTTTGGCAATTGCTTTGCTTTTAGAGAGAATGTGCACATCTAATACTTTGTCCAATTTAATTTTGATTTTATATATTGTGATCTTTTCTGTGAACCACCCTGAGACCTCCAGGTATAGGGCGGTATATTGTTGTTTAGTCGTTTAGTCATGGACCAGAACACGCCAGGCACTCCTGTCTTCCACTGCCTCCCGCAGTTTGGTCAAACTCATGTTGGTCGCTTCAAGAACACTGTCCAACCATCTTGTCCTCTGTCTTCCCCTTCTCCTTGTGCCTCCACCTTTCCCAACATCAGGGTCTTTTCCAGGGAGTCTTCTCTTCTCATGAGGTGGCCAAAGTATTGGAGCCTCAATCTGTCCTTCCATTGAGCACTCAGGGCTGATTTCCTTCAGAATGGATAGGTTTGATCTTCTTGCAGTCCATGGGACTCTCAAGAGTCTCCTCCAGCACCAGGGTGATATATAAATTCAAATAAAATAATAATAATAATAATAATAATAATAATAATAATTCAAAAGAGAAGCGGAGTCACATGACTCCCACAGTGTGCAGCTGCCCCTACAAACTCCCCACACTGAGCTCCAGGGCCAATAGGAGATAGGAGGGTAGGGGTTGTGGGGGGGGGGTCACCATATGAACTGAACTTCATGGAACTGCAGACGCCAATTAAGTTTTGGTTGTAATGGCCCAGATTTCAGTTTTTTTTCAGTAGTCTTCACTCAAACCCTTTGCAGTTCATGGCTGAACAACAATTTGCTTGACTTCCCGGGTCGAACCCCAGCACACTGGTGCACTTTTTTCTGTCTCTTTCCCACTATCAGAAGTAGAATGGGGTGCACAAAGCCAAAATGCTCATAATGTGCAGCTTCCCCTCCCTCTACGGGTCCTCATTAACCTCAAACACTGAGGGCTGAGTCACCTTTAAAAAAAACATCTTCAGTCCAGAGGAGCACAGCACTTTATGCCATGGATCGTTTGGCCCTAAGCAGTCCTTTTCTTATAGAAAAAAAATGTGTTGGTATTCACCATGAAGCTGCTACAGTAAGCGCCACACTTTAAACCAGTGTTTTTAATCTACAAAAAAAGTGCTGGTACTGCATACCTCTGAGTACCCCCGGGGGGAACACTGGCCCTAAAACTCTCAGGTCAGGGGCTTGGAAAAAGGCAGCATTTTTTTAAAGAATATATATTGCGAAAAGACCAAAGACAATTGAACAAGGGCTTAAGATTCATACATTTTTTTAAAGTGAAACTTTTCTATTTTGGAATCCCACAACACCATTGGTGGTTACATCAGAGTACTCTCTAAGGGATGAATCAGGCCCCCAACATTGTGACTGTTAACAGCAGACCCATCTGCATCAAAGGGCATTTTGTTAATCATTGATCGCTCATCTGCTAAGATCCTGGTGTCAAATGTATTCAACCTCAAAGTTCCCAGACAAACACTACCTCACAGCGGGAGGCTGCCACAACAATTCCAAGTCACCTGTATATAAACAATTCACCCCACCTGTCCATATGTATCTCCACAAGAGCTTTGTAGGGAAGCTTGAGGAATTAAAACAAAATAAAAAAATTCCTTCCAGTAGCACCTTAGAGACCAACTAAGTTTGTTCTTGGTATGAGCTTTCGTGTGCATTCACGCTGATTCCCGGACCATCCGCAGGCCGGATTGAGAAAGCGATTGGGCCGCATCCGGCCCACGGGCCTTAGGTTGCCTACCCCTGCTTAAACTGAATCTCAGCCCCTTGCAAGAACAGAAGGTGTTGTTTTGCAATGGGAAGGGTAAATCTGGCTCCAACCTATAATATTTAAACCTTTCCATCTCATGTGGATTTTGTGGGAAAGGGATGGATGAATTCATGAAGCAATAGTGGCGCAGAGTGGAAACAAGCCAGCTAGATCCCTATTTGGGTGTTATCATTAAGAGTACAAAAAAACATATAGGGGGAGGGACAGTGGGAATGAGTGCGCCAGCACTGGCCCTTCCCCATTGCTGTTTACAACCGCTTTCAATTTGGGGAGGAAAGCCAGAAGTGGGGGGACTCCTGTAATTGTGGAGGCTTCTTACATATTTCAGAAGACAGAAGTCTCAATTGTTCCATGAAACACCCCACAATGGGGATGGAGCTAGTACACACATCCCCCCCGACATGCTTTCTGTACACTTAATGATAGCATCAGAATAGGCTTTTTGCTGAAAAGGGTGTGGAAGATGGCACACCAGACTCCAGGCCCTTCCATCAAAAGGCACTGCCAGGCACAGACACTTTCCCCTTCAAACACCCCACTTGCCCCAGGCAACAAGGGCAGGGAGCTGATATTGGTACTTTCCCAGGGTCCAGTTTCTGACAGCTAGTTCATAATATAAAGTAGGCATGCCAAAGTTTCAGGGGCCTAATCCGGCCTGTGGCAGTTTATTTCCTGGGATAAAATCCTAAAAAAACCTGAACAGCTTCAATCCTAAAAAAAGGTCAACAACTTTGGTCGGCCCTTTGGTCGGCCCCTACGGCCCTTCACTTCATCAAATCTGGCCCTCTTTGAAAAAAGTTTGGACACCACTGATATAAAGTGATTAAAATGAGAGTTGGGTTTTGTTTTGTTTTCATTCTCATTTCCAAGGAGAGCAAACCATTAACAAAGTTTCTGGTTCAAGCCTTCCATTTCGTTGCAAAGACTCTCCAGACCCCTGCTATCCAGTTTCTGGAAAATGGGCATTTTTCGAGGAGCAGATGATAAATAGGCTGTGAACCTTCGTGCATCAAGCCCAGTCATTCCAGAGCAAGGAACATCTTCCTGGCTGGCACCATATATGGGCAAATTGGTCATTCCCTGCACCATACCTTGCATGACTGTGTGCTGAACGCACACCAGTCTTGATTGCGTTGTGTGAGGGTGAACCCAGAGTCTGGAAGGTCAGCACATCGGCAGTTCACTGGCATTTGACATTGTTTGTGACAACGCCAGCAAGGATTCATAAGTGGATGCTATCAAGGCTTGCTATTTGTGTATTAATGAGTCACATTGTGCCAAATTCACAACAGCCAGATGTCCCAACTGACCCAGACAAGGCACTCAGACAGATCCCACGCGTTTCATGTGTCAGTTATACCCATTCATAAAAACAGCTCCCTCCTCACATCTAATTCCTTGGGAAGGCTTAAGATCATTGTGCAATTTTCAGTTTTCTTTCCATTGATTTCCTCATCAATATGTGTCTTTCTTACTTTGTTACGTCCATAAAAATCATCTTGTGGTTAATAAAAAGGGTGGGACAGGAAGCATTGTCCATCAGAGAAAAGAATTCAAAAAAGGACACGGAGTCCGTCCTGGAAAAATAACATTATTCTGTGCTCTTATAAGTGTTACAGCTATAGAAACAATCTTGTGGACCAAGTCAGACAGATGTTTTTCCTTTTTCTCCCCTCCCCCTTCCTCTCCCTTTGAATAGAGTTTCTCAACAGCACAGCTGAAAAACCCTTGGAAAAAACACACAGGCGGGCGTTGGAGGTGTCTGGGGCAGAGGATTGCAGAAGTTCAAGCTAGCTCTCCATGTCAGAAATACAGCTGCACAAAAGATGGTACAGTAGAGCAGTCCAGAGCTCAAAATGACTTTTCCGGTTCTCAAGAATGGCGCAGGTCTTGAAAAAAAGCAGCTGTTCCCTCATCAGATGGAATATTCTGGCTGAAGCTATTCATTTCCCTGCTCTCATCTGCTTATCCCAAATAGATGCCAACCTGTTCAGAGCCATAATTATACTGGCCTGTGTGCTGCACGTTCCTCATTCAGACTGCAATCCCGAACACAATAATAATAATCTATATAGCAGTAACAGCGTACATGGCAGCTTGCAAAGCAAAAAGAACAAGCCCCTGAGCCAAAGAGCTGTATTGTCAGTGGGAAAAGACAATAGAGTGACAAGAAGAGGAGGGAAGGGGAACAGGATGAGGAAATCCAGGCTACAGACTGACAATAGTTTTCTTTGGGAGCTCAAGGCTGTTTGAAAAAGGGACAGCTACTTGCGTGTCGAGGTCCCCAAACCACCCCTCAAATAATTCACACATCAGACAGAATTTTAGTTTTGGTTTTTGGCATGATTTTGGCCACAACTTTATTAAAATACAAACAATATGAGTGGTTGCTTAGGCATTGGTTAAGACTATCTGTCCCACAGGGGACAGAACTGACTACCGTCAGTAAGGGGGAAACCCTCAGGAGAGATAAAGGGGGCCGGGTGGTCTGACCCTCCCCTCTCCCCTCAGGCTCCCAGGGCTCTTGCACGGCCCTGGCCCCCGACCGGGGGTTCGGACAAAAGCATCGAGCCCCTGGATTCCTTTAACGGAATTCCCCTATCACCAGCAACAATTGGAGGGGCAGATGCACTCAATCTTAACCCCTCCTCCAACCAACATAATAACCAATGCCTAACCGCCAACCTTACAAGTTGTGACTATTTGCTACGCAGTAGGCGAAAACCAGATGGCACCAGCCAATCAGCCAAATGGAAAAATTCCTTCCAGCCCCTGCCCCAACAGCAGACGACCCCATGACAGGCATAGCAATGTCAACGCAGAGGCCTAAAATATAGGGAGGGAGGGCGGGTGATCCGAAGCACGCAGCCAAGAGGGGGATCACATTGCAAACCCACCAATATATATCCGCTGGGCTGTCCATCAATAAATTGCAACATGCAATTCTCCCCAACAACACCCAGGGTCCCATCACAACCGTGGCTATCCATACGATCCCGCCCAGCACCAGAGGGGTGACTTGCTGGCCTCCACCGCAACACATGCTCTCCATGAAGGAGAACACGCTTTCTGGTGTGTGCATTCAAGCCCTTTTCAATTCTGGTAAGCATGTGGGAAGGAGCGGGGAGTGTATTGCTTCAAAAGCTTGCAAAACGTGCTTGAGCACATCCAACCATAGCCCTTCCCCAACAGATAATCCAGGATGAGTGGAGAGGGATCATGGGAGCAAATGCTGGCCCCAGCCTCCAGATAAGTAAACTTGAGTCCTATGCACAGGCAAACAGTATTGGCTTCTGCATGCCGTCTGTTCTCACACTGTCTGCCACCAGGATCCTGCTCACTCTATGCATGTTGGTTCAGCCTCCTTGAAGCAATTATCTGAAAAGAATAAAAAAATGTGTACTCCATCAGAAGCAAAGCCTGTTTAAAACCACTGAAACCAGTGTTTTCAGAAGGGAGTGTGGAGGAGGCATTGTAACTCGTTTCCTTGGTCTTGATATCACCTGTGATCCAGGTTGATGAATTATGGCAGAAAGCTGCACACCTGTTTGGGCAAAGACAGTGAGAGTCAAGAAGTCTGTGCGTGGAGCACTATAGGCGATGACAGCTCAAGCAAACCACATTCAAGGGGTTGTGGGGAACAGTGACCTTTCTCAACTGCACTTTAGACAACCCTTTTGCTGGGGATGAGGACTGCAGCAGGGGTGCCAATTTGAATAAAATATTGGGGAGGGGCAGGTGAGCCCCATCCCGCAAAATCGATCTCAACACATGGTACACACACACACAATTTGAATGGCAATGCCTATCAACTTGGAGGGGGCTCAAATATTTTATTGGGGGGGGGGGCGAAGGGACCTTGGCCCCTAGGAGTTTGCTCCTATGGACCGAGGGTGTATTTTTTTCTTAGCACGGTATGTGCATGAACCTACAGAATGTGCCTTGCTTTTGAAAAGAAAGAAAAGACACACAATCATCTTTGTCTACCAAACAGATAAAGCAAATGGATTACAATTTATAGGCATGCTGCTGAGGTGTTGTCTTTTTTTAACAACAAAAATGTGTTTCAATGCCATTGTTCTCTTCAAGGCTATTGTTCTCTTCGAGTCTTCCACACACCCATCCATGAGGAGCCTGTTAATCTCAAACTGCGGGGCTTGGGCAGGTGATGACTGCTAAGAGACCCCCTTTACAAGCTGAAGCACACTGCAGCTGGGGGGCTGCTTTGTTGGTCTGAACCTCCATCCCAGTGCGTGTCACATTCAGTTACAGCAGCATCCCAAAGTTGAAGGCAGGTGACTACGCTTTCAATGATCACCGTCACCCTCCCTGACAGCTGGTGACTAAAGAGTGAGCAGGAGAATCCCCAGTTCACCTCTCACCTCAGCCATGACTTTGTGAGGTAGCCTCTGGGCCTAACTACATGTTAGGTTAATGATGCAATTTGCAATTGTGTCATGGGTTTCAAAAAAAATTTAAATAGCACTGGCACCACAATGTGGTGGCTAATCACATTATCGCTATAATGAGTAGTTGGCCCCAGACAAGTCTCTCTCTCAACCTCACCTGTTGGCTCTTCCCTTCTCCGCCATATCTGGCTAACAACAATGGTCGACCTTACCAAATTGTTGTAAGGTTCTAGTGCACAAAGGGCTGGATTCAGGCTAAATCCTCACTGAACCATAAAGCCAGTCTCAGGGTTGTTGTGAGAATAAAGTAGGGGGAAAGTCCACATCTTCTCATCAATTTTAAGATCCTGTTAGGAAGGGTACCTCTAAGCCGTCTAAGCTGTGGACATCACCGTTGTACAGGGAAACTGCTTCTAAACACACAGCACCTCGATTCCAGCATTTGAAATCTAGCAGTTTGAAAGCACGTCAAAGTGCACATAGATAAATAGGTACCACTCCGGCGGGAAAGTAAACAGTGTTTCCGTGCACTGCTCTGGTTCACCAGAAGCGGCTTAGTCATGCTGGCCACATGACCCGGAAGCTGTCTGCGGACAAATGCCGGCTCCCTCGGCCTATAGAGCGAGATGAGCGCCGCAACCCCAGAGTCGTCCGCAACTGGACCTAACTGGTCAGGGGTACCTTTACCTTTTAAAGAGGGGGCCACTTGCTCTACCCTCAACCCATTGCCGCCACCTTCCACAAGTTGAGGAGCCTGTTTTCCTACTCACAGAAGCTCCCCACGCATTTTGAGCCCCGATTTTCCAGTTCTAGATTGTGTGGAAGTTTGCATGAATAGAACAGGCTCTTCGTTTTGAAAGGAGAGCAGCTTGGACAACCATGGGGCAGAGCTAGCATGCTCAGCCTAACTCTCCTTCACTGCATGAGAGGCTTAGAATGGAACTCCAGGTGAGTAGTGGAAGGAAGGAGGTGCATTTATACAAGCATACTTTATTAATTGTGCACATAGTTTAGAAAACAATAAAATGCAACCAGGGAGAAATGGCGAATCACATGTGGATGGACAGCAGATAAAAATAATATAGTGTATCTTAAACTTCACAGAAGAAATACAAACATAGGGAATGAGCTAAAAAGAAGAGAAAATGGGGGTGCAATAAACAAAGAATATCAATATAACTCTACAAAAACCACACCATTTTCACATATTCCATATATAAGCAGAGGCTGCTGTCCAGGATTGCCCTGTTAGTATATTCATTAAAATCTCTAAGAAGTTGCATATTTGTCACTCTAAGGGATTGATTTGCTTAAAAAAATAAAATAAAAATCTTATTTCAAGCCCTGTTCACTACAAGATGGGTATAGAAGACAGATTCCATTTTGCCCCTTTCAAAACGTGTCAGGATTTCACTGTGCCTAATTCTATTCATGCTTCCCTTCTACCCATGCAATGCAACATTCACAATCATTCGCCGTCATGATGAGACAACTGAAATAGTGCCATGGCTCTGATACTCTTAGCTTCTCCTTAAAACAATAAAACTGATGCCTGCAATGTACTCTTCTCTTTCCTACTCCTACTGCTAAAATGATTTTTGTCGTTCTTCAGTCTGATTTTGTTGCTTCTCCCTTCATATCCCTCTACTGGCTTCTTTTTTTCCTACGCAGATCAAATTCATTTTTCCATCCTCAGAATCAAGTCTCTGCACAACTAATTCAGCCCCTCCCTCATTCTCAGCTCATTCTCTCCCCCCCCCCTTTGAATTCACTATAGCTACCATATGAAAATATAAGGATACATTGGATCTGACTCATCTGCAAAGTACTATATCCTGGTTCTCTAGAACCAGAGAACTATGGATTCCAAGAAAACACACATTATCAGCAACCCATTGACTCCATCCTAATTACTGAGCTATTCTGAGCACCAAGTGCTTCAGGCAAGTTGCCAACTGTAAGACTGGCTTGGACAATATCTTCAGGCTGATCCAACATTGTATGGAGCAGAGCACACTTGCCCTCCCTGTCCTTGCCATGGATGGCATGTCTGAAGTCATCCTACACAAGTCAAATCCAATACACACTTAAGCCTCAATAATGTAGTCATCCTGATCAAGTTTGCAGATGACACCAAATTGGGAGGGGTGGCTAATACCCCAGAGGACAGGATCACACTTCAAAATGACCTTAACAGATTAGAGAACTGGGCCAAGGCAAACAGGATGAATTTTAACAGGGAGAAATGTAAAGTACTACACTTGGGCAAAAAAAATAAAAGGCACAAATACAGGATGGGTGACACCTGGCTTGAGAGCAGTACAAGTGAAAAGGATCTAGGAGTCTTGGTAGACCACAAACTTGACATGAGTCAACAGTGCGATGCAGCAGCTAAAAAAGCCAATGCAATTCTGGGCTGCATCAATAGGAGTATAGCATCTAGATCAAGGGAAGTAATAGTACCACTGTATTCCGCTCTGGTCAGACCTCACCTGGAATACTGTGTCCAGTTCTGGGCACCACAGTTCAAGAAGGATATTGACAAGCTGGAACGTGTCCAGAGGAGGGCAACCAAAATGGTCAAAGGCCTGGAAACGATGCCTTATGAGGAATGGCTTAGGGAGCTGGGTATGTTTAGCCTGGAGAAGAGAAGGTTAAGGGGTGATATGATAGCCATGTTCAAATATATAAAAGGATGTCATATAGAGGAGGGAGAAAGGTTGTTTTCTGCTGCTCCAGAGAAGCGGACACGGAGCAATGGATTCAAACTACAAGAAAGAAGATTCCACCTAAACATTAGGAAGAACTTCCTGACAGTAAGAGCTGTTCGACAGTGGAATTTGCTGCCAAGGAGTGTGGTGGAGTCTCCTTCTTTGGAGGTCTTTAAGCAGAGGCTTGACAGCCATCTGTCAAGAATGCTTTGATGGTGTTCCTGCTTGGCAGGGGGTTGGACTGGATGGCCCTTGTGGTCTCTTCCAACTCTATGATTTTATGATTCTATGATTCTATGATTCTAGTCAGTTCCATGGAAACACTGGAGAATTATGCAAGCGATGAGGCCAGTGGTCATTGAGTATTAGACACACAACTGGATTTCAGGTATACCGCAGGGGTGGGAAGGCGAGGACTGGCAATCCTGGTGAGCAGGAAGGACTCAAATGCCGTTACTCCGATCTATTTGATAGCCAGATTGACTCAAAGGTATCATTCGAACTCTATCATAAAGAAGGTTCAAGTGGCCCAGTCAGATGGCCTACAGAAATATTGTGAAAGAGGTCATTGGTGTGGGTCAGGGTAGAAAGATGGGGTAAGTGATATAAAAACTAGCAGTACATGGCAGTATTGTGCCAGGAAAAAGTTCCAAGCCTAGCTGCTGGCCCTAAGCTTTCAGCCAAACACAAAGTGATATTTTTATATATTTATTTTGTTGCATTCGATTGATTGATTGATTGATTGATTGATTGATTAAAACATGCAGCAGTTCCAGCCTACATCTAGTTTGGATTTTATGCGAGTATAACATAGGATGAGCACATTATAACAATAACAATAACAAAACAGATGCTAGCATGATAACTGGACTCCTGTTCTGAGGCTCCTTTGGGTCCAATGGTGCCTTCAATGAGCCACACTAGCTAAAAGCAGACAATGGGCCATTTTAAATATGTAGTCTTATGGAAACTAACCTGAAAGTAACTGAATTCAATGGGACTCATTTTTTTGTATGCATGCATAGGATCAGGTTGTAAATGTGCATATGTTTAAACGAGATAGCCCAACAAGAGTATAGCATTCAAACAGCACAGAACATAAAATCAGCCAGTAACAACTGAGTGAGAAAACAGATTTATTATGGAAGAATGATACTAAAAACTAAGACCCAACATGTTTTGAGCTGCATTCAGCACCTCATCAAGAAAAATTCAATTGCAATCTGATTTATGAGAAGTGAAAAGTTATTTTTCCCCAAACACAACAGCAGTGTTCAGTATGAAACATTGAACCTCCTCATTCAAAAGGAAGCAAGTCTGAAAATGGTTGAGTTATATGTACTCTTGTTGAGTTACACGTACTTCCAAGTTCTCTTCACACTTGACGAAAAGAATCTCCAGTGTGTCAGATCCTCATTAGGGAAATGTAATTGCAGGCTGATACATTGAAAGGCATTTTTGCTTTAGTGCGAAGGGAACTCGTCTACATGTAACAAAATGTTTTTCAAGCTTATTCCTTTAGAATTAAGAGGTTAAACCTTTGTTCTGAAAAGCCTTCCTAAATCAGATTTCAACTGAATTCTCCATGATAGAGAGCTGCATGCTATTTGAAAGGCATTGTGCCTTTTAGGCTGCAACCCCAATACACTTTTAGCAGGGAATAAGCCCCACTGAACACAATGGGACTTATTCTGAGCAAATCTGCATAGGTTCCACTATCCATCTGGTTTTGCACTTGGTTAAGGGCTGCTGCTTTTCTCCTCCATACATGCAAATGTGCTTTGACCATTTTCTTTTTATTCGAGGGCAGGAGGCCCACCTTGATGATTCATGCCTCATGGCAAACTGGTCATATTATGATAATGTACAACAGAGATGGGGAATCTGGGTCCTTCCAGATGTTATTGGACTCCGACTTCCATCATCCCTGACCAGAGGCCATGCTGGCTGGCGCTGATGGGAGTTGGAGTTTAACAACATCTGGAAGGACCCAGTCTTAATGTATAAGCACCACACATGTTCTTTGGTGATTGCTAATAATCTGTAACAGGGAAATAGATTTTAGCTGTAAAAACACCCATCTTTTACCATGTACTGATATAGGAATTTACTGCATGTAGCTACATATTTCTCAACATTCCGAAACTCTGTTTCACATAAAATGCTTTGATGAGACTATAAAATTGTTCCCAGGTGCATGCCACTCACATATATAATCAAATATATACTCTGGCCAGGGTTCAATTGATTTCTACGCTGCCCTTTGGCCATAAGGGGCCTACAAGGTGGCTTACAGAGTCGTAAAAATAATGTAAACATCAATAGTAAAATTAATATATAAACATAAGAACATAATAAGAGCCTTGCTGGATCATACTAGAGGCCCATCTCGTCCATCATCCTTTTCTCCCAGTGGCAAACCTGGTTCTATGGGAAGCCAAGAAGGTAGGGACCTGTTATAAACAAATACAAAAGAGGCTAGAGAGTCAAATATCATATATTTAATGATCAAATCCTTTGTTGCAATATCAAAGGTCTGCCTGCTCCCAGCCCTTCCACAGTTTGGAAACAAGTAATGGATTAGAACTTTATACCTCATGCAAGGTCATTTTCAAAGCTTTCTTCAAACAGGTATTTGGTCTTCAGTATCAGGTGCTGTGGGTTAAACCACAGAGCCTAGGGCTTGCTGATCAGAAGGTCAGCGGTTCGAATCCCTGCGATGGGGTGAGCTCCTGTTGCTCGGTCCCAGCTCCTGCCCACCTAGCAGTTCGAAAGCACATCAAAGTGCAAGTAGATAAATAGGAACCGCTCTGGCGGGAAGGTAAACGGCGTTTCCGTGCACTGCTCTGGTTCGCCAGAAGCGGCTTAGTCATGCTGGCCACATGACCTGGAAGCTGTACGCCGGCTCCCTCGGCCAATAACGCGAGATGAGCGCCGCAACCCCAGAGTCGGTCATGACTGGACCTAATGGTCAGGGGTCCCTTTACCCTTTACTATCAATTTTCCCAACTTCTTGTTATTGTCAAGCAACATATTTGATAGTTATGAAACTGAGGAAATAATATCACTGGCTAAGTCCAGACAGAGAGGTCCCCCAATTGTGTTGATATGGGCCGTGATAAAAAATCAAGTGGGTTGGATCCAGGGCAGTGTAAGCAGACAGCTCTACTTTGAAGTATAACAGCAAAGAGCCTTCACAAGCAGATACTTGAGTGTTTTTCCAAAACAAATGCTTTGACAAGCGTTTGTTAAGAATTACAGTGAACATAATGCCCTACAGTCATGTGTCCAAAAACATAACTGAGCATATGCAGCTGTCTTAGTTAAACTGCTGCTCAATTTAGCCCAGCTTTTTGTCTCCTCCGATCGGCAGCCGTTTCCCAAAGTCTCAAGGCAGGATGCCCCCTTTTAGTCCTGCTCCCTGAAAGCCTTTGCACTGAATATTCCCTGGACTCGCTGCATGCAAAGCCAATATGAGCTGTAAGCCCTCCCCCTTCAAGTCAAAGTGTACCTTGTATGCCTACAGTGGGAAGCGAACCACTGTATTGCATGTTATCTTTCCAGAAAAGCCAATGCAAAGTGTGTTCCCTTGCAAAGATGCAAGGAAGCCTGTGTCTGGGCAGTCAGACTATGCCCCTTTGTAGTTTTGGGTGGCAGCCAAGAGCCATTCTCTATATTTCAGTATTCCGCTTGATAATTGAATGGTGGCTTCTTTGTGGCTCTGCAGCAGAGAGCATTGTTGGCTGCTCACTCTCCACCTTAGAGCAGATTTATGCCATGAGGTGCCACAGAAAGGCACTGGACATAGTGAAAGATCCATCGCATCCTGGTCACCGTCTGTTTGAACTTTTGCCATCGGGACGGAGATACAGGACGATGACAACAAGAACAAGCCGTCTTAGAAACAGCTTCTTCTCCAGAGCAATCGCTGCCTTGAATGGGAAGCCTGGACTTTGAAGTCATCTAATCTTTTGTTGTTGTTCAGTCGTTCAGTCGTGTCCGACTCTTCGTGACCCCATGGACCAGAGCACGCCAGGCACGCCTATCCTCCACTGCCACTCGCAGTTTGGCCAAACTCATGTTGGTAGCTTCGAGAACACTGTCCAACCATCTCATCTTCTGTCGTCCCCTTCTCCTTGTGCCCTCAATCCTTCCCAACATCAGGGTCTTTTCTAGGGAGTCTTCTCTTCTCATGAGGTGGCCAAAGTACTGGAGCCTCAACTTCAGGATCTGTCCTTCTAATGAGCACTCAGGGTTGATTTCTTTAAGAACGGATAGGTTTGATCTTCTTGCAGTCCATGGGACTCTCAAGAGTCTCCTCCAGCACCATAATTCAAACGCATCAATTCTTCGGCGATCAGCCTTCTTTATGGTCCAGCTCTCACTTCCGTACATTACTACTGGGAAAACCATAGCTTTAACTATACGGACCTTTGTTGGCAAGGTGATGTCTTTGCTTTTTAAGATGCTGTCTAGGTTTGTCATTGCTTTTCTCCCAAGAAGCAGGCGTCTTCTAATTTCGTGACTGCTGTCACCATCTGCAGTGATCATGGAACCCAAGAAAGTGAAATCTCTCACTGCCTCCATTTCTTCCCCTTCTATTTGCCAGGAGGTGATGGGACCAGTGGCCATGATCTTAGTTTTTTTGATGTTGAGCTTCAGACCATATTTTGCGCTCTCCTCTTTCACCCTCATTAAAAGGTTCTTTAATTCCTCCTCACTTTCTGCCATCAAGGTTGTATCGTCAGCATATCTGAGGTTGTTGATATTTCTTCCGGCAATCTTAATTCCGGTTTGGGATTCATCCAGTTCAGCCTTTCGCATGATGAATTCTGCATATAAGTTAAATAAGCAGGGAGACAATATACAGCCTTGTCGTACTCCTTTCCCAATTTTGAACCAATCAGTTATTCCATATCCAGTTCTAACTGTAGCTTCTTGTCCCACATAGAGATTTCTCAGGAGACGGATGAGGTGATCAGGCACTCCCATTTCTTTCTTTAAGAATCTAATCTTACCAGTTATGTTTTATCATTGTATGGTTTTAATCAGTGTGTATGGTTTTAATCAGTGTTTTTGTAGTTGTTTTGTTTTTCAGTGGAGTGCCCTATCTGGGTGGATGGAGCAGCCAAGTAATTTCGTTGTCCCCGAAGGGGACAATGACAATAAAATATTCTATATTCTATATATTCTATATTCTATATTTTAAGAACAAGATAATAGTGCCTCCAACCAGATGCAGAACCTCAAATAAAATTTGAGGGATTTCAAACCTCCATTAATTGGGTATAAAAGCACGGGCAAGCAAAATACCTAAGAATGTATGAGATTTGACCATCAACAGCTTTTGTCTCAAAGATGTCTCAAACGGAGAGCAGCAGTCTCCTTCGTCTGATAAACAGCCTACTTAATGTCATGTTGGGGGTCCTCCCCAGACCTTCCCCAACTCCTGCTCATGTAAGTACCTCACCCCTTTCCTGGTACCTCTCAGGTCCTATCATGGCTGGAAATTTCCAAGATCATATCACATGTTACGGCTTGTGCAACAGCAACAGGAATAATCACAGGCCGCACACATTTTGTGGGATGATAGTGTACGTAAGCATGGCTGGCAATGGCATTAAGGGAAGCATTTGACTCCATTCTAATCAGCCCTTGCTGCTGGAATGTGAATTCCAATTGGTTGGGAAGCACCCAAAGCCCCCTTTCAGAGATGGCCAGTGTCAAATCCTGACACGGTGCAGGCCAGGCACCAGAGATCTGGTGAGGGATTGCTGCAGTGTCAGGCCTCTCCAGAGGTAGGGACACAGCTTGCACATTCTCCCTGCCTCATGGAATCTCCAGGCTTTCTGTCCAAGTCGCCTCCCCCTATATTTGTTAACAGGCATTGCTGTCAGGTGATGGTGCACGAGATATTGGACAAGATCTTGATAATACTGTGAGGCCAGAGCAGTTCAAGGGATTGTGCTGGTACAGTATTTGTCATAAGGCACTGTCCTTTGATCTTGGTTTCTGCTGGGTGGTCCACTGCTGTCAGTGAATAGCTGTTGCAAGTTGGGGGTTAAGGTGCTGAACTATGCTTTTGGAATTTGTCTCACTCTCCAATAAGTTAAATATTTGCTAGCAGCTCCCCTACTAAAACCCGTTCCTGAAATGAAATCTGACTTCATAGACCAGGAAACAGAATGTGGAGTATACATTATTAAGCCTCAAAAGGAATCTCCAAAGAAAATTACAGAAATTTGCTAAACCGTATTATGTATTTGTTGGTTAATTAGGAGAGCCAGACTATTTTACTTCATGTGTTACCCCACATCTCTCCAGTTTGAAGCGGGTGACACAACAAGCAAGTAGTAACATGATTTAAAACCAAAAATTAGAAAGGCAAATTACCGTATGCAGCACCTGCTTTGAGAGTTCTATTTTACACTTGAGCGGTATTTTGTGAAATAAAATAATAAAATAATCATACAGCAACTAGAAGGGGCCATTCTGACAACAGAAAGGTGTGGGGCACTAGATGGATCTAGCACTTTCCCCTGAAAATCAAATACTAAGAGAAACTCAGACTGTTACAAAAGTCCTTCCTGTTCCCTCGGCCGTTGTTATTCCTTCAGCTGAAGAGAGCCTAAGGCAGGGATGGAGAGGTTGTGGCCCTCAGGGATGAAGGCAGTTGCTGTCCAACAACATCTGGAGAGTCACAGCTTCCCCACCCCTGGTCTAAGAAAAACTGTAGTACCGTATCATTACACACATGCAGGGGAAGGAGGATCTCTTATATCTTGATATAAACCACACTCTCTGTTGTACTCACATAAAGAGCCTGAGACACACAAATGGTTCATTAATGGAATAATGCAATGCTTAATTCCCTGCTTTACATCTTGCCTGGGTTTGACCTCACTAGGTCATCTCAGATAAGCCACTCTCTCAATCTGAGCTTTATCCAACATGGGAATTATAATACTGATCTACCTTACAAGGTTCTTGAAAAGATTACACAAAGATAAGATATGCAAATCACTTCAAACATTCAAAAATGCTACATAAATGTGAAATATTATTATAAGTAGCAACTGAAACCTTTTTTAAGTCCATAGTACAAACCTATGAGGCAAATTCTCCTCCCCACCATTTTCTTTCTTACAGTCTTTACGCTTATCCTCGAGAAGATTTGATTTCTTTTATTGCTGCATGGATTCACACTAGGGATTTTAAAGCCCCCTTTTAATTTTAAGGAGAATTACATTCAGCTGTTTCAAAAATGGCTTTGCCCTTGGTTTGCAGTTGTCGTTTATTCCAGCGTTGTGAGTTTGGGTGGTGGGGAGAGGGGTTAGGCTGTATGCCTGAGAGCTGGGCTAGAGGCACAAGGCAGGCAGAAGCCTAGGAAGAAGAGACATGTTTGGTTTCTGCTGGAATCCAAGGCTATGGCTATGGGAGAAGCAAGACTTTCTGCTCATATGTTGCTGGCACTGAAGAAGGAATACGAGCATGTGAACTTCTTACACAGAGATCTGCTGTGTCTAGTGTGTTGCCTGCTGAACACACTAGTTGGTTTTGAAACTATTTTAACAATAACAAAAATTAAGGCTCCATGTTTGGGCTGCTGAATACAAACTGTTTTATTAACTGGGTTTTGCGCTGCTCCATGGTTGAGAATAGAAGGAAGGGGAAGCTTGGAGGCTGGGTTGCACTTCAAAGGACAGGGCACAATTAATTCAGTGTGCCTGAAGACAACACATCTGGGATCATTGAAAATGGAGAACAGTTTGGTTTGAACCAGTAAGTCACGTTGCTTAAGTGCTATGTCATGAAGAGAATCCCTTCCAAAACTGAGTACTGTATATGGGAAACGGCAGAGTTGGTTTAAAAGGAGAGCCTAGGGAATATGTAAAGACTATGCAAAACTGCAGTGTCCCCTGTCAAACGGGTCATCACTTAGCCCCATGGCCCACCCACAACTTGAAATCGTTCTTCAGCTCTGGATCCACAAAGGCCAGCTGCCCAGACTGACCACAAAGAATGCACTGGTGGGCCAGAGATTCTGGTTTGATTAAGGGAAAGATAGCCGAGTCTACTTATCACATTTGCACCTCACTCATTGTCCAGAGAGTACAGGGGATTTTGGCAGGCCCAGCACCAGTCAAACTAGGACGAAAAAAGAGGTGAAATGAGGCAATTGAGCCAGTGGCAGCAGGAGGGAAGCTTGGAAGTCAGGGAGCATTCAAATCAAAACCTTTATTGTTTACCCAAAGACCTCCAGTGGTAGAGTCAGATAGCATAATGCACGGTTTGGCGAAGACTGGGTCATACTAAGCATGCGCTGTGCATCTGCATATAAATATTCTTAAGTCTCATTGTGCACCAGGAGGGAAAAGTTAAACCTTCCACTGCAGCCCCAGTGATGCAAGTTGAGTCCTGCAGGATCAGGCCAAAGTCCCATCCAATGCAGCCCCTTGGTCCTCCCAGCGGCTGGCCTATGGGAAGCTCCCAAGCAGCACCGCCTGCCCACCTGCAGATCACAGCAAATGTTTGCTCAGAGGCAGACTGCCAGCTGTGGAGACAGGATGCGGCCCTGAGAAGGGTTCCTCGCCCCCACCTGAGCTGAAGCAAATGGGGGCGGGGTGTGTTTGTGTTGCCCCTGTAATTAAATAAAGGACGAACTCAGTTTTGTTATGTAATTAACAGAATGTCTACTTCAGTGCCTTTGCAGGCCTGGCTGATTTCCATACATTGCCGTCCTCTTGTTCCCGGACATGCAAAATGTTGTTTGCTCCCACCTTAGGTATGCTTCTAATGGGCGCGCCTTCTGTCATTCAGCAGTGCCGCAGCGCTCATTGACTCGAGGGGCTCCCTTATGTCCCGCCCTCCGTCGCCATTGGATCTGGCCTCTTCCGCCTGCCGGGTTGATTCGCTTCGGGGGGCCCTCCTTTCCAAGTGGCTTGGCAAGCCCGGTTGGGTGGCGCCAGTGCCCATCAGCCTTCCCTTCAAATTAATTGGATGAACACGAAGTCTCTCCAGTCGGCATTCCGCCCCACCGCGTGGCCTATCAGGGAGGGCTGTGGATGCAGGAAAAGGCCTGTCTGTCTGTCCCCCCCCCCCCGGTGGTGCCTCTTAGACTCTGGGATTTTATACCTAGTGATGTGTAATTTACAGGGAGGACGGGTGCCATTTACCTTCCCGCCGGAGTGGTACCTATTTATCTACTTGCACTTTGACGTGCTTTCGAACTGCTAGGTTGGCAGGGGCAGGGACCGAGCAACAGGAGCTCACCCCGTCACGGGGATTCGAACCACCCACCTTCCGATCGGCAAGTCCAAGTGGTTTAAACCACAGCGTCACCCGGGTCCCTTTTATGGGTATGTAGTATCAAATGCAGGTCTAGTTTGGCTGCAAAAATGCACTGTACATGTGTCAACATCCAACATCGGTTCATGTCCTTGGAGTCATTGTTGTACCTTAATGGTAAAATGGGATTTTTTCAGGAGAGATCAGTGTTGGTTGTGTTGCTTAGTGTAATGGTTTTGGGGTTGTTCTTTTAGTGTGTTTGTATCTGAGACGAATTGCATTTATTGGCTTTGAATGGCACATTGATTGAAAACTGCTTTTGTAAACTCTGGCTATACATTCTGGATGAGACTTAGACATAACTGGTGGTTGAAGACTTGCTTCCTCTTCTCTTCTCCTGACCCCCTCAGTAATTTATCACAGCTTCTATAGCCTACATATAGTAGGGATATTTAAAATGAGAGTCGTCATAGCGTCCTCTTTTTTGCTCTTCAAAATATGGCAACCCTATAGTACCCTCCATCTCATTTAGCTTAAGCTGGTATGTGGCATACAGGTTAATAATAGTTTAGAATATTTTATTATTGTTTAGTGATATATAAATCTTGCTTAAAAACAATATAAATTCCCTCTTTAATGGAGGAGGCATGGACGTGGGTATGAGGGTGAAAGGTAAAGGTAAAGGGACCCCTGACCATCAGGTCCAGTCGTGTCCGACTCTGGGGTTGCATGCTCATCTCGCTCTATAGGCCGAGGGAGCCGGCGTTTGTCCGAAGACAGCCTCCGGGTCATGTGGCCAGCATGACAAAGCTGCTTCTGGCGAACCAGAGCAGCACACGGAAACGCCGTTTACCTTCCCGCTGGAGCGGTCCCTATTTATCTACTTGCACTTTAACATGCTTTCGAACTGCTAGGTGGGCAGGAGCTGGGACCAAACAACGGGAGCTCACCCCGTTGCAGGGATTCGAACCGCTGACCTTCTGATCAGCAAGCCTGTGGTTTAACCCACAGCGCCACCTGGTCCCTGGTCCATGAGGGTGAAAACCCAGCTGCAAATCAGGACTGCGGAACAGAAATTGGCAATGGCTCCAGAAATAGGGTTGGGAAGGTGAAAAGTGAGCTTAGCAGTTATATTGGGTCGGGAGGGGAAGCTGTGGGGGCTAATGTGGCGGGAATGGCGGAGGGGCTGGTGGTGAGTGACGTTAGCAGGGGTGCAGCCCCTAGTAATAAAATACATAAATACATACGTAGCAAACCACATGAAACAAAATGGAACTTCTGAGCAAACGTATGAGATTGCATTGTTAGAGACAGGTATGTCTCTAGAATATGGTGAAACAAATTCCCAGGGACAATCTTACACAGTCTGGAAGAGACAGGTAGGTAGGGGATACTTAAATATACCATTTGCAGCCATAATTTTGCACAAGTATACAGGTTTGTGGCACAGATGACTCTACTTCTAAGAGCCTGGCAAAAGTTGGAATAAATAAACTCTTGAAACAAATGGAAGAGCACTGGAGAACAATGAATGTGGGTCATCTGCAAAAAGCAAGTAAACAAAGTGGCAATCACAGAGTAAACAGAGTGTGGAAGCACCCAAGGAATGAGTCTTACTTAAGGTTAAAAAAAAACACCAAAAACCACATATGCAACTTCAATGCACAGGCAAGTCTCAAATTATTTTCTGCAGACAGAAACTCGTTTTCCAAGGGACAACATCCGAGGCTGCTTTTTCCCAGAGCAATCAGCCAGTTATATAGGCACGGTGCACATGTGGGAGCCATATATGTGATGAACTGCAGGACTGTGTGATAAACTGTATTTAGCTTGCTCCTTTCAGTTCCTCATTTGACCTCTGCCCACTCCACTGCATCCCCAGGCATTCTTTCTAACATTCCTGCCCCTTGGGTGGTTTCAAGCAGCTACTATTAAAGAAACACACATCAAGCACCAGAGAAATGTTTCCTCCTTGAGCTGACTTTGGCAGAAAGCAAAGGCACTTCAGGGCAGATTTGAGAAAATAATACTGTGAAAAACCTTAAGCTGTATGGGAATTTATTTTTGCTGTTAATTAAGAAGACCACTCAACAAGTGTTGGAGGATGTCTTTACATGCTAAGTCTTAACAATCATCAGGCTGTGAGTGAACAAACAATCCCATCAAATGTATAAAGGGTCTCTGACTCCCATTTCTATGATTGGACTCTGTCACTGCATGTGTGTCAGTGCCAAGATGCTAGTCCCTATGTTTAAGGTGTTGTGCTCCAGGCCATACTTGCGCAATTCCCTTTTTGTGCTCTCTCTGCTCCCTTCAAATGCATCTTCTGTCACTCCCACTTTGTTCCCTTCTCCCAGTATCAAGCCTGTGCCTTTAGTAGGGATGGGGAACAAATTTCAGTTCACAAAGGTGAACTTACCAAAATCCACACTTTTTGAAACAAAATGCAATCCAAAACACATCCTTCAAAATTCACACTTACAATGCTGTTCTTGGGCCAAGGGTTAAAAAGTATATATTTGTGAAAATAGCATACAAAAATGCATTATGTTCGGGAAATGGGTATATTTGTCAAAATTTCATGTAAAAATACGTTTATTAGGAGAAATTTGCATCAAATGCTGATGCGTTTTCATGAGGATTTTTTTAAAGAGCCCAACAAATCATAAATTGTTGTGGAAAAATGATTAGAAAAACTGAGAACAGAAATTGACAGATGTTCCCATCCCTACTGTTTAGTTCATGCTCAAGTGCTTGTGTGCTTGATAATTAACACGAGTATATCTGGACTGCAGGATCATGCACCTTTGAGATCCATGTCAGTGAGCCTGCCCAGCAGGTGCTTGAAATAGGGCCTTCTCAACTGTGGCTCCATAATTATGGCACTCAGTTCCTTCTGAGACTAGACAAGCTGCCTTATGTCATTTAAGGCCATTCTTTCACTGTGGCCTTTAATGGTTAATATAAACTGGAAGTTAAATGGTTAATATAAACTGGGACCCAGGTGGCGCTGTGGGTAAAACCACAGAGCCTAGGGCTTGCCGATCAGAAGGTCAGCGGTTCGAATCCCCGCGGCGGGGTGAGCTCCTGTTGCTCGGTCCCTGCTCCTGCCAACCTAGCAGTTCGAAAGCACATCAAAGTGCAAGTAGATAAATAGGTACTGCTCTGGTGGGAAGGTAAACGGCGTTTCCGTGCGCTGCTCTGGTTCGCCAGAAGCGGCTTGGTCATGCTGGCCACATGACCCGGAAGCTGTACGCCGGCTCTCGACCAATAAAGTGAGATGAGCGCCGCAACCCCAGAGTCGGACACGACTGGACCTAATGGTCAGGGGTCCCTTTACCCTTTACCTTTATAAACTGGGAGTACAAACTATGGCTATTACACTGGTTTTATTATGAAATAGATATTTTTAAATGCTTTTAAATTGTATTTTGATTTGTATTTGTACATATGTTAGCTGCTTTGTGGCATATGTTCTCAAAAGGAATTATAAATCCTTTAAACAAATATATTCAATAAACAAATAATTTCTGCACATTTGAATGAATTCTTCACATGTCCCTAAACCCAATGCAGAATTTGAAGTTTCCTACACAGAGATTGTACAGGAAGGAGAAGGCCCTTGAAAGTATGTAGCACTTTTGCAGAAAGGTGGAGTATAAATTAATAATAACAACAATGAATAGTAATGAGTATGTACATGGCTTTTGGTTCTTGTGATGTAGTTCAGGGGGCCTCTGTGCCTTGAAGTACCAGGGAGATTATGGATTGACACATTCCAAGCAAAATCTGAAAAATCAAATGTGCAAGGTGGTGGGAAATGAGCCTTCCAGCGTTGCCAGTATGATGCCTCAACTGTTCAAGAAGCTTGTCAGTACATTTTTAACATGCTACTCTCTGCGGTTTTGGAAGAATTGCAAATGTTTGCTGTGATGACATTTTCATTAATGAGTTTCCACTTTGCTCACAAGGGAATATAAACCAGTTGTCCCCAGTGGAAAACACACACACACACACACACACACACACACCATGAATGCAAGGCATTTGCAATAAGCACTTACAGCCCAATCCTATGCACATTTACCTGGAAGTAATTCCTATTTTGATTTCCCCCTCAGTAATTGTGAAAGAAGCACAGGCTTGAACAACGTTATGCATTCTTCACAATGAGATTTCAAATTGAAAACCTACATATGCTAGAGTCTACCCTTCGCTTTCTGAACTCTCGAGATTGCCTTCTGTCTTCTGCTTTATTAACCGTACTCTTATGGGACTCTGTCCATCACCAGGGTTAGTTACTATTACTTACAGCTGCAGCAGCAACAATAGAGGTAGTTGTACAGCACTTAAAGAAGTGCTTCAAATGCTAGTCCCTGTCTGAATCAACGGCAAGGGTATCCGACATGGTGCCCTCTAGATGTTGTTGAATTATAGCTCCCATTGTCCCTTGCCCATGGCCATGTTGGCTGGGGCTGATGGGAACTAGAATCCATCAACAGCTGGAGGCACCATGTTGGCTACCCTTATGTATTAACACAATGCAGCCAGGGCAGGGGTGGATCTACTATGAAACTAACTAAACTTTTCTCCACATTGCTTATTTTTGGGGGGTCCAGTAGACCTAGTTTGAGTCACTTTGATTTTAGTCAAAATGATTACTTTTTTTGTTTTATATATTTAAACAATCCCAAAGTTTGTCAGTCAGTAGCACAGATGTTGTAAAGGTGTGATCTGTCGTGGAACAACCCCATTGAGGAAGGTAGCAGTGGTTACCCAGACCTCGTTGCTGGTTGCAAAGGAGCCCCCATAACAGTTGATGCTTCAGGGCCATGTAGGTTGTTTCAAGCTGAGGCTATGGCACTGCTTTTAGCTCTTTCACCATAAGCCATACAGCAGACTTCCAAGTTCAACACCACAAGTCAACACTCCATTCCTCAGATGTTTTTAAAGCAAAGACAACATGAGAGAGAAATTGTTCTGAGAGGTTTCTGAGACCCCCTTGTTCTGAGACCTGGCTGGAACCATATCCCGTTCCCTTAAAACATTCAAAAAGCACACAAAAAGCAATGATCACTGAATGTTTTTTGACTAGCTGGAAGGTGTCCTTTGACGTTGATAATGATTTTTGCTCGCCTGTATGGAGGGTAGAGAGGGTGGAGTGAGGGTGGAGAAACGAGCCAAGGGTACATGGGTAAAAACTACATCTGTTGCTTTGTCCACGTTTGCCTCTGGTTCCACCGGCCATGGACATGTGGCCTCAGAAGGTTGTCCAGGAGGGAATGTGGCCCTTGGGCTGTAGAAGGTCCCCCACCCCAGTTCTAAAGAACAGGGAACACAAGTAACCCAGAAGATGACGGACCCCAGAATGCATTTTTCTCCTCTTGGGAACAGCAGTTCAAAGCTACACAGTGAAGACACTGTGACTCTCAGGCTGCACTCCTTGGGAGTCAGCCTTGTTGAGGTCAGAGGGCATTGCTTCCAGATAAAATGCACAGGCTCAAGTTATAAGTCATATTGCTATTTTGCAGAAATATGTAAATATGTCAGTATTTCTCTGAAAATTCTTACTAATCCCAAGCTGCACGGTACATAAGCTAAACTTGCTCACAGTGGAGGTTGCATAAAACACAAATGAGAATGCTGGAGGCAGAGGGCTTTTTCAGTTGGGGGTGGTCTGACTAAGACATGACTAAGATTAATATAGGGGAAAGTATAGTAAGCAGTAGCACACCCCAGTGTTTCTGCAAACAACTGGCACGATGTAACTTTTAGAAAGTCAAGTGACTAATACAGGCATCACTAACAACTTTGCGTGGCATGGATTTTCCAGCCTTTTATATTTATAGTGTGTAGGCTTAACATGATGAAAAGTTCTATGAAAAGCTATCGAGTGAGCTGGGGATGCAGCAGCAAAGGAAGCAGCAAAAGTTTAGTAGGATGAGAAAGGGAGGAATAGCAATATTATTTTCCACCATGTTGCACAAGAGGTTTTTGCTGTAGTAAAATGCAATTGTTCTCACCCATGCAGAGAAGCTGGGAGAAAGGGCAACATGAGCCTTCCTTCTTTGCACCAGTCAAGTGTCTGTGTAAGACTCTGTGAGGTAGCTCAAAAGACAATAAAATAGGCAATGTCTATGCAACAGAAACCAAGCTAAGGAAGTCACCACACATGACAGGTGCATTCCTGTTGTCTATTCTCTGGTAACCTCTAGGTTAGATTACTGCAGTGTGTTACACATGGGGCTGTCTCTGAAGATGGTTCGGAAACTTCAGCTGCAGAATTTGGCAGCCAGGGCAAGACGGGTTGAACATATTACACTGATCCTGGCCGGACTGCAACGGCTAACAGTTAGTTTCCTGGCCCAATTCAAAATGCTGGTTCTGACCTATAAAGCCTTAAATAGCTGAGGTCTGCAATACCCCAAGGACTGCCTGTCTCCATATGAACTGATCCGGACACTGCTTTCATCATCTGAGGCCCTTCTTTGTGTGCCCCTTCTACAAGAGGTCTGGAGGATTGCAACATGAGAATGGGCCTTTTCTTTGGTGGCTCCTCGCTTGTGGAATTCTCTCCCCAAGGAAACAACTGGTGCCTTTAGGCATCAAGCAAAAACACTCCTCATCTCCCAAGCCTTTGGCTAATTAAACAATCTATGGCCTTTTAAACTGGGTGTTGGGGGGTTATTATGTTATAGCCCCAGGACATCTGATGCAAATATGTGCTGAAGCTAAGCAGGTCTGGTTCTGGTTAGTGCCTGAATGAGAGACCACTTGGAAACTCCATGTATGTTCCCTGATGGAAGAAAAGTGGGATATAGATGTACTGAATAGATGCATATTGTTAGACATTAAAAAGCGGGAGGATTCTATGGGTGGCCACCTATCAGGGATGCTGTAATAGCAGATTTCCTGCATCAGCAAAGGCTTAAACTAGGTGACCCTTGAGGTCCCTTTGCAACTCTTATGATTCTAGGAAAGGCAAAAACTTGTATGCTGGTTTTGGTGGCAGCTGCATGTTTCTGAGAATGCGAATGACTATTCTCTCTGTTGTTCAATGTCAGTGAAGTAAATTATCAGGACCAGACCAAGATACTTTGCTGCTTGAAGTGAAAGACAAAATGGTGCCCCTGCCGCAGAAGCTGACTGGAGTGGCAGCTGAATCCTACTTCAAGACTGATGATTGAACAGCAATCTCCACCACGCTTGAAGAGGGCAAGCTAACTCAGGGGCATAGGGCTGGCCATGCAGCACACACAGCTTGGCTTTCCAATACTTCCCTACCATTTCCAGAATCTGCTGCCTGAGGCAACTGACTCACTCTACCTAAGGGGAGGGCCGGCCCTACAAATTATTGGATTCAAGCTTCCAGTCTTTCTTCTGTTGGCCTATTGCAAAGCACCTTGAAGCAGTCGCCTTACTCAGCAGGGGACAATAACATACAAAAATGAGTTGCATTAGAAGAAATTGCCTGCAAAGATGTGTGCACCCTGAAGTGCATACAGAAATCTGTTTATTGGGAGAAATTTGTACTACAAAAGAGTTTTCATGGGGGATTTTTTTCCTCCAGTGCAAATTGCTGCAGAATTGTGGAGAACTGAAATTCAGTCTGGAAAAATTAGAAATTGACATATCCTTCCACCCCTACTTAGCAGATTCCAAAGGGGGTCACAATTTTCCATATTTCAGTTTCTCCCTTTGTATGTGTCATGTGGGCAACATAGGACAACTTCCAAACACGTGTAAGTAAATACACACACGGGTGAAATTCCCCAATCCATTACACATGTTTGTAGGTTCAGTGACATACAATATGTTCAGTTAGCTGCTGTGACCAGGAGCAGAAGCTCCTGGGGCTGAACTGATCCAGGAAGTCTCCCAACCTTCCACTTCCTTTGCTGCCAAGAACAGATGGAGAAGTATTCTTGGATTCCGTGAATTTTGTCCTCACTTCCTCCCATGCAACTGAGGGTAGTTCTGGCTGTGACACCAATTTATTTCATGTCTTATTTTGGGTGCCTTATGTCAGATGCCTGTCATATACTGGCTTATTTTAAATTAGTATGTTGTCCATATAATATCACAACAAAAGATCATAAAAATCCTGCTGCTGGAAATAGTTTCAAGGGAAGTTCAGAATGGGGATTAGTTGCAGAATTCAGCTGACTTCTTGAGAATCTCAGCTATCATGTTATTAAAAGCAAGTTTCTACCTCTCATTGGTATGAAGATATGTTGGAAGTTGAATGAGTTGAAGGATCTAGGGGTCTGAGCAGACTACAAGTTTAACCTGAGTCAACATGCAACAGCAAAAAATAAAATAAAAATCAAATGCTATTCTAGGCTGCATTAGCAGGAGTATATTGTCCTGATCAAAGGAAGTAATAGCACTGCTCTCTTCTGCCTTGGTCATACCTGAAGTGCTGTGTCCAGTTCTGGGTGCCTTAATTTAAGGATATTGACAAGCTGGAACATGTGCAGAGGAGTGTGACCAGGATGATAAAGGATCTGGAAACCAAGCCTTATGAGGAATAGTTGAGGGAATTGAGTATGTTTAGTTTGGTAAAGAGGGATGCAGGTGGCGCTGTGTTCTAAACCACAGAGCCTAGGGCTTGCCGATCAGAAGGTCGGTGGTTCGAATCCCCGCGATGGGGTGAGCTCCCGTTGCTCGGTCCCAGCTCCTGCCAACCTAGCAGTTCGAAAGCACGTCAAAGTGCAAGTAGATAAATAGGTACCGCTCCGGTGGGAAGGTAAACAGCGTTTCTGTGCGCTGCTCTGGTTCGCCAGAAGCGGCTTAGTCATGCTGGCCACATGACCCGGAAGCTGTCTGCGGACAAACGCCGGCTCCCTCGGCCTATAGAGCGAGATGAGCATGCAACCCAGAGTCATCCGCGACTGGACCTAATGGTCAGGGGTACCTTTACCTTTAGTTTGGTAAAGAGGAGAGTGAGAGGAGATATGATAGCCATCTTCAAATTTCAAAAAGGTTGTCACATGGAAGATGGAGCAAACTTAGAACAGACTCCCCCAGAAAGTGGTGGACTCTAATAAGAAAGGGACTAGAATCAGACCAAAGATAAAATAAGTTGGAAATATTTACTTTAATCTGAACAAAGAGATTTTGAAAATATGCAGACTCTGAAAGAACTGAAATACGAGAATACAAAGGAAGTATGAATGAAATACAGCAATTTATAAATGCAAATAATATTAGCTTGGCAAATTAACCAGTTACCAATAAAGCATACAAAATGTGAAGTCCTAAATTGCATCATCCTGAAACTTCCACCAGTTCAAGCTAGTTAAAAGTTCTCAGCCTTCAAGAAGTTTAACCCAAAGATTAAGGAGCAGCGGGAGAGGAGATTATAGCTACCAATCCAAGCCGAGATCCAAGGAGCTGGCTTCTGGAGACTCGAGTGTGAAGTTTAGAAAGATGATTCCAGGACCCCCAGTGTATAGGATCCAGAATGGCCACAATTAGAAAACCAGTTACTGTAATCTAAAAATATAGGGGGGGGTGTTTAAATTTGGAATAAAGGCATCTGAGCCTCACAAGAGAATTAACAGAAAGTAAAATGAAAATTAAAAGAGTGTTAGGGGAAAATAAAAAATATATAAAACCTGCATCTATTCAAAACAAAAAGACTGGCTCAGATGACCTGACCAAGAGCAGTTTTGAACACTGAAGGAGTGAGCTGCTCCAAGCAAAGGAGAAGACAAAAAGGAAGCTGAGCTCAGAAAGCTTCAGAATAAACAGAAATCCATTAGAAAAACATGAAACCAAGCAGAAAGAAAGAAAAGTGTGCTCTAGCAATGAATGCAGTCTCTTTCTGATCCCCATTGATACTTCAGTTTTCTGCTTTCTCATTTGTCTTATTGTCTGTACCCACTTTTCCTCAGTAATATTCAGTCTTGTATTGTGAAATTCAGGTCCTGGGAGAAACACCTGCAAGAAACAGATTTCCATTGTTTTAGGGGTTGGTGTGATCCAAGCCTTATCGGACTACAGGGAGTCTCAACGAAGGTCAACCAGCGCTGCTAGCCACATTGAGTAACAAATCCTGTATCTTCTTCACTCTGGTGTATTATCGTAGCTCAGCTGAGGCCTTGTCAGCATTTCTGCTTCTCACACTTGAGACAGAAAAATATTTCTGCCCTCAGGTCAGGCGTTCTGCTTGCTTCAGTCGTGAGCCAAAGCTGCTTCATCTATTGCACTCTGCAGGATCTGGAGTGATCACTTTCACCATCCACGCCGATTTGCCCCCAAACTGAGATCAGTCACAATCAGTGCCTTATATAGCACCCATCAAGAAAATCCACATTTGATCACCCTATTATCATTTTTTTAAGTGCCACGCTTGCCTTTTACTCAGGGTTCAATAAACAGTGAAACATTTCCGCCTTCTAAGATTCACATCCTTTATTGAATTATAATTATAATCCAACAGTGCCATCCACTGCCTCTCTAAATAATATTTCTTTAGATATATTCCTTCATCAGACCTCCTGTGATAACTGAGCGCTAAGAATGAGACATGGTAGATCTAAGGCGGCAAAATATCCAGGCAGCAAGGCAACTGCGCTTTGGAGTGCTGACAGAGCTGTCCAGGGGTTTTTTTTTTAGAGGAAGATGATGTAAGTTCAGAGAAGCCCCATACACCAAGCCACATTTGGTCCTCATGAAACTTATTTATGTATCTGCCATTTAATAGAATACAAATCTGTAAGTGGTTTACACAAAAACTCTAAAAATGCAACAACATTCAGTAAAAATTCCTTAAAAGTAAGATACAATTGCATTGTGTTTTTATCTGCAAAATAAAACTGGACAGTGTACAAAACAAAACAAAACGAAGCATTAGAGTCCAGGAAAGCTTGGGTAAACATATCACTTTTAAAGAGGCATTTAAGAGGCATTAGTTCCTCTGCCTCATGAGGCTGGCGGGAATTGTGGAGGGAGGGTGCTGTCATCAAGAAGGCCTGCTTCTGCGTTGCCACTAAATAACAATGCCCTGGTCATGGAATGACCAGCAGGGGCTCCTGGGAAGATCTTTAAAGATCAGCTTCATCTGTTCTGGGTGGAGGAGGCTGGCTGCTGGGTCACCTGAGTATCCTAAGTCGTTTAAGGCTTTAGATGTCAACAAAACTTTGAGCTTGAGTTAATAGCTAACAGGCAGTCAATGCAGATCTTTCCAGAGTGGTGCAATATGTGTGATGCTGGATGTCCTACTAAGCACGCAGGCGCAAGGGTAGCCTTGCCTACAGTGCATTATAGTAGTCTAATACTGAGGCTATACCCTGTCCAGGAATAGGTAAAGGTACCAAGTTGGTAATGGGCACTCTTGAGCCAATAAGGTCCTTTCCAACTCTTGATTCTATGAAATAAATACATATTAGCAATTAGAATTTAGCACTGTTCATGGTGGCTTTAAATATCTTGGCATCAAGTTAACATCAGATCCTAAGCAGCTTAGTCGCAGAAACTATAAGCACCTGCTCAAAGGTATTTCTGAAGAATTGGCGAAGTGGAAACATTTAAATCTCAGTTGGATTAGCAGGATAGCTGTGATTAAAATGTCTGTTCTTCCAAAGTTTTCATAATTTTTTTTTCATTTCTATTTCCTTCTCTGTGTTTTAGAAATGGCAACAGGCTAATTCTATTTGTTTCATCTGGGTGGGGAAATCTAGAATAAATTACTTTTCCTTGAACCAGCAACCACTTTAAACAGTCATGACTTCTCCCAAAGAATTCTGGGAGTTGTAGTTTGGTAAGGGTGCTGAGAGTTGTTAGGAAGCCCCTATTCGCCTCCCAGAGCTACAGTTCCCAGAGGTTTTAACAGTTCAACCACCTTCCCAGTAAACTCTTAAGAGTTTGTTGCAGTAGGCAACATTTTTTAATTAAAAAAATATTCTATTTATAACACGGTTGCCTCTTCCAGCTGTACCTCCCACTGCGGTAAATTTCTCTAACCCTTGAATCATCCGTATGATAGGCACCAGCTAACAACCTCTCTCTGGCAGCTTTCCAGCATCCCAGAATGCAGGCATATTGACTATTGTATATTCTGTCATAATGAATAAGCATTTTAGTTAGTGGTTCTATTCATGTCTCTAGCAAACGGAAAATGCAAACACCCGCCCATTTCAGAAACAAGGGGAATTCTGGGGAAATCAGAGTTTATGCTATGCCTGACCACCTTGGCTTCACGGGGAATTCATTTAAAATTATGGCCACAACTGGCAATATTTACCAGCTTTTGCTTAAGGTGAAACTAAAATGAGAAAATGTGTTGCACTGTGCAGCCTCTTACTTGACACTGGAGGAAAGTATCGTAGTTTGAAGAAAATTGAAAGTAGGTGATTGTGAGCAACTCCTGTACCTAAATATAGACATTATGGAAGGGAGAAATCTATTATTTTCCCTTTCCCCCCACACCAGTTATTCTGAAGCATCCCTAATGAGCATCCCTGCCAATACATACCATGGCCATACCTCTTGCCATAGCTGCTTGGGAGGGAAATGTTTCTCTGCCATCTGCCTCTTCAGCTGGCATGGGGAAAGGTGTGCCACACCTCTATTGATGTAGAGTACGCGCAATGCTACACCTGAGGCCTCCTATCCGTGCTGTCACCAGTCGTATGGGCGGGAGTTTGTGCAAACTGGAATTGCTTCTGATATCCAGTAATAATATACTTGGGGCTTCCCTTTGCTTCTTATACAAAACATCACCTCTCCTTTGCTTGTGAGCTCAAGGTAGTTAAACAAAACGGCTACAATCATCATATCAAACAATTTATGAAAGCTAAGGAGGAAATGCAACAGAAGGGCTCCTTCAGTTTTTAACTTAACAGAATTAACTCTTATCAGTAAGTCAGCTAAGCAAGGGTGGTGGTGGAGCTGTTGCTTAGCAACCAGGCAGAGATGCATGATGTTTGCTGAGATAGTACATGCACTGATGGGCTGTGTAGTTCTCAGGAAGCATTTGCTTTGTATACTTTGGTTGAAGGTATCCCTGCTATGTACAAGGTCTGAAGAAAGCAAGGCAAAACCTCCCTGCTCCCTTCTCTTTCAATCATGCACTGTTCTTGTTCAGTTTCCCCTGAGTAACGTGTTGCGTGTGGAGGTCACCAAGCCACCCCCCACCAATAAATTCACACATGAGACATAAATTTTGTTTGGGTTTTTGGCATAGTTTTGGCCACAACTTTATTAAAATACAAATTACGTGAGTGGTTGCGTAGGCATTGGTTCAGCTGTCCACAGGACAGAGCTGACCACTAGTCAGCGAAAGACTACTGTCCGACGGGACAGAGCTGACACCGCGTCAGCGAGGGGAAACCCGCTTTGGGGAGAGTTGAATGGAGGCTGGGCTGCGGACGCCTCCCCCTTTCCCAGAGGTCCCAGGGACTCATGCACGGCCCTGCAACCCGACCGGGTTCGGACAAGCATATTTGAGCCGCTGGATTCCTTTAACGGAATTCCCCATGCACCATGATCACTTATGGAGGGCTACTGCGCTCCATTAACCAACACAACCAATGCCTAACTGCCAAGCTTACAAGTTGTGACTAGTTGCTATATAGTAGGCGAAAACCAAATGGCACAGCCAATCAGCCAAATGGAAAAATTCCTACTAGGCCCCCGCCTCAAAGGCAGACAGCCCCATGACAGGCACAGCAAGGTCAACGCACGCCTATACCAGGGAGGGAGGGCGGGGATCCGAAGTTCTCAGAAAGAGGGAAGTCGCACCACGTGCAGACTCTTTTAAGGGACGCTGGGCTGTCAATCAAAATGGATACATGTGCTTCTGCCCTGCAACATGTTCTGGTCAAGCTAGCTGTGGACAGCTAGCCAAACCCACAGGGAGGTGCCTTTTTGCCCCACCGCAACACCAGCTCTCCTTTTTCATTGGAGAACTTGCTTTGTCAGGACTTCTTTTCTCTCTGGACTCTTATTTCCGTTATTTAGGTTACTGTGCTAACTAAAACAAGAGAAACAGGGGAAACCTCATCCCTAAAACACAAAAATGAAATGCCACAGAATGCAGGAAGCTCACAATATTCTCAATCAAACAGCTGCAGAACAACAAATCTATTAATGTTACCATTAACAGAGCAGACAGAGGTGGTCAATGTCTCGTTCAAAGGTCCTTATAGAAAGAAGCCACACAGTGGGAGGCCATTACAAAAGGTGTGAAGTAAGCCTTCCTTTGGAAATTACTGAGCTGACTCCCAAGTAGGGATAGTGTTCGCAGTCATGTACCTGTGAGGTTTTCTGTTCTTCTGGTCTCCTGGTGTGAACTTGGTTCATTTCAGTCCACAGCTTGTGAAAAGCATGTTTGTTCGGCCCACAAAAATGCAAAAATGATGCAACTGACCTACGTTCTCCAGACTAAGTGCTCCTTGTGCAATAGATTTCACTTTGCAATTCTGCCACTGCAGAATCATTTCCGGCCTTCACCACGTTCCCATTTGCATACCTGGGGGGGTATTATAATTTGTTTGCCTTGCAATGTCTTTGTTCTCGTTTTTTTGTGCAACACCAACAGAGCAATCGTCTGGTCCCTTTTGAATCACACCTGCAGATATTTTTGCTTCCTAATTTGGTCTCCACAAAAGAATTTGATGACGGCTTACTCATGAGTCCTTTGAAGAATAAGAAGCCCAAAGCAGGGGTGGGACAACATGGTTTTGTTTTGTTTTTGTTTACTGCCTGGCTTACTCATTCATCAACCCTCAGTTGTGCAGTTGGTCCTAACAGGGGGTTTTTTTTCCCAGGGGGAGGGGTTACACTGAGGACTGTCACATAATACCTGTGGTTTGCATCTTTTTTCATAACAAAATAAAAAAAATTCCTTCCAGTAGCACCTTAGAGACCAACTAAGTTTGTTCTTGGTATGAGCTTTCGTGTGCATGCACACTTCTTCAGATACCTGGTGAGGTTGATGGACTTCCATTTCATGTGGCTCAATGTGGTGCCTTCCACGTGCATGCACATGAAAGCTCATACCAAGAACAAACTTAGTTGGTCTCTAAGGTGCTACTGGAAGGAATTTTTTTATTTTGTTTTGACTATGACAGACCAACACGGCTATCTACCTGTAACTGGATCTTTTTTCATGTATGTGGTTTACTTTAATCATTGTAGTGATGTATTTTTTCTTCAATTTCCTTCCCAACCCCCACCCCTGTCTGGTCTTGATAGTTTTTTTCCTCAGGCCACAGACTTGGGCAACATTGACTTTCCAGACAAGTGATGCTCTAAATGGATAGACTTTCCTCCAGTCCCATCCCTTCTCTCCCATCCTCCATTCCTCTGGTACCATTAAACATTATTACGTCACAGAGAGAGAGAGAGTCATGGTAGCAGACAGGGTTAGAAACATAACAATTAACGTTAACGGATACTGTCATCACCTCAATTAAATGCCATTATAATTGCACAACCTGTTTCGATGTCAGATCTGTAGTGCTGCTGGAATGTGCATTCCCTTGAACTCTGACAAGTGCCATCCCTTTGAAGCAACAGAACACTTGCTGGGGTCTTAAGCAAATCATGTGGTGCTTCATCAAGGCTGCAGCACAGCAGATGAGTGTCATCTAACACTTGGTGGGTTTTTTATTAGCCTGCTTGAAATGGGATGTGCTGGCCTCTGTTTATTTATTTTTTAAAAAAAAATTATTTACAACAATACAGAAACATAAAACCAAACAATAAAATAATAAGTTAAAAATAAATTAAAAGCAAAATAAGATATTAAAAACAACCATCAACAGACTATTGTGGGGGTGGACTCTATAGATCTGGTGGAACCTAAGTTTTCAGCAAGTGTTTAGCAAAGAAGGCGCCCTCTGAATCTCTATTGAATCTCTGAAGTGCAGACCTGTGGACTGTCACATCTCTTCCTGGAATCTATGATATTCAGTCAAGCTAAATTTGTGATCTCTCAAAGACTGAGGGACATTGCTAGACAAGAGGACATTGCCCGTGTGAAACCGGGGATGTTTTGGGGGGGATCAGATATTCCAGATTTCACCAGCCCCTTATCTGGCGGAAATCCACTATGTGGAATACCGTAGACTCCTCACAGCCGCTAGGTTAAATGTTCTGGATACGGCGGTTTTGTGGGGAAGATACAGGGGAGTTCCATATGCTCTGAGATTTTGTCCCTGTGCCCTGGGAACGGTTGAGTCAACTGAACATATTCTTTTGACCTGCCCATTTTATGTAGATCTTAGACAAAAACTGATAGCTCCACTCTTATGCCAACTTAACCTAGTAGACAGAGAAAGACAGGTTTTGTTTTTGCTGAGCAATTTTACTGGTACCACAACCCTCTTGGTGGCCAAATTTCTTTTTTTGGCCTTTAAACGCCATAAGGTTAAAATTGACAGTATTGACATGGGTCTAAATGTATAATCTACTTCTCATTGTATGTTTCAGTGTAAAGCTTTCCGAGATGTTTAGACGTTTTAAATTTTTGTATGGATAATGATTGTGCTCTGACTGACGGTCGAATAAACTGTATTGTTGTGTTGAATCTCTATTGGCAGGCTGCTCCACAGGATTGGGCCCATGACCCTAAAGACTCGGTTTCTTGTTGTTGTCAAACGAACCTCACCAACTTGGGGAATGACTGAAGACACTCCTGCAGATGATATCAGTGATCCACCTGGAATATAAAGGCAATCCCTGAGGTATCCTGGACTTTGTAAATCAATGCAGGACCATTGAACCAGTAGCAGATGGACAGCTTTGAACCAGTAACTAGTAAGACTGCTTCAACAATGCTGCCCCATGTTCTCGACCAGAAGATCCCATCTGGCTGCAGCATTCTACACCAGCTGGAACTTCTGAACCAGACCCACATAGAGCACATGGCAATAATCTAGCAGTTGTTCACAAGCCATAGCACAAAAAGTATAGCAATATGATATGGGATGTTAGGGGAGGGGACCCAGGTGGCGCTGTGGGTTAAACCGCAGAGCCTAGGGCTTGCTGATCAGAAGGTCGGCGGTTCGAATCCCTGCGACGGGGTGAGCTCCCGTTGCTCAGTCCCAGCTCCTGCCCACCTAGCAGTTCGAAAGCACCTCAAAGTGCAAGTAGATAAATAGGTACCGCTCCGGCGGGAAGGTAAACAGAGTTTCCGTGCACTGCTCTGGTTCGCCAGAAGCGGCTTTGTCATGCTGGCCACATGACCTGGAAGCTGTATGCCGGCTCTCGGCCAATAAAGCGAGATGAGCGCCGCAACCCCAGAGTCGGACACGACTGGACCTAATGGTCAGGGGTCCCTTTACCTTTACCTTTAGTACCTCTGGATGGACCACAACACCTTGTGCTCCTTCTGGGGTAGTTTGTCCACAGTTAGTCCCCACCCTGCACTTGCTTCCAGAACTAAGCCACTGTCCAACATGTCCACCACATATGTTGATCAGAGCACAATGGTTCAGAGTCTTACTATGGGCTAACCTTGCAGATGTCAGATACCATTTTTGCAGTATTTAAAGTGCTACCTCCTTTGCTGAGGTTGAGGCAGATTAAGAAGGAAATTCCCCCCTCCATTGAAGTCCAGACATCTTCATTGATAGGAATCTGCCAGTCAGCTTCCCACATCTGTCTCAGACCGTCAGCTGTGCCCATATCTGTTAAGATTGGCATGCTATGCAGTCTAGACACTGTGTCTAGTACATATTTCTGAGGAGTGTGTTAAATGCAAGAACAAGAGGCATCCCTCCTGCTCATTCCACAACCACATACGGATATGCTTTTTGTTCCAGACCCAGGATCCAGATGATCTGGATACCACCGTTTTGCATCTTAAATGCAAGACCCTTTCAGGAATGTCAAAGGACATCTACAATACCTCATGGAAAACCATGCTTGCTTGGCTTCTGAAAAAAAGAATTCCTTCTGTGTGTGGGTAGGCAAAAACAAATCATAAATATGCAAAGCTTTTCAAATGTTGAGTCCTAAAAAGCTTCATTTTCCCAACTCTGAATAGTGCTACGGCCTGATTCTGCACTTAGCTCAAGTTGCCGGTACCTAAATCCCCGTTCCGTGCAAAGTAGGTGGCTGCTCTTCCTGACTTCTTTGGATTCGCCCAAAATCTCAAACTTCCGTGCAATTTTGGCTGAGCCCTTGAAGCTGAGCAGAAAACCCAGGAGTGGAGCCAGCAGCAGTCAGGATGAATATTTCCAAGGCACTGTTTGTGATTTCACATTATATAAAAAGCATTATATAAAGTTCTCATTAGTGTTCGTTACATTCACAGTGTTTTCCACCTTAATCATTCTAGCCGAAGGGCCAGCTGGTTCAGCCTCTTGCCTTGTTTTCATAGCAAGGCTTGGATCAAAGGGGCTGCCTACTCTTGGGGTGTTTGGGACTGAATGTACTGTGGTCAGCTCACCCTGAAAGTGGAGCGCAGAAAAGCAGTTTGGGACTCTGCACCCCTTTCTTCTTAGAAACTTCCCCCCCTTGCCGTGGTTTCGAGGCAGCTGCTCATTCCCTTTGCAATTCACCTGGAGGGAGATGGGAGTCCGCTTCTTTGTGGGCTTTTGTGTACGCCAGCTTCTCCTGGCTAGGATTAGTTGCCCAGTTGCTGACTTGCCAGTGAAATTTGCATCTCCCTGGCATGACATCTCTCCAGAACTCTGGCTTAACCTAAAAAGAAAAGGGGAAAGGTATTTTTGCAAATGAAGTCATCTGCTACCATTTAAATACAAACTGATTGACACTTTCTTTCTTATTGTTTCATTTTCTCACTAAACAGCCACCCATTGGAACAGAATTGTAGTCTAAATTCCCACAGTGGCTCAGGGCAGGTAGGCACGAGACTCTGCCTGAGGTTGTATTTTCATAAGTGCTCAGAGAAGCCTACACCTTCATAATTTCTTCCACCCCAAATGGCTGTGTACACACTGTGCATCCAGCGCTCCCCTCCCCCGCTGGTTTGAACACACATTATCCTTAATCCATATTATTATTATTATTAGCGATAAATGAAGCTGCATTTAAATTTTAAATTGTATTTTAAACTGTATTTTAATTAACAGTTTTTCTTTCTTTATATTTTATTGTAATTTTTATTGGTGTTAGCTGCCCTGAGCCCGGTTTCGGCTGGGAAGGGCGGGGTATAAATAAAATTTATTATTATTCTTATTAGTTAAATTTATATACCGGTATTGCACTATACCAGGAGGTCTCAGGAGGTCACAGAACAAAACCAAAATACAAAATACAAAACCACAAAATATATGATCAGCATAAAAACAACAACCCAATAACCACCCCCTAAGGAAAAAACACCCCACATTTTAATAGGGCAATCAAATCAACCAAAGGCCTGGTTAAAAAGGAATATTTTTGCCTGGTGCCTAAAGGTATATAATGAAGGTGCCAGGCGAACTTCCCTGGGGAGAGCATTCCACAGACAGGGAGCCACTTCAGAGAAGTGTTGCCACCGTCCGGGCCCCTTGAGGAGGGGGCACACAAAGGAGGGCCTCAGAAGATGATCTCAGGGTCTGGGTAGGTTCATAGGGGGAAAGGCGGTCTTTGAGGTATTGCGGTCCTGAGCCGTTTAAGGCTTTATAGGTCAAAACCAGCACTTTGAATTGGGCCCAGAAACTAATTGGTAGCTAGTGCAGTTGGACCAGGATCGGTGTAATATGCTCAAACTGTCTTGCTCCGGTGAGCAACCTGGCCGCTGAATTCTGCACTAGCTGAAGTTTCTGAACCATCTTCTGAAGCAGCCCTACATATAATGCATTGCAGTAATTTAACCTTGACGTTACCAGAGCATAGACAACAGTACCAGTTACAGGTAGGAAGCCGTGTTGGTCTGCCGTAATCAAAACAAAATAAAAAATAAAAATAAAAATCCTTCCAGTAGCACCTTAGAGACCAACTAAGTTTGTTTTTGGTATGAGCTTTCGTGTGCATGCACACTTCTTCAGAAAGCTCATACCAAGAACAAACTTAGTTGGTCTCTAAGGTGCTACTGGAAGGAATTTTTTTATTCTTTATTTTGTTTTGATAGACAACAGTAGTTCGGCTATTCCTGTCCAGATAGGCTGGGCATAGCTGGGCCACCAGCTGAAGCTGATGGAAGGCACTCCGGGCCACTGAGGCCACCTGAGCCTCGAGCGACAGCAAAGGATCCAGGAGTACCCCTAAGCTACGACCCTGCTCCTTCAGAGGAAGTGTAACCCCGTCAAGAGCAGGCCTCCCAGCCATCCGGTCTAGGGAACCACCCACTAATAGTGCGTCAGTCTTATCTGGATTGAGTTTCAGTTTTACTTGTACAACAATGATGAGTTAGGCAAACCTAATCTCAGTTTTGGTGGGGGTTTTAAGCATGCTTTGTGTATTATTGTGGATATAGTTCCCTTTCATTTGGCTAAATCAGCCACGATTTCTAGATTACATTAGGTTTTTGAAAACCATCGAATACAATCGCTGAACAATGATGATTCAACAATAAGCTTCTTTGAGAGAGAGAGAGAGAGAGAGAGAGAGAGAGAGAGAAGTAGGTAAAGGCCTTGATCCAAAGGCTTCTGTAAGTCTGCAATTAAGCATGCTAAGTCTCATTGATTTCATTAGGATTTAGGCATGCAGAACAGTGGAGTTCAGACAGTGTGGAAAGCAGGCATTTCTGAGACACATGGAACAATTGCAAAATGTTTACAATTGCTGAGATATTTGTGTGTTTATAAGATCCTCTCTGGCTTCAAGCATTTTGTGGATTTCAGCTGAAGAGAAAGAGGATAATTATTTTGGATACGCTCTCACAGGATATTATCTGTCTTGAGTGACCATCCTGTAAGACTGCAAGGGAAATCAAGGCAGAAAACAAAAGCTGGCAAGATCTCAAGCCAAGTGCATCTCAGTCCGTAGATTCTCAATAAGCTATGCATGAGCTGGTATGCCAACATTCGCACGAGAAGCAACTTCTGAAGTCAGAAATGAAAAAGTTTGGCCTACGCCTGTGGCGTTTCTCACCTCATAAACAGATGCCCTGGGGAATCATAAGCCTATCAGAGCACACTGGGCAGCATGACATTTAAGCCTCTTTGAGAACAAGTTTAATAAAAAGTTAAAAGAAGAAATCTGTTTGTGGGTTACATTCCAATAATAATGGAGATGCAGATCAGTGGATGACCGAGAAAGTTACACATTTGTTCATCGTTAAAGCGAGACATCACACAGCTCCTTTGGAACAAGATCTTGAACAACAATGCCATCAAATGGACAACCATGTGGAATATTCCATACAGAAGGGCCCTTTCATCTCTTCAATAAACAGGGAACTACATAATGATAAAAATAATTCTTGGTGGTATTTCTTATACAACACCATATTGCAGGCGGGTGGAGTGGTGGGAATTTTTGTAACTCAAAGGTTTTGGTTCTTCCCTTTGCTAAGCACAAAGAGGCAGAGCAATAGCTTCAAACTTTCTTGTAGGGCATAGCAAAAATGCCCCCCATAATTCTCCATGTTACTTGTGGGAAGCAAGTCTATATTGTCTGAAAGGGGAGGACAGAAATTATCGGATAGGTCAAGAAGCTCACTTAATGTTGAATAAAACCGTTGTTTTAATTTATTTTAATATTGTGGGTTGTAGCCAATGCTAGTCCTATGTAGAATAGACCCACTGAAATAAGTGGAATTGACTAACAGGTTAATTCATTTCAGTGGGTCTATTCTTGAGTACAGCTAGCACTGGCTACAACCATGCATTGTTGTAACCCTGGGATGTTAAGGAAGAGGAGGATATTGTTAGTTTATACTGATGGCTGAAGGAAAGAATGGTCTATGAGAGGAGGACTGGAAGAAGTATGGGCCAATACCATTGTTTCCATCAATTATAGTAAAATAATACTAAACAATATTTTATATGTATTTTGTTTATGAAATTTATATATTTGTATATGAGTGGTGCCATTTTGGTTCCATAAGGGCAGATATTCAGGGAATCAGTTCCCTCTTGGTATATACAGGATGCTTCCACTTTCTTCCTTACTCATAGCAGACTCCTCTGAGGAAGATTCTAAACAATACTATAGAGCTCACCCTGGAAATTAAGTTAAACAGCTTTTCATAACGGTACAGCAAAACCTTTGGTTGTCATCCTTTATGCAATAATAGATTCTGTTGTGATATGGTTGCCTGCTTTTTATCTTAAAAATATTGCCTCCTTCCCTAGGTGGGACCAGGTGATATTGCCACATTTGCAACGGGTGAATTTGGTTTAAAACAACACAGTTAGATGGCTAAATGAATCATATGGTTAGATGGTATACTCAGTCTACCACCACTTTAACTGCCTGAAAACCCTGTTTTTATTGTCTGAGGTAAAGACATATGCAGTCTCCAAAGTTGAAATCTGGAAGAGGAAAAAATCAATAAATTTTGATGTAGTTCAGATTCAAGATTTATGTTCAAAAGCCCATCCTAATAGCATATTCAGCTGAAGCCTTTGGGGGGGGGGGAGGGAATGAAAGAAGCCATCTGTACCACATTCAGCAGCAAAGCAGCCAGAAACCCCACTGAAATTAACATGATGGGATCCTGCTTCAATGTGGCTCCAAAGTCAATGACGTGCACTTTTCAAAGGCAGGACACAGCAATGGATTCCACATTTCAGTTCCATGGTGACAGCTTGAGATACCAAACTAAAACGATACACTCAGTTCTTGTTTCCCATCTGAGGAAGCCCAGAGACATTCCATTATATGGAGGCAATTGTTGATTAAATGGCATGGCTGAAGTGCATGGAACATCACTGAAGCATCAGAAAGAAGAAAAGTCATGCTGTTAAGATTACTGCCACATTTGAAATTATACAGACAAGAAGAGGACCGTTGGTTTTTCCCCCTTTAAAAAAAAACCCCAACAACTACCGGTATCTCCGGGAATGAAATTGTTTTATTTATGCATGCCTCCTCTTCTCAATTCCATTCCTGTACAAAGCGTTCCATGTTTAATGGACAGCTTGGGTGCTCGTTCAGTGCATTAGGCAAATATTCGAACAATGCGTTAACTTCCTGCCTCAGAATTAAACATATTTGGGTGACCTTGTGCAAGAAGCATTCCCTAAACTAACCACGTGCCAACATTCCCCAGACCTGAAAAACTGGAAATGGCTGAGCCCAAATAAAGCCACCCAATAAGACACCCAGCTGCAGCTGATTCTGATAGTTTAGTTTAATAGATTCCCCCACAAAAAAATAATAAAAATAATAAGAGAACAGCATAGCTGTTTGTAGCCATGTCTTTACAGGAGTACAGACAATCTTTTAAAGTGCACAAATATTGTTGTCTTTAAGGAAAATGATCTATAAACATATACTAAGATCCCAAAACATCCTAAGCAGTGGCCATTCTTCTATAAAATGCTTGTCTAGTTCTCAACCTTCTCTTGTGCATGCCAAATGGACAAATTTAGTCATCAAAGAGACATCCCAGACTCCATAAAGTCTGTCTTAAAAGAGTGGTTTCTGCCCGTTTTAGTACTGCCATTGGACTGAGAGCCAATGAAGGCTCAAGTCCTTGCTTAAGACACTGGGCAGTCACGCTTCCACACACTAACCTACCTTACAGGATTGTTGTGAGGATAAAAGGGGGTGTCCTTGGATAAATGGTAGGATAGGCAGTAAGAATATTCCTAAATATGACTAGGAAACTCATTATCTGAAAGCCAATCTTTATGTAGCCAAAACAGACCCATCCATGCACAAAAGGGAAGCACCAGAAGGCTTGGAGGATCTTCCAAGTTCACAGAGGAAGAACAAAAATGTAGAATGGGGGAAAACCTTTCAAGGCAAGGCGTTTATGTAATGGAATGGCTAGTAGTCAGGAAAAGGTTTTGAAGGGGAATGCATAAAAAACATAAGTACCATGAATTTGCAAGCAGGAAAAGGAGAAAAAGAAATGGCTGCTTTATCTCTGTTGTTGGCATCCATCTGTCTCAAGAGACAGTGGAGTGTACCTCTGGGGGTGAAGCTAAACCAATGTGTTGGTAGCACCAAAATGACCTCCCTAGGGTACAAGCCTGGGCAGTGTGTATGGACACCCTGGACTGTCCAGACAACAAGACCCATCTCTTGGCCTCACTGATGTGGTCCAAAGGGCCACATCAGTGAGGCCAAGAGATGGGTCTTGTTGTCTGGACAGAGCAAGACGTTTGCTTGGCTGCAGGAGTTGCCAGACGGAGGTGTGCAAGGAGTCATCCAACCATCTTAGGGACTCCATTCCAGATTTGTGTAGGGTTTCCTCCTTAGCCTTGAGGATGTATCTCAAGGCAGTGGAGGTTTAGGACCAGAGTTTTCCTTCTCATAGATGGGCTACTTTCCCAGATTGACAAGCCCCACTTCCCTCTGCAGCACGGGCAGAAACCGCCTTCTTGACTGTTGAACCCATTATTTGTCTCAACCTCTCTGTCTGTCAGAGCCTGCAGGGGAAGTCCCTAACTCCCCAAGGGTTTGAGACCCATCAGCTACCCTCACCTGCTTTAGCTTCTTAGGAGCCACAGGTGATAGCTGAGGGCAGGGTGGGGGCCACTTGTGGACAAACCACCCCAGATGAAGTGCAACGTGTCCCTCACCAGAGGTACTGCCCCTCCTCTAACACCCCATACATCCTTTTATCTCTGTGAATGTCTTAGAACTGCTTATGTAACTGAACGAAGGAGGTCCAGAAATGTAAAGAGTTCAGAAATGGCCTTATTTAAAACTATCTGGCAGATTATAGGAAAACAAAGTGTGTTGTGGGGGGAAGGGGAGACGCTACAAAAATGGCACCAGAGAACTAGGCTCAAACAGTCTCCGCTCTCAACTTCTTTTGGCTTCCCAAGGTTTGCATGACACACGTTATGTCAACATTGTGCATTGTCCTTTGAATTAAACCTACAGTAGGTGTTTTGTATTCAGTTTCCTTGCCACTGCCCTTCCCCCCTGGCTCCCACCTCCGGGGAAAGAGAATGGGAGAGATTCATAGTAGGTTATAAAACACACTTTGTGTACGCGAGAGACTGGAGCAGCACTTCTGGAGCCTTTGCCGTCTCTTGGGAAACGACGTAATTAGGCAGTTTTTTAAACATGTGTATTATGTACTGAATTACATGTATTTATACGTTTCTCAAAGGAGTATTGCTTACACAATAGCCTGGAGCAACTCTTTTGGAACTGTTTGGGTCTATCATATAATTATGTACTTAAGACCCATTTATAGAAAATTGTGTCATGACCACATAGGCACAGACCTTAACTTCAGTGGGTGAATTTTTTTTAAGGTGCTAGAGTGACAGACCTGGCTACATAATTTTTCTGTTTTCCCTAAATACAACAGGTAAAGAAGCCTGGATAAGAATTGTAAAACACCCCTATAGTCTCTTTTCATTTGCTCCATCCCTGATCTGAATAGGGGCAGTCACTGGAAGATCATTTAATCTTTTCACACTAAACCCACACAATATTAAAAAGGTCCTGTCACATCCAGATTGAAATGCAGCAATGACATTAAGTGTCAGGCGTATCTTTTTCTATAATGCAATACATTAAGATTTTCCCCTCACCAGAACTACTACTGGGTCATTTACTGAGCTGAGCCAAAACTTCTCTGAAGATCTTTCTCTGAGAACTTTTCAGAGTTTCCTTTTTTTCCCCTCACCTCTCCTAGAAAAGGGCCACCAATATCTCTGTCCACAAATAGGGCAGAGGCCATTTGTTACTTGTTAGTTGCACTTGTTACTTGATGTATAATTTTGGCTGGGAGCTGAACCACATTCATAACACACAGTAACCCACTCTAGATTATGTCATCATCATAATAATGCTAGTAATTATTATTATAATTATTATTGTACTTTTCATTATTGTTATTTATTAAGCACTCACATAAACTAGGCGCCATACCTTTGGTAAACCTAGACAATGGCCCTGCCTTCAGGCCTAATATCTAAAATAAAACACAGAAAGATCAGAGAACTGAGAAATTAAACTTCTGTTTTTTAATGGTGTGGAAGAAAGAGCCATAAGGGATTAGAAGAAAAGGAAAATACTAATTAACTGGGTCTGAAAAGATTCAATTTAAGATGCTTAAAAAACAACAACAGGAAGGGAGGCACAAAAGAAGCATGCATTTCAGACAGCAAAGTTTTCCAAAGGCATGCAGTTCTATGTAAGTGGACAAATCTGGTCCTGATGGGAGCAGCCACAGAGCCCGTGTGTTTGCATGGTACCCGTTGGCCTGAGTGGTGACAAGTTCATGGAGCAGGGAGGCTTTCGTGACTTGGTTTCCTTTGGAGAAGAGTGTCTTGGAGACATTGGCGGTTGTGTTGCTATTGCTTCATTTACCAATGTGCAACCTTACAATGAGCACAGCTGTCAACCTCCCCTTTTTTGGCGGGAAATTCCCTTATTCCAGCACCGTTTTTTGCTGTTTCCCTTTTTTGGTGGGAAATTGCCTTATTCGAACACCGTTTCCCGCTGCTATCCCGGATTGTTAGATATCCCGTAAATTTCCCGGATTTCAAAGGAAGCAGCTCCTCTCCCTCCCTGCCGGCCAGGGAGGCTCCTCAGCTGCGTTGATCCGGCTGCGTTGCTCACCAAGAGTTACAGAGAATAGGATGCCATTAGACAACAGCACTGTTTGTGCTTTGCTTGCATGTAAAATCAACCACTCTGGCCCAGCCCACAAATACACTCCTTCCAAAAGAGTGTTAAAGGATTCAAAGTCTGCAACACATTTGTATAATAAGTCATTAATGGATGCCAGAGAGCCAAAAGAGTGAACCTGATCAATCCCCCCATGAAGAATTGACGCTTTTGAATTGTGGTGCTGGAGTCCCATGGACTGCTAGAAGATCAAACCGATCCATTCTGAAGGACATCGGCCCTGGCTGCTCACCGGAGGGACAGATCCTGAAGCATCGCATGAGAAGAGAAGACTCCCTGGAAAAGAGACCCTGAGGTGGGGAAAGATGATGGTGTGTAGCCTGGTGTAAATTAATTTGTAGCCTGGGGGGATTACCGTGGCGTGGACTGTCCCTGAGAACCATAGACTGTCCCCGGGAGAGGTGAGCCTGCTGATCCCTTATTTTCAAAAGTTGACAGCTATGCAATGAGTGGAGGCAAATTGTGGGCACTCTTACAACAGAGAAGCAGAATTCAGAGCGGGGCGCCTCACCTAAGGTTCTCTCTCTCTCTCTCTCTCTCTCTCTCTCTCTCTCTCTCTCTCTCTCTCTCTCCAGCCTCTTCCAAAGTTGCAAAACTGCTGTTTTTAGGAACATAAGAAGCTGTCTTATACCAAGGAAGGGCAGACTTTTGTAATATTTGGTAATCTGGCACTCTGAGCAAAATCAAAATTTGGTGTCCACAACTGGACCTTCTCAATTAGGGATCTTCTCCATTTTGCGCCCCCTGTGTGGGGGAACTGCCCACACTCCCCCAAATCCGGCACTGTACTAAGCGACGGACTGGCAGCAGCTCTCCAGGGTTTCAGGAAGGAATCTGTACCAAACCCTCCCTGGAGATGTGATGCTTTTTCTGTGATGTTTGATTTATGAGTGGTTATCTAAATTGTAGAGTAGGTGATAATGAGTGTTCTTGCAGGATCATAAAATCAAGCTTAAACATGAATGCAAAGAATAATTGATTTGAGGAGATATGATTTTAAAACCATTCTTAGTATTGCATTGATGTGGTAAGATTTCTTTTTTAGCATTCAAAATTATAAACACCAGCATGTTTAGAAACCTTTATTGCAGTACAATAATGATGACATTAATGTGTGATAACTTTTACTTCCATTTAGGTACATTAAATTAAAACATGCCCAAGCTGGAAGAGGCAATAGTCACCATATCTGATTCACTCTCAAATATCAGTCCATGTTATCCAGCTTTTTAAGGCAAACATTATTGTTGTATTCTGATAACTATGAGTTTGAGTTTTCAGAAGTTTGTCCTTAACATCACCCAGTAGTTGAGGAAAGGTGGGAGAAGGGAGAGCAAAGACAGAATAAGAATATGGATGGAGTTTATCTAAAAAAATGTTCTGAGAATTATTGGAATCTCTTTTTTAAAACAGAAACCCTCCCTAGGAGGGAGATATGCCCTGATGGGACTTAAGGCAGCTTACAGATAAAAATGAGAACCACTAAAAAAATAGGGAAAAGCAATCATTAAACATTGCTAGAAGTAAAACTATATACATACATAAAATCAATTAAACCCATAGAAATAATTGCAACAAAACAGCATGGCACCAACCCTTTCACTGAAAGCAGTCAGTTCCCCAAATCCTATTGGAATAAGAAAAGTCTTCACCTGCTGGCAGGAGGACAGTGAGGAGAGAACCAGTCTAGCTCTAGCTTCTCTAGGGAGAAGCCACCAAGAAGACCTTCTCCCATACCCCCCCCCCCGCAAGTGCGCCTGTGAGGGTGGCAAGACCGAGAGAAGGGCCTCCTTCAAAGATCTCAAAACCCGGGCAGGTTCCTATGAGGGAATATGGTCTTTCCGATAGCTTGGACCTAGGCCATGTAGGGCTTTATAGATCATAACCAGCACTTTGAATTGTGCTAAAAAGTGGTTCTCTACTAGTCCACCATAGTGCAGCCTGATAAGCAAGTTGATTCTTTCGTTTGTGTTCTTCGCTCTCCCAGAAAACATTCAGCACTCAATAGAAATATTTTACCCTGTTTCCCCTTTTTTAATACGTAGTCATAAAGTAAGCCATGGCAGGGTTTTTTTACCTTTGTGAGAAGTAAGACGTACCCCAAAAGTAAGCCGTGGTGCCGCCATTGTTCCTGTCGCCTCCTCAGCCCCTCCTGTGTGCGCAGGGAGCCAGTGAACCAGTGAGAGGCACGGGGGGGGGGGGAACGCGCCTCTTGCGGAGTTCTGCCCCGCCTGCTCAGCGCGCAGGGGGAGGCTGTACCGTACCATACTGACGTAATAAAAATAAGACATCCCCCCGAAAATAAGCCACCCTGTGTTTTTTTGAGGGGAAAAAATTATAAGACGGTGTCTTAAAAAGGGGGAAAGACGGTAAATTCATATTGAGTAACTATCAAGAATCTATTGGCTTCCTCATCCAGTCTTCCTGGGGAGTTGTACCACTGCTGACTGTGGTTTGGAGGAATCCTGGTGCCACATTGCAACTTCAAAGGCCATCCCTGGTTTTCGGCATGCTTTTTGCTCTGCCTGTTATCCAAATTCTCTAACTTATTCCTATCGGGGGGGGGGGGGTGCCAAAATAATATCATTTTGAATGAAATAAAACAACACAGTGGTGAGGAGAGTACTGTTTGCCTCACTCTAACCAACTGTGACAGCCTGCCTGAAGATCAGAGCAGGCAGCAATTGCACAGCTCACGCACGGAGAGTCACTCAGCACTGTCTGGGTACCACAAGTTCTCTTCCAGCTCTTCCCTGCAGGAACTGCAGTGGGCTTTCTTCACATTCCTTGGTTGATGTAGCTCCAGGTGTTGATTTCTGCCACCTTCTGAACCATTCCCAAGAGTTCCACCATCCTCCTGAGATCCAGAATGCCTCCTTTCAAACTGCAAGCCCATAATATCATGTTAGAATTCTGCAAAAATGAAATCGTCAGCAACAATTGCATGCCCCCAAATTTTGGTAGTCTTATCAAAATGCTTTAAAATAAAAAAATAAAAAACCACATTATATTTAATGAACATATAATAATAATAATAATAATAATAATAATAATAATAATAATAATAATTTATTATTTGTACCCCGCCCATCTGGCTGGGTCTCCCCAGCCACTCTGGGCGGCTTCCAGCAAATATTAAAAAACAATACATTAACATGTTACAGATTAAAAACTTCCCTAAACAGGGCTGCCTTCAGGTATTTCCTAAATGTTATGTAGTTGTTGATCGCTTTGACCTCTGATGGGAGGGCGTTCCACAGGGTGGGTGCCACTTTTCATGTGGCATACAAACTCTAAATGATAGTATATTAGTAAGAAGCACAACATTCTGTTATATTGACCTTCCAGTATTCCTAGGTAAAGGTAAAAGGACCGCTGACCATTAGGTCCAGTCGTGACCGACTTTGGGGTTCCGGCGCTCATCGACTCTGGGCTGCATCAATAGGAGTATAGCATCTAGATCAAGGGAAGTAATAGTACCACTGTATTCCGCTGTGGAATTCAAGAAGGATACTGACAAGCTGGAACGTGTCCTGAAGAGGGCAACCAAAATGGTCAAAGGCCTGGAAACGATGCCTTATGAGGAATGGCTTAGGGAGCTGGGTATGTTTAGCCTGGAGAAGAGAAGGTTCAGGGGTGATATGATAGCCATGTTCAAATATATAAAAGAATGTCATATAGAGGAGGGAGAAAGGTTGTTTCCTGCTGCTCCAGAGAAGAGGACACGGAGCAATGGATTCAAACTACAAGAAAGAAGATTCCACCTAAACATTAGAAAGAACTTCCTGACAGTAGTTCGACAGTGGAATTTGCTGCCAAGGAGTGTGGTGGAGTCTCCTTCTTTGGAGGTCTTTAAGCAGAGGCTTGACAGCCACCTGTCAGGAATGCTTTGATGGTGTTTCCTGCTTGGCAGGGGGTTGGACTGGATGGCGCTTGTGGTCTCTTCCAACTCTATGATTCTATGATTCTAATTGCTAGCAGTGTTAGAAACTCAGATATAGGAACTAAATGGCACCTGAAACCTAGGTTATGGGTGCAGCAATGGAATGTCTAGGTGTGCTTTTTTTTATAACAAGAATACAAAGCTGAAAACGAATGAACTGCAGCTAAAACATTATGTTCATTTTTCACATGGTCTAGTCCTTCCCCTGCCCATCACCCTAATATTCTTAAGAGGGTCTCTTCTGCAGTCTTCAGAGAGTAGCTGGAAGTGGGGAGGCAGAAAAAGGTCCTCCTTTCCTTCCACTCTGCAGTTTTGATCTGAAAACTGCGCCCAGAGCTCAGAAACTGCTCGCGCTAATGAAATTCCCTGTCGTAAAATGCGCCCAGAACAATGGCAGTTTCGAACACAAATTGCTAGAATATCAAATGCAATAGCATATAAAGCTAAAAACAACAACCAATTCATCAAAACAATTGATACAATTCAATATAGTCATAGTAATTCATAGTATTGCCAGTATTGTGTTTGGGATGCTTGGCTTTATAACTAGAAACAGACAGTAAAGATTAAGCAAGCTGTTGCAAACTGAGGAAGAAAAAGTAAATTCCCCAAGAATATTCGCATTTCCTTAAAGGTTGTCATTCTAATCAGTAACATACCCTATGTGTATCATTTCTGCAATCAGAGTACGAGGAGAGCTACACCATCACACCAGTCAGCAAAGCAGCATACAAGTCTTCCAAGCTTGGAAAATACCTATTCACTCCCCCGCAGACAGAATTTTTCCGATGGAGCAACAATGGGAATCATCATGCAAAGTGAGACATAGAAGGAATGCATAAAGGTCTGAAGGTCAGTGCTCTTTTACACTCCTTTCCTCTCTTGGAATAAATGTCAAGAGTCTGTTTGTCATTTTAGTTTGGGAAGTACAATAATCTATCTGAACTGGAGATCTCTTTAGGTGTAGATATGCATGCCAAAATAGCTTCTTTAGGTTAAAATATAGGACTCGTTTTGCCGTAAAGATGCTAAGAAATGCTAAAATAAAATAAAGAGGTAGATTGGTTTTATCACTGCAATACAATCTGATAGTATTGCAGTGATAAAACCAATCTATTTTTATAAAATACTTGTTCATTGCGTACACTTCTGCACTTACATAAGGCCAACATGCAATATAGACTTGCAGGCAGACCAGTCCTATGGTCTGTTATCCTAAGGCTAGCAGTGGCACAGCAGTGGTTCGTTTCTAGCAGCAAGGTCAACTGCACACTAACTTCAAGAGTGTCCACAACAATAACAGACTTCCAGAGCGTTCTGCTGTCTTCGTTCCCTGGGTCACCTTGTGCCAACCCCCCCCTTCCTCTTCCTCCCTCTTCCTCTCAGCTTAACCTACCTCACAGGGTTGTTGTGATGGCCAAATGGGGAGGATAAGAATAAAATACCACGTATGAATCATGCATGTCCCCTTAAGCTTCTTGGCATAGCTAAGTAGCTCTCAAGGGTTTAAAATATGAGATATCTTGAGGGATATAAAACCAACAAAACTTTTATTTTAAAAAAAAAGACTCAGGGATCCCACTGACTGCAGAACTTCCATTTGCTGAAAAGCCGGAGTTTGTTGTAGCTTAGATGGCTTAATACTTTAAGTGGCTGAGTAGATAGATGTGCTGTATGCAACACAAGCTGCACATTTCATTGGAAAGAAGGAAAAGCCAGAGCTGTATATTATCTTGCTGCTATAGGCAAGATGGCCTGACCTCTTGAAACAGATGTTATTTATGCATTTGTTACAGGCACTAAATAACTATAATAACAAATATTGTACAGAGGGGGGAAATGCAACCACCAATGACTCAGGATTATAAAAAGGAGCCTTCGTTTATTTAAAGGAAGTTTTAAGGAATATGTTTTAAGGAAGTTTCAAATCACATCAGTTGTAAAGTCTGGAAACAGCCAAATCCTTTAATTCCATGCACTGCGTCCACATATCCACTCGATTACGTGCTCCTAAATTTTCTGTATTACTCCTGATGCAGGGTCTTAACAAAGCACAACTTTTATTCTAAGAAATGTGATTACACTGGTAGATTGTAAAACAAATCTGGGGTGGGGTAGGAGTTGAAATCAACTCTGAAACAAAAAAAGGGGGGTACATTGGCTCCCAGTACGTTTCCGAGCACAATTCAAAGTGTTGGTGCTGACCTTTAAAGCCCTAAATGGCCTCGGTCCAGTATACCTGAAGGAGCGTCTCCACCCCCCCCATCGTTCTGCCCGGACACTGAGGTCCAGTGCTGAGGGCCTTCTGGCGGTTCCCTCACTACGAGAAGCCAAGTTGCAGGGAACCAGGCGGAGGGCCTTCTCGGTGGTGGCGCCCGCTATGTGGAGCACCCTCCCTTCAGATGTCAAAGAGAACAACAACTACCAGACATTTAGAAGACATCTGAAGGCAGCCCTGTTTAGGGAAACTTTTAATGTTTAATGGATTATTTTATTTTAATGTTCTGTTGGAAGCTGCCCAGAGTGGCTGGGGAAACCCAGCTAGATGGGCGGGGTATAAATAATAAATTATCATTATTATTATTACTGTAGAGTCACCAAAGTCCAATGGACTGCAATCAGGCACATTAGGAAAACTTTGCTCGAGGCAACTTTGTGAGAGACACTGTGCCCTGATTGCCGTAGGGCTGAGCTACAGATTGTACTACCTGCCCAGGCACACTCTCCTTCCTCTCTCCATCTCTCTCTGCTCTGTCAGCAATGTGACGACATCTGCTAAGTGTGAGCTTCATGTGTGGAATAAGGGTTAAGATTTAATTTTGATAGAGGCCTTTATAATTTCCCTTTGTTCTCTTCTTATTTCCTTCCTTTCCCTTTTCTTGCTTTTTGCTTTTTCCTTTCCAGATTAGTGTGATTTTTAATTCATTTTATGTTGAAAACTTTTAATAAAAATCTTTTTTTAAAAAAAGACTGCATTTTAAGCAAGAATTAAGTATGTCTTTCTAACTGAATTAACATTTTAAGCGTGCCAGAACAAAGTTGCTTTATCTGCTACTCTTCCACAAGTATTCTGAGTGAGTAAATGCTGTTTTGCCTTTTACAAGACTTTGTGTGATTGTTATTTTAAGGGGGGTAGAAAAGGGGGAACTACCAGGAAAATCCAGACTGTCTTAAAGCATTCAGGATTACTTAAACTAAAAGGTTAAAACTAGCCAATCTAAGCTTCCTTAGATGCACTCTGAGGTAATAATAAATATATCCTCTCCTGGCATCTATTCACATCCTAACAAAAAAGGATGTCCTTTCAGAGTAGTTGAGACAACCCAGTCAAATGGGCGGGGTGCAAATATTAAAATTATTATTATTATTCATAGTTCTGTATCAGATACAAATGAAAATCTTAAGTCGCAGTGGATTGTACCGAAGGGGCTAGATAGGCAAACTAAGGCCCAGGGGCCGGATCCGGCCCAATCGCCTTCTAAATCCTGCCGGCAGACGGTCCAGGAATCAGTGTGTTTTTAAATGAGTAGAATGTGTGATTTTATTTAAAATGCATCTCTGGGTTATTTGTGGGGCCTGCCTGGTGTTTTTACATGAGTAGAACGTGTGCTTTAATTAAAATGCATCTCTGGGTTATTTGTGGGGCATAGGAATTCGTTCATCCCCCCCCCCAATATATAGTCCGCCCCCCCCCCACCAGGTCTGAGGGACACGGTACCAGCCCATGGCTGAAAAAGGTTGTTGACCCCTGGGCTAGATAGTTGGGGCTGTAACCCTTTCCGAGCTGAGATCAAAGACCCCCCTCCCAAATGCCCCCCTCCCACTGCCTTCAGTTCCCCACCCCCCACCCCCACCTTAGGGACCTGCCTCACAGGGTCACGAAGAGGATGAGCACAAGCTTCCATTAACTCAAAAATTACTGGGGTATTTGGAAGAGTCTTACCTTGCTCTTCTGTTGCAAGATTCAGACTCGATTATAACCCTACATATGGCAAAATTTCTGACATCAGTTCTGACACTTAAGAAACGCCATGGATTGTTATATACAGCTTGAAATTTCAATTTAATTTTTATCATATTGTATTCAATTGAGTATCCCTTTTAATCTATTTTACTGTTAGCAATTGTAAACCAGACTGTGATGTTTCTGTGTTTGGTTGTTATGTCTATGGGCTTAAAGCCGAAATAAAATGAGTTGAGAGTTGAGGATGAGCACAAGAAAAGGTTGCAAAGGTCTTTTCACCTTGCATGTGACATATACATATAATTAACAGTAGCATAGCCAATGTTCATAACAGTGTATGTGTGTGCATGTAAGACTTATGTGTTGGAGGGGACCAGAACTAGCTTGTCTCTTTAACAAACATATTGCTTAGATCCTTGCTGAATACTTTGCAGCATTATTGTCCAGGAGTACATATTTATTTTAGCTTTCCCCCCCCCCCAAATATAAGTAGTACTAATCCTGGAACAGTTCATTATATATTACTAAAGCAATCCAGTTAGCTGGCAAAATGCACTGAGGGAGATGTTTGCCACATCTAACCAAAGAGCCATTGTGAGCAATTGCTGAACCATTCACATATTTGTGTAGCTTCTGATCTGGCTAACTGTACTGGCCCTGCCCTGATTCTGGGTCACTAGATACTACACTTGATCTTAGCCAAAAGTCGAGAAATAACTAGCAACAACTGCTTTTTTTTCGTAAACCTCCTGTATGGTGACTCTGTGACGTGAGACATTTGTCCCCAGGATTGCAGCAACATCCTGAGTCATGGATCCCCCACATCTTGGCCTCCTTCCTGCGTTGCAGTCATTTAACAAGTGTCAATGCACAATCAGGGTTGTGTTTCAGCCCTTATTTCTCATGCAGAGGAGCTGGATTTCTGGTTAAATTCCCAGTTGCTTGCATTTGGATTTGGTCGTGGCATCGCTACAGAAAACAAATGCCCTCTTTCTGGACGAAAAGTTAATTCCTAGGATGACTGCTGCCAGAGGGACGCCTGCAAACAAAGAGGGAGAGGTGGAGGTTAACCTTGCCCTGTCAAGCTGGCACACACCCCAGAGGTTGCTCAGCATTCTCCAGCGATCACCATAGGGAAGCAAACAGGGGCTGCCATGTCGTCAGTGTGAGGCAGCTGTAAACCATCTCGCAAAGGACGGACAGGGCAAGGAGAGAAGAAAACCGGCCTGGAAGCTTCAGCTAGCCAGAACTGGATTCCCTTTACATTAAGATCAATGTGTGTCTTGCTAGGCAAGAGGACATTGCTCTTGTGAAACCTGGGATGTATTTGGGGGAACAGACATCTCAGATTTCACTAGCCCCTTATCTGGCGGAAATCCACTATGTGGAATACCGTAGGCTCCTTACAGCCGCTAGGTTAAACGTTCTGGAATCGGCGGTTTTGTGGGGAAGGTTCAGGGGAGTCCCATACGCCCAGAGACTTTGCCCCTGTGCTCTGGGAGTGGTTGAGTCAACTGAACATATTCTTTTGATCTGCCTGTTCTATGCAGATCTTAGACAAAAACGTATAGCTCCATTCCTATGCCAACATAGCCCAGTAGACAGAGAAAGACTGGTTTTGTATTTGCTGAATAAGTTCACTGGAACAACAACCTTCTCGGTGGCCAAATTTCTTTTTTTGGCCTTTAAGCGTCGTAAGGCTAAAATTGACTGTATTGACACGGGTCTAATGTATAATATACTTTTCGCTGTTTCTAAGTGTCACGCTTTTCCAGATGTTTAGACGTTTTAACTTTTATATGGGTAAGATGTGCTTTCTGACTGACGGTCGAATAAATTTTATTGATTGATTGATCAATGTGTGGAGCAAGTAAAGGTGAAGTCCATGACACAGATCAGGACACACAGCAGAGGGGTTCTCCTCTGCCTCCTCTTCAGCAGTTTCCTCCAATGGAATCCACATTTTTTTTGCTTTTTAAGCTCCCCCAGGTTCTTCAGAGCAGTTTCAAGGGGTCTTAGAGATGTCCAAATTTCTTTGCATGTCTGATCTATCATTTCTGATAGATGTGGTGAAGTGCAAGTTAAGGTCTCCTGAGAATGCCAGAGCATGTCTGAAAGCACCACTGAATTTGGGCGATGTCCACCCCATAATACACTGTCACTTGTTTAGCTCATATTCACCCATCGTTTTGTGAAAACTGAGCAACGTGGTAAGTGATTATCTTGTATTCCTTACATAATTTCAATACGCTGCAAGGTTAAAAAAATCAGGAAACATTATAAACTCAGTTCATAGGATAAAGTGGACAATTGTGTTCTTGTGTTGTTGTTTTAAACCCAACACAGATTTGACATCAAATCTGTTGCCCACTCTTAGGTCAGCAAGAGTAGATTTGTCTACTAAGGCAAGGTTTCTCAACCTGCTGCTGTTCTTACCCCAACCAGAAGGCTCAAGTAGCTGCGTATTTATTCACCCCTCATAATTTGATATAAAGAAAAGAATGGCAAGAAACACTCAGTGAAGCCTGGATGGCAGAAGGGCCTGGGGTCCATAAAGCTCATTCGGTGACCTTGGACCAGTCACTATCTCTCAGTCTGACGCAGCTCACATGGCTGCTATGAGAATAAAATGCGGGGGGGGGGGTGCTCCAAGTGCCTTGGAGAAAGGGTGGAATAAAAATGTAATAAAATAATGAAAACCACATTCCTAACAGAGAATCCATTAAATGTAAAGTAGAAAGCCCACCTCCTCAGCCAGTTGGAAAACCTCTATTCTGCAAAAGTGGATTTAAACTGCAGAAAACAGAGCTTTTCTAAAGTGGTTTGTATTGGACGCATCACAAGAACAATAACCACAAAATATGCTCCACTGTAAACGCTTCCAAATCATCAAATTTCTTACTGCAACAATAAAACTTTGGAGGGTGGAATTGTTTTAAATCAAAAGCGGGTAGTACAAAGTGAATATAAGATTAGGTATTTAAATAGCTATGCAAAATGACAGATCTCAGCCCTTTGAATATCATCTAGGCCAGGGTGGAGTTAAAATGCCAGGCCAGGCAGCCAATTTTGTCCTTGTCCTTTTCATATACTTCTTTGCAGTTTCCTTGTGGATCCTATTACTTGGTCCGCATTCTACACTTTGTCTCGCCTAGCTTATTTCCAGGGTGGGTGTCAGCCATGGGAAAGGCTACTGAAGGAAATAAGAGGAGTTAGAAGTCTCTGCTTCAGCAGCCTGGAAAAGACAGAACAGGGAGGGAGGGGGGATTAAGTTTACAGAGATGGCAGTTGGCCAACTTGATGCTAAAATCCTGGGCATTTTGAGTAGATCAAGAGGTATACAAAAGACCTTGAAAAAATGTTTAAAATGTGAGTGGGAGAAATGTTTACAAATTGGGTGGGCTTCGTTCTCATCGAAATCAGTGTGATCAGTCATGACATGAGCATGAGAAGACCCTCCCCGATGGCATCCAGTCCCGCATCCTCACAGTAGCTGACCATTAGCCTGTGGGAAACCTGCAAGCAGGATTTGAGCACAAATCCTGCGGTTTCCACTGTGGAAGGAGAGCAGAACCATGGTGGTTAAAGGTAAAGGGACCCCTGACCATTAGGTCCAGTTGTAACCAACTCTGGGGTTGCGGCACTCATCTCGCTTTATTGGCCGAGGGAGCCGGCGTACAGCTTCCAGGTCATGTGGCCAGCATGACAAAGCCACTTCTGGCGAACCAGAGCAACACACGGAAACGCCGTTTACCTTCCCGCTGGAGCGGTCCCTATTTATCTACTTGCACTTTAACGTGCTTTCGAACTGCTAGGTGGGCAGGAGCTGGGACTGAGCAACGGGAGCTCACCCTGTCGCGGGGATTCGAACCGCCGACCTTCTGATCGGCAAGCCCTAGGCTCTGTGGTTTAACCCACAGCGCCACCCGCGTCCCAACCATGGTGGTTAGTAGCCATCAATAACCCTCTCCTCCATGAATTTGTCAAATCCTTTTAAAGCCCTTGATCATTTTGGTTGCCCCTTTCTGAACCTTTTAAACAGGATCAAAGTTCATGTAATTAGTCTGGATCTAACCCAATGAAAGTAACTATTCCCCTTCTCCTTTTTCAGTGGCAAAGGCCTTTTGAACTGTTTGGCCTCTTTCCCTCCCTCCCGTTTTTATCCTTCTGAAAACCCATGCATGTCAAAGCTACCTCCATGTCAAAGCTACCTCAGTGCTGCTTTTATTGATACTTCACCTTTCCATATATGCTCAAGGTGATTTACTGGCTTCCAGCCAGTGTAGACAGTACTGGGTTACATGGACAGATAGGAAGCTGTTCTCTACCAAGTCAGACTACCTGTATGTTCCATTTCACAGAGTAGCTCAGTTCGCATTGGAAACCTCTCACTGAACACAAAGCAAGTTTTGGATTATTTGGCCCTTTTCTCCTGTTGCCAGGAAAATGAACATGCATGTTGAGGACAGGGGAAATATATGAGAGGTATGCCACAACAGCGGCCAGGATCTTGATTGCAAGAAACTGGAAGACACAGGAATTACCCACGATAGAAGAATGGCAGATGAAGATGATGGACTTTATGGAGCTTGCCGAAATGACCGGGAAAATCCGTGACCAGAGGGAGGAGACGGTGGAAAAAGACTGGAAAAAAATTAAAGAATATTTAAAAAACTATTGTAAGATTTAAAGACTGAAAAAAGTTGGAAGGAATGACAGCTTACAGAGTAGAAAAATAGGTTAAGTAATATAGATGTAGGATTTTAGGTTAAGACTTATATAAGAAAAGGATATAAGTGATAATAATAAATAATATTTAAAGATGTCAAGAAATTACTAAAGATGATTGATAATGAAACGCAGTGGGGGACGTGAGGAAGTCACCCCAATATGATTAGACATGATGAATGGGAAAATAAGATGCATGTTTGTGTTTTTGTAATTTGTGTTTTGTATTTTTACTATGTAGAGTGTAATGATGTTAAGTTCTTGTTTTTATGTTAAAAACCCAATAAATATAATATATATATTTTTTTTAAAAAAAGAGGAAATATATGAGAATCTTTTCCTTTCATTTTCTTCAATGTCATTGATTCAGACATCACTGCAAATGTGCGGGAGCTACTTCTCCATGGCATCCAGAAACATTTGAAGGAGTCACTTTTGTGGAGTCAGTGATAGGCGTCTTTCAGTCATATCAGAGAAGCATAAAATATGGGGAAGCCGTCCTGATTTCTCTGCCATCACCTATAAATTGATCCCGTGTCAATCAAGGTAGGGAAAAGCTGTCATAGCTTCACCCACCTCATTGCAGAGACCAAGGTCATACTTACAACTAAAAACAGCATGTCTTGAAGGTTATGCTGAATTTTTCCTCTATGCAACTCTGCAGTGTAGTATGAATATTAAGTACATTATTCAGTGTTTCCACAGTATTCTTTTGAATATCTGACCCAGCTTTCAGGGAACTCAGTGACCCGTGAGATATTTGCAATGAATTCCTTGTGAATAGTTTTGAAACATTATCTGTAAAAGAGCCCCGTAAGTGTAAAACGCAGCTAGGTGAATAATTAGTAACATAATATTTATCTGGCAAGTTTCACCTTTTTGGTGCTTGAGAACTGATTGAGACCAGATCGCAGACTTCTCCAATGTATTCGTTATTTTAAGTTATTTGCAGAATCAGCAAATAATTTTTGGTTTGCGGATCATTCGTGAATTGGGAAAGTTCATAATTCACATTGCGTTGCCTGCCATGGGATTTAGGCAAGTCCTGTTTCTGGTTCTAGCCTGGCGGACATGCACAACAAGCCAACCCACCCTACACAAATGGCCACAGTACTGCCTGATTGTTCCTGCATGTGTTTCACTGGTGTTAAACATAAGAGACTCATAAATATGGCTAGAGTGCAATTTTCTTATAGATTTGCATATTTTCTTGTGACAGTTCTACATTAGAAGAGGTCACATGCGGATCCACTATGAAACTAACAAAGCTTAAGTTTGAGGGCCTCTAATCCCAGACGGGCTCCAGAAGCAATTTGAGTCCACATTGCTTAAAAGTTTTGGGTCTGGTATACCAAATTTGAGTCACGTGATTCAAATTGGTTAATTTTTTGTTGTATATATTTCAACAATCCCAAAGTTTGAGAGTCAGTAGCACAGACATTGTAAAGGTGTAGTGATCTGTTGTGGAACAACCCCATGGAAGATGCTAGAGGTTACCCAGACCTCATTGCTGGTTGTGAAGGGACCCCCATAAGAGTTCAAGCTTCCAGGCCCCCCAAAATGGATGAGGTGTCCCAGGGCACTAAGGAACCTAAAAATACAGGAGACCTTCTCTCTAGACCAGTGGTTCTCAAACTTTTTCCCTCTGGGCCACACTTTCAGAATAATTTTCCTTTATTGATTTTTATTGATAAGAAATACATTGGAAAAGGAAAAGAAACAACTCCCAGCAGTGCTTGATTTATCACATAGAACACAACTACTTTTATAATATGATCATGGGACATCCAGAAAGTATAAAACAAGGCAGTTACATAAGAACAGGAATCACTCCCAAAATATGATAAACGATGCTCTTACATATGTACCTTAAGTACGTATACCAACTCAATGAGAGGTGTGAGCTTGCTTTTGCTGAGTAATCTCATTATACAGTGATCCCTCGACTTACGAATGACCCGACTTCCGTATTTTTCGAGTTATGAGGGATCAAAGCAGCCGTGCGCTTCCGAATTTTTTCAACTTCCGATAGGAAGTCGCGGCCGTTTTAGATAGGGTTTTCTCGACCTACGAAGTTTAGATAGGGTTTTTTTCAACCTACGAATTTTTTCTCCCCAATGCATTCCTATGGGGACTCGACTTACGATTTTTTCGACATCCGACGGTCCCGTCGGAACGGATTACCTTCGTAAGTCGAGGGTCCACTGTATTAGGTTTAATTTGAGACAAACAAACTTATTTCTTCATCAACTCAAAGCAGCCTTTCTCATACTCCTGAGTTCAACTGCTGCCCGTAATGTGTTATACTGTTGCTTGAAATTGTTTTAATGTAATTTTATTATTGTAAGCTACCCCGGACTCTTTTAGGGGAGTTATAAATTTGAATAAATAAGTAAATAAATATCATTCCAATTAGACTGAGATTATTCCCAGACTGAATTTTCTCAAGGTTTGACTCTAGGGCGAAATTTGCTTTGAGGGGATTCAAAGCTCTTACCCAATGACAAGAAGATACCTCTCATGGCCAGGGTGGAGGGGAGCGTCACTTTTGTCAAAGCAGTGATTACACAGTGCAAACTGTCCCTTTCTCTTGCCAAAGGTTTCACATATGCAAGTTTAAAGTTTGTCAGCAGTGGGATCTGCAAACACCCCCCACCCCCAAGAAATTATTGGCCTCCAAGAAGAAGGGCTGCAGGATCTGCTGGCCACTTTGCACCAGGTGAGTGTTTTCATCCCTTTTTATGTGACCTAAAAGATTGCCACCTGCCAAGCTTTGATTTGCCCCTTTAGTGCAACAATTTTCCCTAGCAGAGCAAATGAGCTTTTGGGTGCATGCGTAGTTTTTTATCAAGGGAATTGCGTGGGGAGAATGTCATTGTTTCAACTCTCCACCTCCACCACAGTTTTAATTGAAATCACAGACACCAATAATTGGGTTTTAAACCCAACAGGTCAGGAAATCCAATCCTGGATTGGGTTTAATTTGGCCTGCAGCCTTTTATGAAGAGATGGATGCCTTTCATAAACCTAACCTCTACTTCATGGTAGGTTTATGGTGGTCTCAGAAGCCAGCTTCATATTTTCGCTATCCAAATGGTACTTCAAATACTATGGAATGGACTAATAACTGCCGTTCTTAAATCCATTTTGTCTGGTGCATTTCCACATTCTCTCAAAATTTGGATTTTTGAGTGTAGTGTGGTGATAATTGAAATAATAGAAAGCTATCTCAACATTTTTTTAACATTGTATGATATGATTCAACTAATATTTGTGGCCAAACGATTTCCATAAGTCTTTCACAATGTAGCAGCTGAGAAGATTATGCTCAGTTTCAGTAAATGGAAGCTTTGGAAATTGTGGTTCCCCACGAGTCGGATCTGGGGCAATTAGCCAACTGGGTACATGTTGGGCAACAATCTGAAATCTGATCATGCATCACTTCTGTTTGCCAATTTCAATTTTTTTAAAAATATAACCGCTTCTTACAGGTCCTCCGTTCAGTGTTATTCTATACCAGGCACCCCAAAACTGCGGCCCTCCAGATGTTTTGGCCTACAACTCCCATGATCCCTAGCTAACAGGACCAGTGGTCAGGGATGATGGGAATTGTAGTCCAAAACATCTGGAGGGCCAAAGTTTGGGGATGCCTGTTCTATACCAACTATATTTGATCTTGGATGACAACTCCCATCAACCGAGCCAGTAAAGGTTATCTTTGTAGTTACTTCCATGTTGATCTACAGATTGTGTGGTACTGCTTCTGCTTTGCATAGCCCAGTTAGAAGAATTTATAGTTTTGATGCATGAAGAAGGAACTTTTCAGTAAAATGTTAATTATAATTATAATCGGGACCCAGGTGGCGCTGTGCTCTAAACCACAGAGCCTAGGGCTTGCTGATCAGAAGGTCAGCGGTTTGAATCCCTGCGACGGGGTGAGCTCCCGTTGCTCGGTCCCAGCTCCTGCCAACCTAGCAGTTTGAAAGCACCTCGAAGTGCAAGTAGATAAATAGGTACCGTTCCGGCGGGAAGGTAAACGGTGTTTCCGTGTGCTGCTCTGGTTCGCCAGAAGCAGCTTTGTCATGCTGGCCACATGACCCGGAAGCTGTCTGTGGACAAACGCCGGCTCCTCGGCCTATAGAGCGATCTGAGCGCTGCAACCCCAGAGTCGGACATGACTGGACCTAATGGTCAGGGGTCCCTTTACCTTTACCTTTAAGTGCTCTCTCCCTAACTTTGACTAACCTCTGCTTTTTCTTCTACCAGTTCGTTCCCATCTCATTTTGCTGCCCATGTAAACCCAGCCCCAGATTCTAAGCAGTTTCAACACTTTCTCTCAGTGGTAGTAGACCTGGGTTGCTCTTGGTTAACTAGTCAGAACATCCTGGGGCACAGTGCCTCTTGCTGACATGAAAAGAGCGCAGTCATCCTGGGTCAAAATTAACAGGCTGGTTTGTGCCGAGCAGAATTCTGTGCAACCACCATTCTGCTGCGCCTGGCTACAATTTGTGCTAGCTCAAAAAACTTCCTGCAGATAAAGATGCCTAAAAGCATTCTGAGACTGTGATATGAAGCATTTAACGAAGCAAGTCCCATTTAACTCACTGTGACTTTTTTCTGAGGAAACTGGCTATTAGGTCCTGAGGTTCAAACAAGCCCAAAGGATAAGAAAATGAACTTCCTATTTGTGTGCAGCCTTGTGGAACAAAAATAAAATATGGAATTAAAAACTAAGTAAGCCAATGGGGTTTGCATGAATTGGTTTGGTGACACTTCGCCCTTTCCTTGGGATACTACTGGACAAAAACAAAGCTCCTTTAGGAGGTTTTGAATTAATCTAAATCTTATTCATGCATTCTGTTCTTGGAAATGAGAAAGAGACTAAGCAGAAACAGCATGCCTATTTGTAAATATGAGTTTAAAAGGGACTGTTTTCAACAAAAGCAGTGCCTAGTTTACGACCAGATCGTTGTATCTAAAACTGAGTTCCCAGCATTGTTTCTCCTCTTTGATATTGGCTGCTATTCTTGAATTAAAGGGGAATTATGCAATTTTCCCTCGCAATCCCATCCCTGCACCCCGATTCCTGACTCTTGCCCATGCACGCATCTTCTGATGCTTAGAGCCATCACCTGATCCAAAATCTAATGATGCATTTAGCATATGGACAAAAATATTGACTCTGGTACTGAGATTGTAATTTCACACGGACACGTACAAGGAGGAAAAAAGATTAGAAGGAAATCTGAAAATGGGAGAACACAAAGATATACAAAATAAGCCAACAAAGGAAGACCGTGCCACACAACTTCAAAGGCGATTTCAAATCCATTTTTAAACTTAATTATGTAATAATTTTCTTTCTTTCTCTCCCCCATCCCCCCCCCCCCGGAAAGCAAGATATAGTTGTGAAGTTCAGATTTAACACAGAGGATGTTGTTTGTTAAACTGGAAACCAAGTGACAGGCCACTTATAATGGGAGGCCTGTTTCCGATCCTTTGAGTGAAATATGGTCATTATTTGTTGAGTGTCAGTTTCAGTTAGCTTTATTTAGTTTCAGGGAAGGAAGGCAGTGCCTTACTTTAGCAGAAGTAAAGGTTTTGGAATCTTCTTGTTCAGAATCCTACTTTTGATCTAAATTATATGCCTGCAAGATTGACCAATCATCCCCCCACCCCCGTGCTTAAAGAAATGCCATATTGCTTTGTATACAAAAAGTGGTTTTGCTTTTGAGTATCACGTGCTGTTAATTATGGCCTAGATTCTACTAGCTTTACCCATGCAATTAGTAGCTTTTGGCATGGAACTCAGATCTTCTGAAATTCATCAATGTGTTTCCAGAGAGAGGCACTGCTGAACATGTGGCAGTGGGATTGCATGGTGGGTTGTATTTTGGTCTATCAGCCATATACCAAATGCAGAATTTCGTAGTTACCTTCCTCAAAACGGGGGATTATTACAGTTGCAGTAAAAATTACATTCTCTAGAATGAAATAATAATAATATGAGGAATGATTAGCAATGACTCGGCATTTGAACTTGATTACTGGGAGGATACCAGCACCTCTACCTGCCGCCACCCACCCACCCCGCATGAAAGGCAGGAGAAATAGATTATTTTAAAACTTTGCAGGTTGATACTTGAATGCTGGGTGTGTTTCAGATTATATAAGGTAAGTTTTATTTACGGCCATTGGCCCAACACTTCAGATTATATATATATATAATACCAAGAACTTAATCACATCTCCATCATGGGTTGCAAAAACTAAAGAGATCCTGGTAGAATTCCAGGAAGTTTCTTCTCCGTCAACAACCGAAGCCGAAGCCATTCACATGCGTCCGTGCTGAACTATTGCTCCGGAGCTGAGCAGTTCCTCTAGGGCCTCATCCTTGTACCCCAGAGTATCCTTCAGAACATCCAGCGTGTGCTGACCAACGAGAGGAGGAGGTTTGGGCTCAGACACTTCAAACTGGCTGTACCTTACGGCTGGTCCTGTCAAAAACAAGAAAAAGGAAAATTGGAAGTTAATAATGGTCATGGTTAGTTTTGTAAAGAATGCCATCCCCCAAATCTCACAAATTCTTGTTCGTTGAGAATGCTTTTCTCTTTATCTCGACAAGATTTTCATGTGGTTTGCATGGGTGAAACAACCAACACAAGTCAAAAGCCAGAGATTTCACATTGCCCTTCATTATCTCAAAAGGTGCTGTTTTCAGGAGCTTTTGCGTGATGAGACACTGAGTGATGTAGATGAAGGTTTGCATCAATCCAAAGAGGACGGAAGCAATGGGAAGCTGAAACCACCAATCACAAAGTATGCTGCTTGGCTGACAGTTTCAACCAAACCAGCTATTATAAACACAACTTGAAAAATAGCAAATCTGCCACTGTTTCTCTGGCAGAACACATAAATAAGTCTTTTGAAGACAGCAATTTCTTAAGCAGGAGTCTGGTAAACAATGCTTCTTGTTCATATGGATCAGTGCACAAAAATCTCACTCTAAGCCAGACTCGTGAACTTGTGGAGCCACCTCTCTGGTTCATCACTGCTTCAGAGCTAGTTGATATGTCTTCATTCCAACCAGATATTTCCATCAAAGTTCAGAAAAGGAATTAAATCACACGAGTGCTGTGTGTGTTTTCACTGTTAAATGAAAAGCAGGCCTTGGTGACCACTTACTGAAATGCCCATATCCCTCTTCTGTATTTGCTATACTGATACATATTATACAAATTACATTTCTTTTTATCAGCCCCCACAGAATATTTAAATCAGTCCTGGGATTTAGCAAACGAGGGCTGCTAACAAAGTTGTTCAGTCCTGGCTATGTGGCTGTGGAAATAATTTTTTTCAGGTTTCTATGTTTACAATTCCACTTCCATCATTCCAGCACGAGTTCCAGAAGGACATTTTGTACACATATTATAAATCAGATTTGGTAAATGAAAAGGGGCTGTGCCTGTTCACAGATTCAGAGCATAACATGTTCAGAATCTTCATTGAACAGACCATTCTCCTACGATCCAACCTTGAGATTGCAACTTGAATTGGAATAGTATTTGTGCATTTATCTTCTATTATTATTATTCATAATCTGCAGTGATGAAAAATTCCACAGGGCAAAAAACTAAAACTTCTGTGAGTCAGAAATAAGGTTGCCACTGCAAAACCTGAAATCAATTAATAGGGCAGGTTGGAAAACCCTTTTTCTGTCAAGGGACGCACTGAAATGAATGGGAACTGCACAAGAGCACTGGCATGCTTTTATACATTTATTGTAAAGATACAATTCACTGGTGTCTGTTCTTAAATTTGTTTTGGATTTGTTTGTGTGCTGTTGTTGTTTTTTGAAGTTTTTCAATGTTTTTTAAAAGTGTGTGCTGCCCTTGGCTCCTTTGGGAGGAAGATTGAGATACAAATATAATTAACAAATAAATACACTCCCAAGATGCATGCTGATCCTCTCTCGTTTTCTATGCCCTCCTCCCTCTGGAAAGCCCCCTCCTTCCATTTTTAAGCATCCTTGATCTCAGTGAGACCTAAGTGCTACTACCTTAGTCTGGATCCAGCCGAATGATCTGCTCAAGACACTCATAACTGAGCAGTGATTTGCATCCAGGTTTTCTTCGCCTAAATCTCTGTCAGCATAAATGTGTTAAGACTCTGTTGTTCTTTGCTGCAACAGGTTGTCATGACTACTTCTCTGGAAGTTGCATCTCACACTGCTCTCACATTATGGCAATTTAAAGAAATAATTCTACTTACTAGCTCTTACTAAAACACACACACAAACCCACCAATAGACTACATGTTGAACTACTAGGTGAACTAGTCAATTTGCAGTCCCTCAAACTGCTGTCCTAAATAGTCGTCAAAGGCAACACTATTGAGATGGATTGTCATTTCAAGTCCCTTTCATTCAGAGCTGTTGGTAAATTCCCAATCTTCAGCTGATTGGCAATTGATCTCCCTCCCCCCAGACTTATATTAGTAACCCTCAATGCAAGATAAATTCTCACCTTGAGCATTGGTAAATGCCAACATTCATTGTCTAAAGTGGTTGGGGCTTGCATTCTTATATTGCGCAAATGCCACTATCGGTTTTGAAGTTTTAAGGAAACCAGCTTGCAAATAAATGACCTCTTGAGATTAAACTGATCAAATGAAAAGCAAACTAACAATGCAATCCTACAAATGTGAACTTAGAAGTATCACTGAGTTATACCCAGCCTTGGCAGTAGTAAATAAGGATAATAATCAGCAAGGAAGTAGATCAGACTTAATCAAAAGGTCCACAAGAGCAGCCTTGCTTTATATGCAAAAGGCTGGACTAGGCAGCTTTGAAAATGGGCTCCACCAGCTATTATTTTTTCTTTCTCATTTGATGCAAGCAGGGTCAAGATTGCCCTTTGGGGGGAATTATTAAATATTTCTTATTTTACAAAAAAACCACGTGCATTGTCTTTTTTCTGGTTGTGTTTTCTACAAATCAGTTTCATTTTTTGTGGGACATTAGTGTTGCATGCAATACAGAATTGGGAAGAAAAGAGGGGAAGGGGGGATGGTGCGAGCTCCACCAGCTATTCTGACTAGCATGTGAAAGTGAACTTGCACAAAAGAGCATGAATTTTTGTTCCTGTGATGTCACCTAGAGCTTCGGTCCTCAATTTATGGGCAGAACACACAAGGACATTCTGCCCAGACCCAAGATGGGTTGCATTAGTGACATACTCACTGTTTCCCCAGCCCTAATTCATTTTATTTTAATTTAGAGAATTAACATACTGCTTTTCATTTTGGTGATAAATTATCAAAGGGATTTACATATAAAATATAATAAAATGCAATTACTTATAATCATAGAATTGTAGAGCTGGACGGGACCCCGAGGGTCATCTAGTCCAACCCCCTTCCTCCCCTTGTTTGTTGTTCTGCCCCCTCCCCCATGACTTCTGCTCTTCCAACTTTGCATTACCAAAGCTGTTCTGTTCCCTCCTTTCTTGCCCACTGTCACCATCAAAAGTGTACATGGCGCCACCTCTCTCCCCGTGTATGAGTGGTAGCATTTGTTTCCATTCTCCCCTACCTTCTGTTACTCCCCATTGTCCATCTTAAATTATAACCTTCTTGGGACTGGATCCATAGACCTATATGTGTTGCCAATGCAACTCTCTAAAGGTGCCATACAAACTGAAGGCATGAAACAGAGAGGGAGTGAGTTTTGGAACACTAGCTTGAAAAACTAACCTTGTACTACATATTTAGAATACTTTTTCTGGAGAAAGCAGTGAGCATTCTACAAGAAAGACCTAAACACACATTCTCCTATATGTGAAGTCCTGTAAATCAATATTTATATTTTGACTTCTTTAGCAAGTTACCAAGATACTTGCTCCAGATACTGCTTTATCGCCAAGATTTCATAAGGCGTCAGATGAACATTATATCAGTTATACATATGTATAGTACCAAATTGTCTCCGTCTTCCCTAGTACTTGAAATTCACAGCATCGTCATAAATTTTGTTTATTTGGCGCCTCTCTGCCATAACATCCCAGGCGCCAAACAAACCATAAAGTTAAGACACAGAACACATTAAAACATGAGATATAAAAGACAGATAGGACAGTGCAAGCATCCTTTTGCTAAGCGAGGTCTCAAGGGGATTAAAGACATCTTGCTTTTTAAAAGGTTAACAGTCCAGGAGTTTTTATGGTAGATTTCTGAGATGAAAGAGAACAAGAGCAAAGGCAGAGACCTGGACCAACCACAGCCCAGGCACCAAGAGCAGCCCCGAGTGTCCCGGTTGCCTAGATTAATTCCAGTTGCCACACGTGTGTGCACATGCAGGAATAAAAGCACTGACCTTCCCAAGACAAAGAGTTAAAGCATTAAATGATAAATAACAGACTTGTCGCAAACTGTTTTGAAAAATGATTATTCAGAATTTTACAATATATTATTTCAATTCTGCATGCGACTTATTTAATTACTCCTGCCCCCAGCCTAGAACTTAGAAACGAGCAATTAAAGGGCAGCTTTCTTTTTCCCATGCAACAGTTCCGAGAGAAGGCTACTAGGTTGGCAACTGCTCAGTTTAGCATTTCCCCCTGCATTTTCTTAGGAGTGTGTCTCAGAGGTTTTCTGCTTGACCCTCACTTTCTAGGCATGGGTCCAAGCAGCTTCCCCCTTGCCCCACTCCTTCCCAAGGGAAAACCTGCTATTTAGCAATCAGAACAAATGGCAATCCAGGGAAAATCCTTAATAAAGGCATATTATGAGAAAGGACTGGTGACACATGGTCTGATCTTGCTGCCCTAGTGGTCATACTCTGCACTAGCTGCAGCTTCTGGACCGTCTTTGAACAGTAGCATTGTCGTCCTGTGCTGCTCAGCCACAGCAGAGCTCAGTGGCAGGAGAGGCCAGCCAATCAGCCAAGTCTCAGGGGAACTTGCCTGAAGGCAGAGTCCGTATGCAAGGTTCAGTCCAGTCCTAAGGACAGGAGTATCTCAGCTCACATAGTCAGATGGTCCAGGAGTCAAGAAAGCAGAAGGTCAAGAGAAGGAAGAAGCAGCAAGGTCTGGTCAGGAACGACAAATGTTTCCAGCAACGGACTGAGGCTGGAAACCCTGCTTAAGAAAGATGGAGCCAGCTGGTTCACACCAGGAAGAAAAAGGCTGATCAGCAGCAGGTGCAGTAGCTGCCTTCTGCTCCTTCAGGTTGCTGTTCAGCAGGTGAAGCTGATTCCTGGCCCATGACAGCTAGTGCCACACAGGTCTAGCCTAAGACATGTTGACACTTGAAGCAAACCACAAAATGGTGCCCCCCCCCACACATCAGGGAAGGGGTGGGAGAAGATCTACACTGAGAACAAGGAAGGGAGGAGACCAGCAGCACCTCCTATTGGCCAAGGGGAAACACTGGGCTAGCAGATAAGAAGAAGAAGAAGAAGAAGAAGAAGAAGAAGAAGAAGAAGAAGAAGAAGAAGAAGAACAAGAAGCGTTCCTTGGAGACAGGATCTGCTGTCCCTGGGGATCCTGCCGCCTGAGGCAGTGGGCCCTGGGTGGAATAAAATGCATCACAACAGGCCAATTTTAAGGCTATTGGGTTATGGCTTACTGAAGTCAGGCTATCCTGGTTCAAGAATGGCTATAGCAGGTGAACCAGCCAAAAACTGGGCATAGGCACGTCACCACTGGTGCCACCTGGTCACTCTAGTCATACACTGGTCAATGTGTTGAACCACCAAGAGATCAGGGAAAGCCAACAGGGTTGCACTCTCCATGTCTCACTCCTGATAAAGATCATCAGTCAAGGAGACCAAGGCTATTGCATTGCGAAATCCAGGTCTAAAGCCAGACTGAAGTGGGTCTGGATAATCTGCCTTATCCAGGCATGCGTACAACTGGCAGACAGCCACCATCGTTAATCGCCTTGCCCAGAAAATGTTGAGGACGGTGGCACATGACTCCCTCATTTGCACAGCACCCAATGCCAATTTTGATGCCTTGGTGCAATTGCCTCTTTACAGCTTGTGGTAGCTAGAGCGCTATCTGTGAGGCGGCTGCAATTCTGCTGCCTTCCGTTCCAAGCAATCATCTGTTTTGTTTTAACTTTAAATTCCTAAAAGAACAGTCAACATTAGGATTTGGGCAGGAGAAAAGGGCAAATTCCACATTTGGACCCTATTCAGATGAATTTACAAACTGACAATTTGATCAATACCAACACAGTACGGAGGGCAAGCAATTGTGTTGGCTTTCCATTGTCTGCTGCCAATCCCTGTCATGTGATATTCAGCTCATCTGAGGTTGGAAATATCAAAGCAGTATGGGGCACTCAAGTCTCTTCAATCAAGCAGCCTTGGGTTTAAGTTGCACAAGTGTGCATGTGTGAGCACAACAGAGTGGCCCTCTTTCTGAAGCTCTTGTGGCTGTAAATATTACCAGAGATTTTCATTCTATCCTGTGAAGTCAGGAATCCTCTTTCTTCACCCATAAAAGCTACAGGAATATTGAGAAAGTGAAATGTAAGAACCAGACACACCCATGGAGAGGAATGAAGTATAAGGCTAGGAAGCTATCCAGAGAGGGAAAGAGACCGGGGGGGGGGGGCACGACGACTTTGCATCCAAGAAAGAAGACAACTAAAAAGCTTGAGAGTATAAATTAGAATCAGATTGGAACCAGCCATGCATAAGCAATATTCCATCTCAAATGTGCACAGATCAGTTTCATTAATGCAATTCCCCATTCTCCTTGACTTTTTCCACCTCCTGATGCTTTGGACTAGTTCCTTTTTCTTTTCTCCACCACCCCACTTTCACTGTGGAGTAAAGTGCTTTAACTTACTTGAGCTGGTAATTTTGAAGTTCTAATCGTAAGCAGCAGGTGCTTGGTTTAAAGAGAATTTTTCCATCATTGACTGTCTGGGAGCATCAGCAGCACCTCCCTCCCTCCCACACACCCCATCACCTTTGATCCTTTGCCACTTGCACTTGTGGGTTTCACATTTGACTTGATGTTTCTTTCCAGGATGTGTCATCCCCCCCCCCACCGCCCCTCACTGCCTTGCTAATGCATCTTCCTTTTGTAAGATTGTCGGATTTGAGCCTTTAGCTTCTATACAAATCACAGCAAAGAATGGTTGGCATTTATTGTCTTCAAGGATGCTACAGACCTCATTTACTGCAACTATCAATAAAAGGCCACTATGATGTGTGAACACACTGGAGTAAAAGACTTCCTAAAGAACATCTCAGTGTTAAGTTCACCACCCTCTACACAACATGTCTTTTGCTATCAAGGGAAGTAATAGTACCACTGTATTCCGCTCTGGTCAGACCTCACCTGGAATACTGTGTCCAGTTCTGGGCACCACAGTTCAAGAAGGATACTGACAAGCTGGAACGTGTCCAGAGGAGGGCAACCAGTATACCTGAAGGAGCGTCTCCACCCCCATCGTTCAGCCTGGACACTGAGGTCCAGTGCCAAGGGCCTTCTGGCGGTTCCCTCACTACGAGAAGCCAAGTTACAGGGAACCAGGCAGAGGGCCTTCTCGGTAGTGGCACCCGCCCTGTGGAACGCCCTCCCTTCAGATGTCAAAGAGAACAACAACTACCAGACCTTTAGAAGACATCTGAAGGCAGCCCTGTTTAGGGAGGCTTTTAATGTCAAGGTTGGTAGTACAATAGCTTTGTAAACAAGCGTTTTGGTACTATAGCTCTCTTGCCACTGGAGGACAGGATTTCATGGAAGGACTGGGAAAACAAACACCTCCAAGCCCCCCTGCAGCATGGTGGACTAGTGGCTTGGATTGCTCTTTAAATGTAGAAACATTCTGCTGGGTGGCATAGTGAGGATATACAGGCTTCGGTCCTGTATACCTGAAGGAGCGTCTCCACCCCCATCGGTCAGCCCGGACACTGAGGTCCAGTGCCGAGGGCCTTCTGGCGGTTCCCTCGCTGCGTGAAGCCAAGTTACAGGGAACCAGGCAGAGGGCCTTCTCGGTAGTGGCGCCCGCCCTGTGGAACGCCCTCCCTTCAGATGTCAAAGAAAACAACAACTACCAGACCTTTAGAAGACATCTGAAGGCAGCCCTGTTTAGGGAGGCTTTTAATGTTTTATAGATTATTGTATTTTAATGCTCTGTTGAAAGCCGCCCAGAGTGGCTGGGGAAACCCAGCCAGATGGGCGGGGTATAAATAATAAATTATTATTATTATTATTATTATTATATCAAAAGTACTTCTTTGTTGTCTTCACTGCCACTGAGTAGGCTCACTAATGAACACTTACTTGTGCTGGTTGCATTTGTCTGGAGTTTTCCTTCACTTGCGTCTCCCAGTTGGTTTCACTGTCTTCAGCTCTGCTGTATGCCAAGAAGCCAGTTAAGCTCTGTCAAGCAGGAGAGGATGCCCGGGGCGAGCATGTCACCAACCTGGGCCATCCATGTATTGCACAGATTAACTGGGCCTTTAACAGGACCACAGGTCAAATTAGCCAGAAAATCCCCCAGAGCCACCTGAATTCATCAGCCCCCGAGGACAGACCATTCTAATAGGTCCTCCACCTCTGTAGAGGTGACAAATTCCCCACTCTCAGAGGGAGACCATATTTAAAGCTAACCTAGCATTTGGTGGTTGCATCGACAGACCTGAGGGCTGGCTGACAGAGCTACCACATTTCTTCTGGTTAGAGGCTGGCACATGGCACAACCATTAATTGTTTGAGTCATGTCCCCCTCACCTGGCTTACCCTTCCTCTCTCACCACCCCTCTCCTTACCCAAGATCACTGCAAATGTCCTCCACTCAGCTCTCCCCAGCTGACCTTGTCCCAGGCACATGGAAAACAATCAAAGCCAGAGCACCACACAGAGCAGAAGAACTTGACCTGGGCGGGCGGGCGGTGCAGTGCCATTCTTTCTGGCAATGCTGTGTCTCTCCACCTATAATAAATTTCTGTATAGTTCACAGTTAACATGTGGCCAAAATAGCTCAGCTGAGAAAGCATTAGACTGAAGATCAGTAACTTCCTTTCAAAGGATAGCTCAGTTGGTAGAGCATGAGACTCTTAATACCAGGATAGTGGGTTCGAACACCATGTTGGGCAAAAGATTCCTGCATTGTAGAGGTTGAACTTGATGATCCTCATGGTCCCTTCCAACTCTTCGGTGATTCTGTGACGGATGATGCATATCTCTTAATATAAACCCTGAATATCTCTTAATATAAACTCTGGATATAACACCTGTTTTGCCCAAGGTTTAAAACATGTAAAAGAGTATGGAGAACATTGTCTACATATATATTCTTTCTCGATTCAGTATTAGATAATACAAGTCGGATATGTAAGAAATTGTTGCAGCATGGAGTGCTCTTGTTCCCTGTTCCATACATTCATCTGTGCTTGTTATTGACCTCATTTGAAAGAAACAGATGCTGTATTGTTGTATGTGCCATGTGGCTTGGCCTGCTTGGATGAATCATCACAGCAGGATGCACAGACTCCAGGATGCAGCCACAGCTTGCACATCTCATGCTATCCACTCTTCACTGATAAAAGGGTCCCACCAACAGTCTCACACCTCGGAAGTCATTGGGGCATCCCATATGGAAGACACTTTTAATGATTTAGCTGTGATGATGCCATGACCTGGGGTGCCTGCAGTGACCTATTCAGGAGGGAGCTTGCTAGCACCAGCCTCAGGAGGGCTGGCAGAAGAGACCCCAGACACGCTACTTCAGGATCTTGACAATGAGCCTCTGCCAGCAACCTGGAACTTACTGAATCACACATCCTCAATTTTGAATCCCTAGAGAATGTAGCCCCTGCAAAAGACACCAGAGGGAAGCCAACACCTTTCCCCAAAAGGACCCATGAGCATTTGAGCCCGTTTGGCACCACAGGCAATGCAAACAGAAGAGAAGTGTCAGGCTCCAAGCCAAACGAATCAAGGAGGCAAAATCTAAGAGGTGTAGTCAGGCCCTGGGAGTATATAAGGGCTCAGCGAATACCAAACACTCACTGGAACAAGCTGCATGGTCCCTAGGACCTGTCCAGGGTTCTGAAGGGCCTTGTCTCTGACCACCTTAGTTTCCTGTTTCCACATTCTCCGCTTTCGGATGGATACACACTCCCTGCCCCCTGGGTTTCCTGTTCTTGCCATAAGCTCCAGACCTGCTTCCCTGAAACTGTTCCACAGGTTCAGCCTCTCCAGGGCTAGGCTTGTGACACTTTTCAGCCTAATAAAATGTGTAAATTGTACCGTGAAACAATAAAACTCAAAGGACAACAAACACCCTCTTCTCTATTAACCCTTTCCGTTGAAATGGAACATGGCTGCCTGCTTGCAGAAAGCCAAGACGTTAAGCAGATGGGAGGAGGAAGAGGAAAATGAAAAGCAGCTCTCACCTCTACAAAAACGTGCAAAGTTCAGAGCCACCCTTCTAACTCAGCAAGCACAGAGCAATGTTTAATGTGAACTCAGATGCCTTTTGCAGATTGCTCTGATTCTTGTGCTGATTTCTATACCAGCTGTCTTCCGCCAGATTCAATGTGCAGGTTTCATTTTAACGCACTGGCTATTCCCTGGTTACCTGCCATATAATGGGATCTTACAGGTGGAGGGCATGTTTGTAATGCTTGTTCATCCACTTGCAGAGGAAAATATCATAAAATAAAATACTTGGGGTGACATTCCTGGATTCAAATACAACCCACTTCCCCAGTTTTCAGATACTGTATCAATCAAAGAATGCCAAGAATTACTTCACCTCATATATATGTACCTGTTGCAGATTATATTCATTTGAAAATTAATTTTTAAAACAGCTGTTATTTTCCCCTAGCGAAATGCACGCTGCCATTTCTTTCAGAAAAATGCTGCTATTAGGATTGGTTGCTACGATATATAAAAAGCGTTTAGATCTACCTGGAGTGTTCAGTTCTGTAGCATTGTAGTTCTATTGCTGCAGCTTTGTCCTCTAATATTTTTTAAATAAAAGATAAGGCATATCATGCTGTTCTTGCTTCCTGTGGTTTCTGAGAAGCGGCAATTGAATGACATAATCAGTACTCAGTTCATGGGTAGAATTAAAGAGCTAACCCAAAAGGCTAAAGAAGTGAAAGGCAACAATTCTGAGTGATGAAATGGCAGGAAATAGAGATGATTTAAAAGATGTAAAGCAGTCTCCATGGAACACTGAGGGACAGTTTGAAAGCCAAAATACACATTACACTGGGTGTACCTAAGGTTATCTGTACTGCTGCTGCTGTTTCGACTGTATTACATATCATGTTTTTGCTTTTGTGATGATGATGATGATCAGTATGCCACATTTCTACAACTATCAGGTGGCCAAACTTGATACCAAGTCTGCCCCACCATCACCATCACAGCACTTTGTGTGACCTGCCAATTATACATGGCACATTGAATCTGAAAAGCCAAGGAGAACATCAATATTTTAGGCAGAGAAATTCTCTCCTCCTTTGTTCACTCTTCTTTGTGGCCTAAAGAGATCTCTGCAGGGAGGACCTATCTATAACTTTAGTACACATACTGTACTTTACAGTTCACATGCTTTAAAGCAAGCATGAGCAGGCTCAGTTAAAAACTGGTGACCCTTAAAAGTGTCAGAACACTCTGAATTCAATCTGGAAGATGCAATGCCAGTTTAATTTCTAAAGCATGCTTTTGTGTAGATACTTTGAAGGTTGACCACACACAAAAATAAAAGCAGATCTGGATCAAGAAATGGAAAACATTTTTTAAAAAAATGTTTTGAATGGCTATAATGAGATTCGGCTATTTTCACACCTATGGAAATGGTTTTCATGCTATTTAGTGAAGGGAATTGTGTTATTTCACTTGAGTACAAAGTACAAAGATGTAAGAGTAGTGAGAATCACCTGTCCTAAAAGTAATGTTATTAATTGCTATATTTTCTAGCTTGATCAGTGTGTGCAATTATGCAAGGAACATTCATTTGGCTTAATAAAGGAATTCTCACATGTGCAAAAGAATGGCCATGTTGGGCAGAACAATGAGCCATTTCATACAACCTTTTGTCTACTGCAAACAGCCAACCAAATGCTAAAAGAAGTTCACAAGCAGGACATAAGAGCCCCAAAATCTAGCAACCAAACGGACATTGACCTGGCTTGGATCTAGCCCTGAACCATGGTTCAGCATTACGAGAATGAGTCAAATTTCACACTGGGTTCCACTTTTTTGCCCCAGCAGGGCCATGATGAAAATGACAGCTTTCACTTTCATTTGAGATTAACTGCTGTTTAGCTTAACTAGACTTTAGTTAGTTAAGCTTAACTATGGTTACCAAAACAAAGCCAGCTTCATAGACCATGGTGTGAAGTTGGCTTGTTTCCACTAACCATAGTTAAATTAACCATAGTATATCCAAGTTTGGACAACCTAGAAAAATGGAGTTATTCAGAAATAGAAGCAAAAGCTTCCAATTGCACTGGAGGAGGAGAGGGAGATGCAATGCATGATCTCCAGGGAGGATGAGGCTTATTCTCATAAACCTAGCTATGCTACAACTGAGGTTTAGTGTTACATCAAAATTCTGGCCCATTTTCTCTGAAAATGAAGGTTGCACTTTTGGCTCAGAAAATAATAGCATATGATACTTCACTAAATTAAAAAACTGTTTCATGCAGAAAAGGCAATCCCAATGGAGTTCTGCCAAATGCGCTGACCTAGGGCTCATCCACCCTGGAGTTTTAATTTGAAGCTGCTTGTGTCTCGTATTTTCTTATGCCTCACATGACATCCTTCGCATCCAAGTGGCAGCCCATGCTCCCCCACCCCAACACACTAAATTTGGATCTTCCCCACCAACAGATAATCTAGCAAGGGAAGAAAATTCAGTATAAAATTACATGCAATCTGACTGTGGCAGCACTGATGTGCCTATATGGGCAGACATTTTTACATGTGTGGTGGTGTTTCACTGGGGGCCGTCTATCACTCCCTATTTCCTATTTGTTTCCTTTCCCAAAGGAAATGATGTAGCCCACTCTTTCCCATCAATTGCTGATGAAGGCAAGTTCGTAGTATTTATTTATTTATTTTTACAACAGCTCTTTTGTGCAGAACTGTGCTTGCAAAAAAAACCCCAGCTGTATTAAAAATAAAAATATGTTTTGCCCTTGGAGAAAGGAGAAGGGGAAGAAAGAAACAACAGCTTTTCATGTGAGCGACTGCAAATCCTTTCCTGGTTTGGAGTGACCCATTTTTAATTGTGAAAATCTGCTATAATTGAAAATCTGTATTTCAAAAATGTGGGGTCTGCCTGCACAGGTGGAGCAACACACACACACACACACACACACACACACACACACACTTTTAGTGCTCTTTTGTGCAAATTGGGTATATAGCAAAACATGCATATATACATTTGAAAGTGTCCCTGCTCAAGGCACAAAAAATACCTGTGTGTGTTTGCCCATAGCAGTCCTCAGGTTTCCTGGCTTGGAGTGATACACTTTTGTGTAAATCTGTTACATCAGAAAATTGTATTTCATATATTGAGTGAGGGGGTGGAGAGAGAAGCACACACAACTAAACTCATACCTAGAGACATTCCCACAATGTTTTCTGGGACTTATGGAGGATGGGGAAATATTAACTGAGGGAAGGAGCAACAAACGCACAGATCTATTCCACCAAGCACTGTCCACTAGTGTGGATGGGAAACATCAAGGAAGATTTCAGAGGCATAAAATGGAAAGCGTTCATGTGTGGATGGAGATGCACATGGAAATGGACACACGGAAAGAGCAACTCATGTATGCTGGAATGCCCTCGTGTGGGCACAGTCCCAGTTGCTATCAGGCAAAACTATGGCTTGCAATAATTCATTGGGAAAGAGGTCCATAGAAAGAAGCTTGCTTTTAAATAACACACTGGGCATAGACTTGCCAAGCTAAGTACTGAGAGAGTATTAAAAGCAGAGTAAATCACTTGCTTAGTTTTTTCCCAATGAAGCATTTGCATGAAACTGATCAAACATTGTGTAAGAAATGAGAGTCATTCAACTGATAATACCAACGAAATGGTCTAGATCAAAAGCTGCAATTTGGTTTAGTCAATGTAAGGTCTCCATTGACTTGTGAGCGTGGTTACAATTAAGGAAGGGTAGCAAAGAGGTGCTTTCCTCCTCATTGGGCCCTTTGCCTCTTTCATTATGCTTATACAGGGATCAAGCTGCTGGTGCTGGATGAGCACTTTTGCCATGGGAAAAGTTGGAGAGAAGTTGCTTCCATTGCTCCACAGCAATAGCCATATGCAGGCAGCAGGAGACTCTTCTCATCCAAAGAAGTGTCAGCCAAAACTGTTGACATTAAAGTAAGCAATATCCAAGGGTTTAGTACTTTGAGCAAGCATACTAAGCTGATGACTTCCTAGTGCAGGTATATTGTTTTCATTTCCTACCATATACTTCCACCAATGCATGTTTTGAGATGAAGACCAGTGATAGGTGCTTCGTGCAAGGATTTCCTTAGATTATTAAATACACTGCCTTAATCCCTCGCTGCTTTAGCTGACAAATTTAATAAACTACAGGATACAGAACTCCGTAATCCCATTGGGGTTTTTCTCTTTCTGTTTATTTATTTATTGACTTACAGAGTAGCATTTCAGAGACATGTTCAAGTGCTATAAAGCTAATCCTTAGCAATTTCCTCTCTTCTCAAATACCCCAAATATCTTATTACTAGAGAGGAGTTTCATATATCAGAAGAGAATTGCCTTTCTTGTGTATTGGACATTCTTGAGGAAATGCATTTTAATGCAGCCAAAGAAGGGGAAAAAATGAAATGTTTATAAGAGATTCGTTGGATACTCTTCTAATTACATCAACTTGAAATTAGAGTCAGGGAATGGCTGGATGGTGGAGATCTGGTTCCTATTTCTATTTCTCCTGCAGATTTCTTTTGTCACCTTAAGCAAATCAAGCTTGGTCTGATTTTTAGTTGGGCTGAACATGCCCTGCTGCCCCTGAGGTCCATGGAACAACCCCCCCCCCCCGGCATAGATAATGATGGCAATTCCAAGGCCTCCCCATACAACAAGAAGAACCCGGGAGACCTAGGGCTATTGACCTTGCTGTATTTTTATGACAGTGCAGTCCATAAATATTTAAAGAAATACATCATGGATCATAAAAATATTATGAAGGATGGCATATAAGTGCAGATCTGGAGCATTCAGGAAATACTGCTCCACTGACCAGGCAAAACAGAAAGCCAGACTCCCAGTATTTAGAGCAGACTTGACCGATCCAGAGACTTTACTCCACCTGCCAATCTCAGGAGCTCGTATCATAAATAGGCCTGTTCCCTTCTCCGCCTGAAGTGGGGTGTGATGCTTGAGCATGCACACAGGCCATAATAGTAGGATTGAGAAATTCAGTTCAGTTTGGAATTCAATGTGAACCTGCCTATTTAAGAGTGTGTGTGTGTGGGGGGGTGTCCATCTCTACACACCAGGCTGGTCCCCACATGGACCTTGAAGGTGCTGAGCCAAAACCGAGAGCCCTTGACACTCCCTCCTGAGCACTAGCCTCTCCCTTCATAGAGCTTTGTCATACTTCCATTTGCTTCACTACTTTCCCCCGGGGAAACCCACTGTTTACCGCTGAATCGGAACAAACGTCAACAGGGTTTTATACAGATTGATGTTTGTTCTGATGCAACGGTAAAGAGCAGGTTTTCCTGAGGAATGCATGGGCCAAACAAAACCCCTCTCGGACCCATGGCTAGAAATCAGGGGGCAAGCGCAAGTTAGACCACATTCACACGGCGGTTTATTCGATTTCCACGACAGCTCCCTGACTGTAAATGTCTACGTTATACTTGAGCTTCCACATGACATAAAAGCCACACCTGGAAAAGCAGTAGAATATAGTGCATGTTTAATGCTCATATCCATGTTATTTGATTTCAGAAAATAATCTGTTTGCTGCCTCGTTGACCTGGAAAATCATAGGAGTAAAGCAGCGTCATTTGGGGTGGTCATACCAGCATACAGCTCTTTCCAGCTGTTTTCATGGGCGAACAGAAATGCACATGTGCAGAAAGAAAGGGGGAGTAGCAATGGGGTCCACACCATGCCCACTAGTGCAAATGTAATTTAGGGCAATCTGCCAGTATATCAGTCAAAAAGTCACATTTCCATAATGAAATAGGTATTGCAGTGTGAAAGGAACAGAAGCGCTAGCACTGCAATCAGGAAAACTAATGCAATATTCCCCATGTCTGAATGCACCCGTACTCCCAGAACTTCCCCCCTGCTAACTTTTGAGAACAGAACACATGATCCAGCTCTTAGACCTGTTTTTTAATACACACACACACACACACACACAAAATCATACACACACAATTTGGTTTCTGCCTTTTATAGAAGTATCCACTCCATAATTTGTGAACAGTCAAGTTACAGCTGGAACAAATGAGAATAAATTTTCTCTACTCTCTCTTTTTATATATATAAAAGCTCTCATCATTTCTAATGTTATTTGACCAGTAAATAACAGAGGGTGTTTTTTGCGTTTTTGTTTTTTTTAAAAAAAACCTCATTGTTTACAGCTGGGGGAAAATGAAGAACAGTAATTTTCTAGATGTCAAGGCCATTCAAAAACATTCTTTGCAGGAAGGAGAGAACTACTAAAAAACAACAACAAACCACTGCCACACAGAATCATAAACAGATTAGGATTCTTTTTTAATACACTGAGGGGGAAAATGTTTTCAAAAACTGCATCAGAGGTGCCATAAAAGCGGGAGGCGGGGAGAGAAGGGAACCACATGTTCTTCTTCAAGCATACCTCTATTTCTGGCTATTTATATAAAAAGTAACCACAACAAGTGATCTTAAAATAAGCTGCTTTTTAGCAATTTAAATCTTAAATACATTCAAGAGCAGATCCAAAGAATGACTCTCCCCATATGATTTTCTGAAATGGCACCGCACTGGGATTTTCACATAAAGGATTTTAAAACTAATATTTCGTAAGCATTGGGGTCTGGCATCAGGGTCCGTCTCCACTGAGAGTGACCAATATCCCAAGCCCTTAGGAGGCTCCACTGCCTACCTGGCCACCCAGAGGCAGCTATTTCTTTTAACTTAGGCTCCTTCTAGGGATGGACAAATCTGTCTATTTTAGATACTCTTGGTTTCTCTCAAGGGTGGGGAGAAACAGGACAGTATATTCAAAGTCCAGATTTTTTGCCGGTTTATTTTCAGATTATTTCTTTGTGGAAAACCATTACATTTTTAGTGGGAAACATTTGGTTAGAAGTGATAAAGATAAGATAAGATAGATAAGATAATTTATTTATTGTCATTGCACAAGTACAAGCACAACACTATACAAGTGCAACAAAATTGCATGCCATCCCGTAAAAACCAGAAAGAAAGAAAGAAAGAAAGAAAGAAAGAAAGAAAAAACCAGCACAAAACACACACACACACACCAAAAAAAGCCACACATGCACACACACACACACACACACACACATACACCCATCACAGCTCTCCAAGGTCATATTATCTGGTTACAGCATTTAAGATGGTTATAGCTCTTGGGTAGAAACTGTTCTTTAATCTATTTGTTCTTGATCTAATTGTTCTATATCTTCTACCTGAAGGCAGTGGTGCAAAGAGACTATATCCTGGATGAGATGGATCCTTTAAAATATTGTTTACCTTTTTAAGGCAATGGGAACTGTATAGTTCTTCCAGAGATGGGAGAGGATGACCTATAATATTTTGGGCTGTGGTTATGACCTTCTGAAGTACCTTCTTCTCCCTGGCTGTGCAGCTGGAGAACCAAGCACAAATACAGTATATAAGAATGCTCCCTATGGAGCCTCGGTAGAAGGACACCAGCAGTCTCTCACTCAGATTGTTCTTCTTTAAAAGTCTGAGGAAATAAATTCTCTGCTGGGCCATCTTTACCAGAGCAGTAGTATTTGCGCTCCAAGTCATACCCTGCTCTATAATCACTCCCAAAAACTTGAATACAGCCACCCTCTCCACCTGGTCCCCGCCGATATACAGGGGCTGAATATCCACCTTTCCCCCCCCTATAATCCACCACCAGGTTCCTTGGTCTTGGCAGTATTAAGAGCCAGATTGTTATCTCTACACCAAGCACAGAACTGCTCCACCTCATCCCGATAGGCAGACTCATCCCCTCCTGAAATGAGCCCCACCACAGTAGTGTCATCAGCAAATTTGATGATTTTGTTGCTGGAATAGATGGCTGTACAGTCATACGTATAGAGGGTATAGAGCAGGGGACTCAACACACAACCCTGTGGTGAGCCGGTGTTAAGGCTAAGGGCTGTGGACATATGTGACCCTACTCTAACCCTCTGAGAACGATCTGACCGAAAGTTCAAAACCCAGAGACTAATGGAGTTAGAAAGTCCAATCGCCTCTAGCTTGGACACCAGTCTATGGGGGAGGATCGTATTGAAAGCAGAGCTGAAACAAAACAAACACTGATTTTGGTAAGTGTCATTCTGCATAGAACTATTCTATAAGAGCAACATGTAAGATTCCACTGGACACCCTGAGAGTTCGTTTTCATGTGTAAATGTTGACATAATCAAGCCCAAAGCATGCAGACTGTGTGTGTGTGTGTGTGTGTGTGTGTGTGTGTGTGTGTAAGAGAGAAACCAAGTTCAATGAGATATTCAAAATTAGATACAAAAAATAGGTAAGAATCATGGGGCAGATGTTAAGAGTTGAATTATTCATACCTAAAGCTGAGTAAGTGCAGAGTGCAGAAAGGCGAAATCCATCCCAACTCTCTGGCAAGTGATTTGTCATGTCAACTTATCAGACGAATTATATCCCATCCTCCCATTTCAAAATTACACAATTAGTCGTCGCTTTACTCAACTGCATGCGTGCCTCTGGTAACGGTTTCCTCAAAATGCTCAGAACTATTGTAGTTTTTGTTTGCAAAAGCCAAAACACCATGAACTTCAAGTCCTGCCAATTTTCCCCCCCTGCCAAGTCCTATTAGCATAAACGAACGGTTTATTTTAAGAAATGTCTGATAAATTGCTTTGCACAATCAGTAATGAGGGTACTGTCAGCAGAGGAGAATAATTTCCAACACTTACTTGGCACCAACGTGTGGTTTACTCTTAGCTCTCAACCATATTATGTGGACTTGGTTTTGCTCTATTCCATTAATCTGCCTGATCTCTTTAGAGTAAAACTTTTAAATGTCTTTAATGAAAAGGTAGCTTTGTCCCATATGCATTTCTAGGGAGGTGTATTTTAAATATAACTATACGTTCAATATTCTTTCCTGAAAATAACCCCACATGGGAAATAGTCCTTGTGTGGGGTAGCAGGCAACTTGCTACCAAGCTAGCATCCCATATTCACTCTACAACAGATGGTACAAAGTTCAAGGGGAAGGGGCGATCCAGGAAAGCTGAAACTCAGTTGTTACCTATAAAGGCTATTTGTGGAACAGGTTGAGGGAGGGGGGCTTCAGCTAAAGGCCTTGGAGGTTGTGGCTACAAGATCTGACGGAGGTCAAAGCCAAGAACCTCTGCTCTCTGCCCCCTACCCTTGCCCCAGCCAAGGCTAGTCTTTCTGTTTGCATTTGGGGCTGAATGCTCAGGTTGGAATATCAGCCGTCACAATGGTATTCTCTCTCTACCTAAGGATCGTTTTAGGCCAGGAATGAGGAACCTGTGGTCATCCAGATATTGTTGGACCACAGCTCTAAGCACCCCTGACCGTAAGCCATGCAGCTTAAAACTGATTGGAGTTGGAGTCAAAAAACAGCTGGAAGGCCACAATTTCTGCGCCCCTGTTCTAGGCTCTGTGACAGCCTCAGTTCTCTCTCTTCATCTCTTCTCATACACTTGGAGATGATTAATAGACACATTAAACAATCACTTGGGACCTAAATATGCTTATCTTCCTGTTATAGCATGGCAATTATTAGTTATGGGCAACTGGGAATAGTCAACAGTCCTTTCTTGAAGTGTGCACCACGTGTAAATTCTCAAATATAACCTCTTAAGGAAAATGAAGTTGGTTTTGTCCAAAGCCAATTCCCTTTTCTTGTTGGAAGGAGCCAGGAGTGGCCCTATCCCAGGTTGCATATAATTCCACCTTCTTACCTTCAGTATCCACAAGAACCAGCACACTTCCCAAATTGATAAAGATCAAGTGGCATGCAAGAGTTCTAAAAGCGCTATAGGAGGTATTCACAGGGCAGCTTCAAAAACTTCCCATCCTTCCAAAACAAAACGAAACAGTGCAGCTCTGTCTATGTGTTCTGGCGTCTTTTTTAAATCAACCAATATAATAATATGGGTAAGACTTTCTGTTCTGCGATAGCTGGTTTTAGCTAAGAGTATGTCAAACTGTTACATAAATTAAATGCAGACATTAAAAAGGTCAGTTGACCATTGTCACTTTTAATACCATTTTTAATTTGTTTGCACAGTTCCCTTTTCCTGTCTACAGTCATTGCCCTTTCAGACATCCTTTGCACAGTCTAAATGCGTCTCTATTTCACATCCCCACTTTAGGTCCCTATAAATGTCCTATGAAATTCAGATTACTCCTACATTGTACTTAATGTACCAAATGCATAAGGTAAAAATATATACTCTGTGTTTAATACCAGGGAGTGCATTCCAAAGCGATCCTGTAGGTGTGTGAGCTGAACACAGATAAACAGAAAAGTCCCCATCCACCTTGTGAGGCATTACCGTGAAAGGATATGCTCTAATCTTCCTCAAGGGATCCATCATGAATCCCACCTTGCTTGTCAACACACAAGTTGTGGTATTGTCAATTGGAGAATCTACACTACCTTCATTTCAACAGCATGTGGCGACACCTGGAGAGCCAAACAGATTGTCCAGCGGAAGGGTGTTGCAGGCTGAATTCTGGAACCAAAATGACATGGAGATGGGCTGCTCAGGAATATAACTGTTGCCATCTGCACTTGTGGGAATCATCTACAGTTTTTTTTAAACATTGGGAGCACAAAGAAAGGAAAATGCATTCTACCTGCTATATATTCTAAAGAGTGTATTAGAGCACATAAATCTGTTAATTTACATCATTTCTTCTATTTCTGAAGTTCGAGCTAAAAGCGCCATTGCTTTTGTAGTCAAAACTGCACCACCCATGCAGGCATCAGAAGCCTTGAGGAAGCCCCAAGTATTGCAGAAGTTGGGAAGGGACTGGAATCCTGAACAGGGTGCATTCCACACTGCAAAATTTTGTTGTTGGCTCCACTTGTACTTCCAAAAAAGATTTTGGCGTTCCAAGTTAACTGGTCTTGTTTTTCAAGTGGAACCAATGTAGTAGGAATCCTCTGTTTTATTTTTTCTTTCTTTCTGAATTTTCTATAGGGTGCTGTTGATTGCAGGCTACTGCAGCAACTTTTGACTTTTGTATTCTTCAGTTTATTCTGAAGAAAATTTCCCACTCATTACTGGTGTGTAGTATATCTCTACTGATTTTTTTAAAAAAAAGGATCAGGAAAAAAGCCATATTGATGTGATGTGACATTTACAGTTGTGGCAAATGTTGAAATGCAGAAGCTCATCACGACCCCCTTCTCCATGTCCCTAAGGAGAGTCCAAAAACACAAGCAGCTGTGTTGATCCATTATTATAAACTACCCCCCCCAAGTGCTGCAATACTTAGCATCATACCCAATTTATTAGGATCAGCATGACCATAATCCTGTACAGAGCTTCTTGAGTAAATTCCATTAAACTTTGTTGTGTGTACTTCTGACTGCATAGGTCCAACTCGTAAAACACACTGAACTTTAACAAAAGATCTTTGGCCAGCTGAAATGCAAACAGTCCTATGAAGAAGTGTCAGCATTTAAACAGCTCATTTTGTTAAAGAAAAGGAAGTAAAGTAGCAAGCCTCTGCCTTGCTATTTTCCTCATGCACCAGTTTTCTCTAATCAGTCACAAACAAACTAAAATGCCTCCTCATCACCTGGTTTACTTACCAGAGGAAGGAGGTTCCATTAATTCCACTAGTGTTCTGGCAAACGGCATCATCACTCCTGCTCTGGAAAAAGTCCAGGGGCTGCGGCTCCCCTCTGTTCTCCCAAGGATTAAGATACTTTTTGTATATTATTTTACAATGCATTATCAACAAAACAGAACACCCTCATTGTTAACACTGGAGGGTGGACCATTTTGGCAAAGTATACATGCTTCAGTTCCAGAATTAATTTTAGACATCACCCTAGTTAAACCAGAGTTTAGTTAGAAGGCATAGAAGGCAGAGCACACCCACTGAATAATAAAGACAGAGAACAAGGGAAATCCATTCATCCCTAACGCAAATAAACTGACCGTCACAGATATACTACCACAGACAAAATCTGAATTTCACCTCAGATTTTGCCATGCTCTTCAATGGTAACACCACACACTCAACTGCTTGTCGTCAAGTGTATAACCAAACAGAAAGAAATCAAGCCAGGTTAAAGTTTCAAGCAAAGTCCACACAGACACCACTTATCAGTTTCACTTTATATCGCTTTGGGAAGGTTCAGTCTCCAAAATGTTTTCCCACATTTTTAAAGGGTCACAACCAAGAGAGTGAGCTGCTAGGGTCAGGGGAGGGGGCGCAGGTCCACGGCTCCACAGCCTGGGAACCCCAAATGACTGCACCCTGTCAGCAGCAGTCGCCCAACATGTCTACTTTTTAACAAAATCAGAGTGGGTGCTCTGTGGATCTTTGCTTCTCAGAGTGCTGTCTGTATCACTTGATGTCACTCAAATCACCTGGACTCAAATTTTCAGCTCAATTATTTCTGGAGGCTTTAGTCCAAAAATCACCACATAGCTTAGATCAGGTAACAGATTCCACAGTTCAGGAGTTCATAGCACAGCTCCAAGGTGCACAGCTAGACATGAATTAACCCACCTTTTGAAGAGCAGGGCAGGCGCAGCCATTCACATGTTTTGGGTACAGAGCGACGGGACTGGGCAAGCAAGTGGGAGAGAGTAGGCTGGGTCTGTATGCGGCATCTAACAGTGCATCTTGGAGACAGAGGCAAAATCTTATCAGCCAGCTCAGCTGCCTGTTTAAGATTCCAGAGACTCCATTCCATTCATCTACTCCCTGGTTTTCTGTTCCTCCACACTCAGCCCACTACAGCCAGTCAGCATTCTGTGGACATTAAGCACACTCACGATTTCACTGGGTTATTTGTGGTATCCCCGCCCCCATCCCAATAGGGGTTTTCCCTAAATATTTACAAACATTAGGGTCTCCCCCTTGCACCCTGAAACTAGACGGCTATTATCTCTCTCATGTTTGGATGGTCCTGTTCTGCCTACATAAGTAACAGCTGGACATAAAGAATACATTGATAACTGAGTGACTCTGTACCAATTGCACTAAACAGGGAAGGTTCACAATTCCAACGCAACAAAACATCTGTAGTGTGAATGCTAGGAAAATGCAAGTCTAACCTTAAGGGAAGATCTTTGAATCCTTGCAGAAGAGTCATAGCTGCACATTCATAGCACAGTCCAGCCAAAGTTAAGCACATATAAATCCCACTGGTGTCAATGAGAAATTTAACATGTTCTTAACTATCTCAAAAGAACTTGGTTCAATTGCACGGTTACTGTGCAACAGTGAAGTGAAAGGGGCCTGGAAAGAACCTTAGTTATTGCACCTTGTTATTGCATGGACTATATCAATATATAGCTAGTACCTGCTCCAAATTAGTATTTTTTATAATTTATTTTTTTATTCCAGCTAAACATTACAAAGTGGGAGAACACAGCTGGCAAGCAGGCTATATCCATTATATCAGGAAGTTTAGGACAAATCTGTGTTTTATGCCAACATGCCTCAGTCATTACATTTCACAGTTGCTGTATTTAGAAAAGATTGGAAATCTGAGCCTGGAGGATAAGCCAGCACATAATCAAAACTCATAAGTCTTTCAAAGGCTGTTTGAATAGTACACAAATTATATCTGTCTACCCAGAAATAACTGTGGTATTAAATATAACTGCCTGCCTGCGATTGTGTGATTGGTTAATTTAAAACAGCATTTCAATACAAAATAGACATTACTCCATTCTTAATTGCCAAGCTCACTGCTTATGCTGTAGACCAGAACCATTCTTTATCTAGCAGGTCCTTGATCTCTAAAATCCTATGGAAACAGTAGAAATGGAGGGGCAATGACAAAGCAAATCACTTGAATGATCGCTGTCAGAGAATCCTAAGGAAAAGGGGCACCCAAGAGCTGCCTGCTAAACTAAAAACATTTGCAGGTATAAAAACAGGGAATGAATAGATCCTACAGCAGAGTTTATGGGGACTTTGATTTGTGGAGCAAATGAAAGCCAGGAAGTAAAAATTCTCTTTCAGGAATTGCACCACTAAACTTTGACTAGCAAGCTAGGAAAGTAGCAAAAGTAAATATATTACCACTATTAAATCCTATGCCTCATCCTTACCTTCTATGTTCCCCACAGTGGCCACAAACACAGAATCTTGAATGCGGGCCAGAATCCCTCCTTTTGCAAACTTATTGAGTCCAAATGTGACCATGGTGGGGGTGGGCAGGTTATCTAATATGTGCAACTTCTTAACACAGAATGGCTACAAAATTCCGCTAGGGCCCCTGTCAATAAAAACAGATACATTTATTTATCCGATGAATAGAAGTCAGTTCGGATTGATGAATCAGTCTATTACTGTTGCATGTATTCAATTCCTAGCTTGTTTCACCCCACTGCTGTACTAATCTGCTATTATTATTTTTAAGGAAGCGAACTCTGCACAAGAATTTCCATTTAAGTATGTATTTTAATGGCTTTATCTCAAAATACACATTTTTATACATATAATATGTAGCCAAAACTGCACCAGAACATTCAGGAAGTATGAAACTTCCAATCCACACATTAGCCTGGGAGGTTTGTATCAGCCGGCTCATTTTAGAATTCATGAAGATAAAATTCCTCAAGTATAGTTAAGTCAGAGCCAGTAGCACCACTACTAAGTCATAGCTCTGAGACAGGCCCCACATGGCCTCTCCCAAGAGGGTCATGTTCCCCCAGCATCATGGTCAGATGCTGTGAAAGACAGGCCTACTTTGGATTCACAGGTGTGGCCCTTGTAGTAAGAGCCTTTGGGTCATCTAGTCCAGCATCCTCTTTTCATGGTGACCAACCAGATGCCCGGGGGAAGTCCATCAGAGGACCTGAGTGCAACAGCACTCTCCTTACTTGTCCTTCCCAGCAACTGGTATTTAAAGACCTACTGCCTCAGATAGTTACCCCCCATCCCTCCAATTATAGGTTTGCCCACTTTTTCAAATGACAATCGGCTCCTGCAAAGAGATGAAACAGATCAGAGGACAAGAATGGAGGGAGGAGCACTTGAGCTTGAGGTCCAGGCAGACTTATTCATATAGCACCAAACCATCTCCAAGTATATGTCCAAACTGGGCCACTGTTTCCCTTGCACGCACCTCACCATCAACTGATGCACTATTGCTGTTAAGTGTGTGAGCCAGAGAATTCCCCCTTCAAAACTCACCGCACTCATGGACTCACAATGGGACTTGAGCAGGCATAGGGAAACTTGGCCCTCCAGATGTTTTGGGACTACAACTCCCATCATCCCTGACCACTGGTCCTGTTAGCTAGGGATGATGGGAGTTGTAGTTCCAAAACATCTGGAGGGCCGAGTTTGCCTATGCCTGGACTTGAGGCAAGTCACTATTCTTCCCACTTCAGCCCATCCCCCACCACTAAAGGGAAAACAACACTGAGCTATTTTGTAAGGGTTAAAGTGTACAAAGAAGGTTAAAGCAACCAAAGATTGCTATATAAATGACAAGTGTTTTCATCACATAGCAAGTGAGTGAGCAAGAAATGCAGTTTTGGGTGAGACTCATTTTGTTTGATTGTCTGTCCTGAAAGCCAGGATCTAATAAAGGTGCTGGGCACTGGTACTGGAGTGAGAACGGGAGCTGAGCCGGGGATTTCTGGAGGTGAGTAAGTGATCTGGACACTAAGGAGCACAGTAAGGAGCTGTTAAAGTAGCAAAAAGGGTCCAGAAGCATCTGAGAGGTGCATATCCTACCAGCCCTTCCACTTTCTGGTGATCTGATAGGTTACTCTTCACAGCTGAGTCAACTCCTGCTATAAACCTGGTCTTTCCACCAGGTCTGTTGCAACCTTCGCTTCTGAGGTTTGGGTGATGAAGAAGGAGAACTGGGGGTCAAGGCAGGGCCTGGGCTGTGGTTGGATGAGTCACTGGGTTTCCTGAGCCAAGGCACGTCAGGGAGTTTTGGGGGGTTTCCCAGGTCCCTCAGTTTACTACACATAATCCCATGCCTTTTCTTCAGAGGTATCCCTCAAGTCTGAGATGGATGGGATTCTGACAACACATTGTTGCTGACATTGGGTTTTGGAGGTGGGTGGGTCTGGTCTGGTCGGATTGCACTATTTGTGTTCCATAGTAATTAAAAAGCAATGACTGGTACAGGCTCTGACTATATTTGAGTTCTTACACTTATTTTAAAAGTCCAGCTTTTAATGTGAATAAAATAAAAGCTTGTGCAACATTTTGCAAATGCACGAAGATCCGTGAACTGTAAATTTCCATGCCTCGTTCCTGTTCTTAGGGGACGGGTTTGTGCTGGTCTCCATTTGGAAGAAATATGTGGGGAGTGCATGAAAGAATGCATCTAGTCAACCTCCAGTGCCTTTAACACTTAAGTGAAATTATCTAAATATTGAAAACATGTTCTTATTTTTAATGGTATGGAGCTTCACTGCAGGCAGTGGAAAACATTTTTCCTACTCACTAATTATGAAAGATCATAACGATACTTGAAATGTATGTGTGTTGAAGTAATTTGGTTATTTTACAATGCACACGAGGCCCGCATGCATGTTTTACAACAGCCCACTAAGGACCAGCGAAGCACCTGGCTGAGTTTGTCACAAGGAAGAGGAGGAAAGTGCTTTAGGAACACAGAAACAGTCCAAGTTAAGATCTAGGATGAGATGCAATGGCTGATGATGTCAGAGAATCATGTGGAATGAAATGTCAGGGTGGCAGGCAATCGTGATAAAACAAGGATTGCTCTTCTTTTGTTTGTTTATGCGCAGGATAGCTGGACTGGACTGCACCATATACACATGGTTGAAAACACACACGATAACAATAAAACTCAACAGGATTACACAATGTCAGTGATTAACACTGCAGACAGCAACACCAGTACAAATGTTTGGGATAAAGGTGCAGGCCTATTAAAAATGTTTACTCCTGGAATAATTGGATTCCTATGAATAAACATTCCCATTGAACATGTCATCTTTGGTGGGCATATTTCTCAGCAGGAAGATCTGTCAAACAAACTCAGCTTCCTTGGTTTTATTAAGATTTAAAACACAATGAAGTAAAAACAGCTCTTCTTTGCTAATTGGCACCCCAGGAAATGTTGATAGTACAATCTAAACCATACAGTTAAAACAAAAACAGGCAGAAACACATGGTTGATGGAGAAAAATAAATGTTACCATTCAAGAGTTGAAGGAATTTACTTTTTGAGATAAAGTCATGTCTGAAGGTGAATTACCGGGGTGGGGTGGGGTGGGGTGCGTGCGCATATGCATATGTATACAGAGACACACACACAAGAACACATAAAATTTTATATTGTTTGCAGAAATTAGTAAGAAAATATCCCTTCAGTTCAACGTTAGCTCTAGAAACATAATACCATTAATACTGTGGTCTTGCAGGAGAGTCATATTTATCCATCTAAGGCCTGCCCAGTGATGATAAAGAGGACTTGTAGAAGGCCTCTCTCTCTCTCTCTCTCTCTAAAATGAACTTGATGTATGCAGTCGAAATAAATTTAAAAATTGTCCAGTAGCACCTTAGAGACCAACTAAGTGTCCCTGCTCCTGCCCACCTAGCAGTTCGAAAGCACGTCAAAGTGCAAGTAGATAAATAGGTACCGCTCCGGCGGGAAGGTAAATGGCGTTTCCATGCGCTGCTCTGGTTTGCCAGAAGTGGCTTAGTCATGCTGGCCACATGACCCGGAAGCTGTACACCAGCTCCCTCGGCCAATAAAGCGAAATGAGCGCTGCAACCCCAGAGTCATCCACGACTAGACCTAATGGTCAGGGGTCCCTTTACCTTTAGTTTGTTCTGGGTATAAGCTTTTGTGTGCATGCACACGAAAGCTTATACCCAGAACAAACTTAGTTGTTCTCCAAGGTGCTACTGGACAATTTTTTTATTTATTTCGACTGCATCAGACCATCAGACCTACCTGAATCTAGAATTGATGTGTGCACTACAACTAGTCTCCATGGTAATTCCTGATATGTACTGTGTGGATCTTCTTGAGAAAACAGCTCTTCCTCACTGGGTTGAATGTGGCAATTGGTGGGAAAAGGCACATCCATGTCACTTGGGCTGCAGTTAATAACATGGCTAGTTGTGCTCAGGTGAGGAGCAAACAGAAGTATGGTGTGGCTTTAGAGGCCACCACACCAAAATGTCACCACACTTACAACAAACTGCCCACCAAAAAGGGTGCTAATGAGCTTCCATACTTAACATTGACAGGAGGTATCTAATGGGGGATTTTTATTCATCAGATTTACTGTGGCAAGAGGAAATATGGAAATATGGAGGGTATTTTGCTGACAACAACACATGTGGACACTTGTGTGCAGAAAACTTGTGCGCATGACCAGCACTGACTCCACAATAAGCTCTTTTCTGGAAGCACCTGGGAAATTTACCAAGCATTTCCCATGCCTGTTTAGAAAACTCTAACCTGAGCCCACACACCTTCCAGCACAGAGATGTGTGAACTGTCTCTGCATCTGTCAATGAAAACCTATAATGTCTACTCAGAAGTCCGTCCCACTGACTTACTCCTGGGTGAATTGGTATAGGATTGCAACCTAAAGCACACCTAAATTTTTTCCTTGGGAGAAATGAAGGAACACACACTAGAGACACACACTGGAAGAGAAAACACACCCCAATTGCATTTCTTTTCTAACCCCCCTAGGAGAGACTTGACTTCCTGTGTTGTTTGAGGGACTGCATCCCTACACTGCCATGTGACTAAATGAACAGCAGCAACTTTCTATTAGCATGATCAACACAACAAAGTTTTAAAACGTCTGGTAAGCCTTGTTGTGACTCAAGGCAATTTGTAAGTAAGACAAGAAGTAAAATAATAATAATTTCATAAGAAATCTAAGAAATCAGAGTCCACATTCCACTGAAGTCTTGTCGCCTGCTAGTCCCATTTGAATTAAATTGAATTTGTGTGAGGAGCATTCTGAGAATTTCCTTCCCTCGCCCCCAAACCACAGAAAGCAGCAGCCTCATGGTAAGCTGGCTCCTACGTGTACATTTCCTTATTGGGTCAGAAATCCTGTACCAAAATAGCTGCTGCGCATGGTAGAAACATGCAACGCTAGAGAGAGCGAATAGTTCCCAGCCCTCAATGGGAAACCTCACACAAATGGCTAGTTCCTTAAAGCTGCAATAGTCCTGATCACCTTCTTGGGAGGCTGAGCGCAGCCCTCTCTCCCACGCCCAGTTAAAGATATGGTCTGTGCTGTTGAAGCTGATGCTTCTGGATATAATGATAAACCATGGGTAGTTAAAAACAGGAAGTGGATGCTTCCTATCTCCTTTTCATACCTGCCATGGTTTAGCATTGCATCTGAACTGGTACCATTTCCAGAGAATTCTGGTATTGATTGCACGTTTTTCTTAAAGAAAAAGATCCTATAGTGGTCAAAGTTAAAAGATTACAAGTTTTAAAAGGTTTGCTCATCTTTTACTCTTTTGTTCTAATTCTCAACTAAAAGAGTCCCTGAAGCAGCTATAAGGAGCTATTAAAAGTTTATTTGCAAAAGAGAGAAGCCAAGCTTAAAATTGCCACCCACAAAAAATAGAAAACAGCAAGTTAAAAACAAAACCTTTCAGCAATTTAGCCTTCGTCTTCCTTTCTCCCCTCTCCTCTCTTTTTGGGATCTATGATCACTAATCACTGTCAGTCACCTTATAACATATTTATTAAAGTTTCTCTCCCCGCCACCCTTCACCAAATGAGTTGACATGCATCATTTCCGTGGAGTTCCTGAAAAGGCACTGAATTCCTTAAAATTGAAATCAGCCCTGTGAATGTAAAAGACATAAGCAGTCAGCACTGATGACTAAAAAAGACGAATGAAGTAATGGTAATGCTGGTGAGGCTGTTTGTCTCCAATGTGCCATAAATAGTGAAGCGAAATTAAAATTTCTCAAGCAACATCAGCTATGCACAAAAAAAGGAATGTGTGATGAGAAGCAGACAGGATCAGAAGTTCAGGCAGAGGTGCTCCCTGCAAATGGAAAGGAATATATCCCCCCCCGAACCCGCAAATTCTGTTGTTGTTGTTCCTATTGTGTGAGATCTCCTAGCTGCAGGAAACAATGTCATGTAGTGCAGACTTCCTTAATTTCCTGCAAAATCCCTCAATGGAAGGCAACATTTTTCAAGTAACATTTGTCTCTGTCCATATATCTAGTCGTCCTCCATATATCTAGCTCCCCCCTTCACTCTGCCCCCCACCGCATTTGCTAACAGCCTGATAAAAGAGGCCTTTGGCTAACATTATGTTTTATTGTGTATATCCATTACATTCTATCCAATAAAAGCCTGACCACCATTTCCCAGTCTATTTTCTCTTTCTGGAGTTTAATGTGACTGCTAAGAACAACAAGAGCCACTGCCGGCTATCATTGAAATTGCAATGTTAATGAATCTTCATGACTAGATGTCTCATGAAATCCTACAAAGCAGGCACCTCCAAACTCATCCCTCCAGATGTTTTGGGACTACAATTCCCATCATCCCTGACCACTGGTCCTGTTAGCTAGGGATGATGGGAGCTGTAGTCCCAAAACATCTGGAGGGCTGAGTTTGGGGATGCCTGCTACAAAGTGTATCAATATTATCACCATCTCTCTCTCTCTCTCTCTCTCTCTCTCTGTCTGTGTGTGTGTGTGTGTGTGTGTGTGTGTAGACCAAGAGTGGCCAACGTGGTGCCCTGCAGATGTTGGATTTCAAACTGAGCAGCAGCACCAGCCTGGCCAATGGTGAGGGATGGCATGAGTTGTAGTCCAACAACATCTGGAGAGCAGTGTGTGGGCTACTCCTGGCGGTGATGGTCAGATGCTGTAGATACAAAGATGTAGACAAGGGGGCAAAATGACTGACAGGTATAAATGCAAATTAACGCAATTAATGTGTGTTGGGGGCTGCTGAACAGTCTTGCCTGGATGTTAGAGTGTCTTGTATTCTGACTAACACCAACAAAAGAAAAGGATGGTAGAAATTATCTCTCTTGCTCCCCCTGAAGAGGTTCAGTTTGACGAAGAGATAATCATAGAAGTTACATAAGAAATCCCAAGGGGAAAGGGATGCTACAATTCAGACTCCATTTGAATATCTGAGTTTTACGAGGCCACCACTGTGGCTGCTCAGCTGCTCTCATCCTTAATCTCTAGACCTCTCTGGCGCAGTTCAACAAGTTGTGGTTGTTATCAACCACATTCTGATAGAAACAGGCAAATAATGAGCCTAGACAGGAAAAATCCTGCTAAATGTGAGCCTTCCTTCAGCACCACCCTTATCTCAAAATGGCAGCTGGACATGAGATGATGAGCCAGTGAGGCTCTTTTGCTGCCCACGACATAAACACCTCCTGCACTCTGGAATATCTCTGCGAAAAACTACTCTTTCTGTTCAGTCCCATCACTGGGATTACGAAACATGTGCTGAGTAAAACTACTCCCTATTCCTGATCTAGGGGGAACAGTGCTTTTATGCTATGCTAATGGCAACAGAACAACATAATTCCATAGAGGAAAAGGTAGTTCCTTTTCCAGCTGTCTGGAAAATTTGTTACAACCCATTTTCTGGCTCCCCCAAAAGCACCATCTGAAATGAAGCAAGTTTGGAGAGCAAATCAGCTTCCTATGCATAGCATTATGGAGTTTATATCCAGATTTAGCATTGCAGGCTGGCAAAGGAAGCACATGCAAAGTATCAGTCACTCTGGATTTGGCGGCTGCCAGTAAGTTTGTAGACATGGGCTTCATCATATGGCACAGGAATGTGTAAATGGAAAATTCTCTTAAAGGGTTGCTGATAACACTAAGTGAACTATTTCTGTACTTTATACCATCAGGACATGGCTATACTAGCACATTATATTCAGGCATAGTCACCCCGAGTTACAAAAGAAAACACTGGTGCTTCTCCAATACAACTGTCTAAAAGAACCATTTAGCGATCTGCTTCAATGCAATGAGCCATTTACAGAGGCTCCTCCAAATGGGAAATTGTCAGAGGATAAGATGATTTATTTTAATTTCAATGCACTGTCACGGGTTTTGAGTTTTAATCAAGTTTAAGTCAGCTAAGGTTTGGGTAGTACTGTCGTTTACCTATGTGAAAACTCACATTTCTGCCTGTTCTTCCTACCTCTGTTGACAGCCATTAGAACATTCCTTTTCATCCCTTCCCTTTCCGTGCAGTTTAACCTTGTCCCTTGAGGAGTATTTTCTTTCCAAAAGATAGATTGTGGGCTGCACACAACATGAAAAGTTTATGTACTTTTCCTGTTGCCATCTGCAAGGTATTTCTTCCCAATATTTTCTTCTAAAAGAATTGAATTTCAGGTTCTAGTTTGCTTCTTCACAAGTCAAAACGGCAACTTTAAAAATTGTTGATAGAAATGTTCAAATCCCCTTATTTGTTGTCACAGATTAAGTGGTTTATAGTACAATCTGGCATATTTCTACTTGGCAGCAACTCCCACAGAGCTCAAAAGGGCTTACTCCCGAGTAAGTGCACAAAGGATCGCAGCATCAAGCTTACAGTCAATAATCACACGGAATATATTGTTCATTAAACCAGACAGATACAATGGCTTTGACCCTGCAAAGTGGGCAGCAGGCAACCAAACCCAGAGGCAGCACCAGCACAGCACAAACCCACTTCTCAGCCACTCCCTGCTGACCCTCTTGGAGAGAACTTGCTCTTAATAAACAGGTATGGTCATCATGAAGTAGGTGCTCCCTCTGAAACCCTGGTCCCCAACAGGAGAAGACTTTATTAGTTAAACTCAGCAGCTTGAGTAATGTCTGGAAACAAACAGGAAGCCAATATATTATAGCAACAAAAAGCAATTATGGCCAATAGTCTGATTGCTGCATTCTGAAATTATTTAAGTTTTTCGTTAATCTTCAAAGGCAGCCCCATGTATCCTACACTGCAGTAATCTAACCTGGATGTTAGCCAATTAAAATCATATTTTTGATTAATTACATTTCCACTGAAGCACAAGCACAGTGCGCTGCCTCCCTCAGTGGATTAAAAGGCAAACATTTGATTTTTAATCTCTCTTGGCAGAACCCCATTTTGATGCTGGCCTTCTCCCTCTCTCTTTCCTTCCTGTATGCCCTCAATATGCTTCACCTGGTTGAGCACATCTTGATTATGAGACTAAAACTATTTGAAGAAAGAAAACATTATTTGTCTCAGAGATCTTTTCTCATTCCAGCTCCACACAGCATGCTTACTTTTAACTTGAGAAGTGACAGTACCAAAATAACAAGAAAAAGTCCCACCTTATTTTTGAGACCCCCCCTTTCTTCATATCACTAGGAAAAATACCATCCTTCTGTTGTTCAGCCATATTTTTCCATTTCTTTCAAACACATAAGTTCACAATTTATGTACGGCTCAAGGTAAACCTAAAGCAAACACAGATGTGCACATATACACTGCTTTTTTTTCCAGATTAGCCCAACTGACTCCAGGGTAAGCAATTAACTTCAAAGGGACTACTGTGGAATAAGTGGTTTGAGGATTGCCATTCGTAGATGGTTTAACAGAAACATTCATAAAAACAAAGCACAAACATTTCATCAAACTTACGCTAAGATTTTTTTTCGAGATAGGGGTCCCCATAATTTGTTCAAGGGAGCCTTTTCATAAAGCAAAAGTCAAACGGGACGGCCTCCTTGCCTTGCTTTTCCCTGGGAATCAGAGAGACTTGGTCACCGGATGAGAGGAATGCCATGCATTCACAGGAAAGGCAGCCTGAACACAAAGTGCCACATCTGTTGGGCTGCCCTTAATGGTTTTCTAGAGGTTTCAGGTACAGCGGCCTACTTCCTGGGGAAGATAGATTACTGGAAGAGTTCTAGAATATGCACTATCTTTGAGGCACAATGCCAATTATTTTGCCCAATAAAGGCCCAGTTTGTCAGCCAGCGTGGTTCATGTATGCGTCAAGTCAGGACAACTATTGCGCAAAGGAGAAACAGAGCTGGAGACTGTAACCACAAAAATGGAGCAACCTTTCATAGCTCTAGAATCATTCAGAAACATCTGGACCCTGGTCCCTAGGAAATGATCTAGGCTGGAACACACACCACCCCAGGCAACAGCTTATGCATCCTTGCCTTCTTGAGAATCTAACAGGGAAAGTAACCGATCTTAATTGATATTGCAGAACATATGCAATTCACTGGTGGTCTTATGGCAATCTAATGCCCATTCAGCTAGCAGAAATACTCAGACCCAACCAAGAAATCGGAAGGTGTTTATCTGCCTAGTAGACAGAAGCGGATGGAGTGGAGGCATTTACCTGACCTCCCAACAGGTGAGCCACTGCTGTTTAGCAGGAGAGTGAGCAATGAGACAGCAGGGAGGTTGGCACGGTTCAAACACACCAGCAGGAGACCAGATTGGCTTCACTGGTGCATTCACACCATACTGATCTCACAACCACCTCATCCCTCCCATGGTACAGGAGCAACTCACATTTGGGATGTGAAACAGGGTTCCTTTTAGTGTCACAATTTAATCCAGTGTTTGGTATCATGTGCATGAAGCACTGAGCGAAAAAGAGAAATCAAGCTTTGAAAACTGTAGCTCCCTTACAGCAGCCCAGATTAGGGCTGGGCGATATCTGGTCTTCAACACTGCGATGTATCGCCAGCTAAATATCATGATATACCTATATATCATGATGTCTGAAATAAGGATGGAGCTTTGTAGAGGCATTGGCTGGCTTCAAGGTTTTTCACACATCATGATTTTGGCATAGCATGATTTTGGCATAGCATGAGCACACACACACATCGTGATTCACAATATATTGCCAGGTCAAAAATTATGAAACCAATATCACCATATGGACTTCTAACCGGTTTGGGATGATATATCAATATATTGCCCAGCCTTAGCTCAGATATAATCCTGCTTCAGGTCAATAGTCTCTGGAGCTGGCTTCCATCAAGAAAACGAAGAATGAAGGAAATATGCCTACCTGGAACAGCTATCTTCCCTACTGTTGGATGATCCATCTCCATGACAAGTCCATTGTGCAGAACCTTAAAAAAAATTGCAAATATATAGCAATAAGCATTGCCCAGTGATACAGAAAGCTGCAACTAAAAGTATGGTTCACGATTAAGCCCTGTTAAGGAAGGACAATACATGTTTGCTCTATGCATGGAGTACTGGCAGTCCCTGTGTTGTCCAGTATTTCACAGTTGTTGCTGATGGCTTCAATTATTATAACCCATATACTTGAATACAAATGTCATATCTGATAAATAATAGTCAAGGACCTGTGTATGTAGAATCTGTGCTACAGGAACAGGCTCCCTCTAGGTAGGCTATATGATTAATTATATTTAACAAATACAAATCCCATGCAGTAGTTTTACTTGTCAAAGAGAAATACTGGAGTTGTGGGGCTTGTCATTTCAGTTTTGTATTGCTGTAATATTTTAAATTACTCTTTATTGCAAAAGAAGAATGAAAAATCTAGCACCATCAATATCCCTGTTACTGCCACTGAAATGTCATCCTTTATTTTATGACAGAGAACAGTTAAACCCAATATGTGGAATGGGAGGGGGGAAGATTATTTCAGATTGAGGGACTTCTGTTATGCTGCGAACATACTATATCTTGATTTCAGTAAGGCTTTTGACAAATAAAGTTAGAAAATTAGAGCCTTTGTATGTCTTCCCATTCGGTTACACTGGAAAGCAAGCAAATGACTATAACTTTTATTTTATTTTACTTTTTTGACAGAACTGGATAGAATTCGAAGGTACAGAAGCCATTTCTGAATGGACGATGCCTACCAAATTTCAAACAATTAAGTGTAGGGTGTTATTTATTTATTTTCTCCTTCAAGTCTTCCTTTACATTTGGATTATTTAAAAAATTGTAACGGCTATAACTTCCCCCCCTTATTCTTTGAGCAGAATTGAATTAATTTTTCAGCCATAGTTGCCCCTTCTGAGGGGATAAATTCTGCAAAATAAAGTGCAGGGACATTTGTGTAAGGGTGTGTGTGTGTGTGTGTGTGTGTGTGTGTGTGTGTGTTTAAAATCTGGGGAGAAGGAAAAGGCTTGGCTTGGCTTTTGTTGGTGCCTCTTGGTTAAGTAGCCTGCACAATTCCAAACAAACAAGTACAGGAGTTAACAAATGATGCTGAACAAAGTTTGAGACTATGTTTTTGTTTTCTGATCAAATAACAGCAATATTTCCCAAAATCAGTGTTTCTTCTAAAAGTAAAGGGGGAAAAGAGCCCTGGGAAAGATATACCCTGGTTGGAATCAAGAGAGCTTGTAGGAGTTGGGGTGATCAGTTTCTTCAGACATGCCGTCCTTGTCTTGGACTCAGCGCTTCAGGAAGACTACTTTGGGCTCTTTTGCAGAACACCTACTTTGCTTCAGACAAGCCTTAAATCTCTCTAAATTAACCTGCTGCAGTTCAGGTTTCATCCGAACCCATTGCATATCCTACTGACTTTTGCTAGCTGCAGGTTTTCATGCTGTATTGAAAATCAATTGCGTGGGGGGGGGGAGGCTAGCTTTCAGGAATATCTTTGGAGAAGGTGCAAGGAGCTGCAGCTGGGAAGACAAATCAGTAGCTTTCTGTGCTCATGCACAATTATTTTCCATTTGCACATGGGACACTTTGGATCTCAGCCACAGAGTAAGTAATCCAGTGGACTGATATACAGTATGTGTGCTAGTTATACATGCCAAGAGACAAATATTTTCTCCTAATAAAGAAAGGGGTATATGTGTCAGACCTGTCTTGGAATATTGCTGTAGTTATTGTGAGGAGTGTGGGGTTTGTTTGTTTTTTAAAGAAACAACAATCTCTCCTTGAATATTATACTTCTTTTCTACAATTCAGTCTTGCAAAGATCCAAGAGAAGCTCTTGGAACCATGCTGTGAATCTCCCCACTTCTTGACTCATATATGCTACATGAATTTAACATGCATAAATTTTAATGGCTTGTTAGAAAAATAAACTTTCATCATTAGCCGATAGTTTATTATCCTCCCCAAAACAAAACCGAGATATCCATCAGTCCAACTTCTGAATGCAAAGGAAACTACTGAGTTTGCGTTTTTTGTTTATTTGCAAGGTCAGTAGATTTCTTAAAGACAACATTAGCCTGAAACTCTAATTGTTGGCATTAAAACCCTTATTACTGTTTCTTTGCAGAAAGATAAAAATCCCTCCATAACTACCTTTCCTACCATATAAGGACAATCTAATTAGTTTATTCTGCTTTTAAAAAGTAATTTGTTTGATCTACATACAGATATATTTCTATTGATATACTCATAGATACTGTCCCTTTTCTCATTTTTTAATTGTATAAATTCAGGTTGCTTGCCTGCAAAACTAAAGAAAGATGCCTTGTAACTCTATTGTACAGGGAGTTGCAGGAATTAACAATGAATCATCTACATACAATGAACATGAAATAAAATTATCTAACTGAAATTTCATTCCCCATTTAAGATTTCAAACAATTTAAAAATAAATTGAACCTCACTGGATGCCTGATTTCTTTGCAATACTATCAGATAATGAGCCTGCCAAACCAGAACAATAAGTGAAGTATAAGTATTTTTTAAAATAACGTAAGATTGGGCTTCATTTGTTACTCCTTCTGCCATCTTTAAGTATATTTTGCTAAGATTCCCCCCCCCCCTATTTTCTAAGTCATGCACTATTTCACCTTGATTGCTTCTAGATGAAACTGGCAAGACATTTTCAATTCATCATCATTACTGTTAAGTCTACCAAACTGTATAATGTGTCCCTCTTTGTCCAAATGGTTTTTTTTTTAAGTTTAGTTTTTTTTCTAGCAGTTTCTTCAATAGTGGTAAACATCAAACCACTATTTTCTGGTAGTTTGCCCCATAGTGCCTTGGTAATATTTGGAAATAAGGATTTGTGAGATCAGGATGCTAGACTAGATGGAGCTTTGGTCTGATCTAGCAGAGATTCTTCTCACTATAACATAGACACAAGGTGCTGCACACCCGAGTTTCCAAAGACAATTCTGTTGCCATCTCAGCTCTGAGGCCTGTATATTGTATGAACCCTGACTGATGGGGAAACAAATTGCCTCCCTGCTTCCCTCTTTTCCTAATACATAGGGTGCAAGTAGGCTTCCATCTTGTGGATAACTTTTCATATACTGCACAGTAAAAAGGTAAAGGGAACCCTGACCATTAGCTCCAGTTGCGAACGACTCTGGGGTTGCGGCGCTCATCTCACTTTATTGGCAGAGGGAGCCGGCGTACAGCTTCTGGGTCATGTGGCCAGCATGACTAAGCCGCTTCTGGCGAACCAGAGCAATGCACGAAAACACTGTTTACCTTCCCGCTGGAGCAGTACCTATTTATCTACTTGCAATTTGACGTGCTTTCGAACTGCTAGGTGGGCAGGAGCTGGGACTGAACAACGGGAGCTCACCCCATTGCGGGGATTCAAACCGCCAACCTTCTCATCGGCAAGCCCTAGGTTCTGTGGTTTAACCCACAGCGCCACCCGCGTCCCCTCCATATACAGTATCTACAGTGGTACCTCAGGTTAAGTACTTAATTCGTTCCGGAGGTCCGTTCTTAACCTGAAGCACCACTTTAGCTAATGGGACCTCCTGCTGTCGCTGCGCCGCCAGAGCATGATTTCTGTTCTTAGCGGAGTTCTTAACCTGAAGTGTACTTAGCCCGAGGTACCACTGTACTCCCAAATGACAGCATATTTTGCGTCATTCTTGTGCCTGGACTCCTCCATCTAATCAAGAGAACAGCAATTAAATTAAGGCAAACAATACTTCACTCCATACGACTTACTTTGTGAAATATTTATTTTCATGTGCCTTATCCTTTAAGTGATGCACAAAAGGCAATGCAATATATTTCACTATGCATGTGCTATCAGGTGTTTCATCATTTCCTTTTGGAATAATACATTACTTTTAAAATGACTGGGGAATAACAATGTCACAGGCTAATTTTACTGCTTCTTTTGACGAAGTTAATGACTTTGGGTGGGATTCACCTAGCAATTCCACCAGCGGAAGCCCTGTGCAAGGTCTTCCACTTACACAATGGGGCTTCCCCCTTTCCTTCCTGCACCCCTGAAATTGGATCAGAGGGATGTTGGGAGAACCCCCAGAACAGCACTAGTGGGGATGGGGGGGGTCGTTCCATCTGGCAAACTGAAAATCTTGCAGCGATGGAACGTTTAACATAGCACGACATGGAATTCCTCCCTGTATGTTTAAAAGCTTGCTGCATTTTCTCTTAACAATATGGAAGTCCCACGGGCCTATAAACTTTCAGAGTGGAACAATGCATGCTTAATTTAACCTTTGCTGCTCCCTCTGTTCTCACTTTTTAATAAACAAAATATTAGAACAAAACCCAATCAAGGTGCTTACACTCACATTTGTCATGCATTTTATGGCAATAAATGAGCATTGCTTTGAGCAAAGTCAATGTCTTTAGATGCATCTGCTTCATTTGGAATGGTTCATTTCACAGACCTAGTGCAGATCATATTTCACAAACCTGTGCTTACACTTTGTGATCTGTGGAACATAATATTATGATAAAGTTCTTTTTAAAAGAATCATTTAACATGCTTGTCTCCACAGAATTCAGAAATAAAAACCCGAACAACCAAGGATTCCTAATGTAATGTTTCATTCCAGAAACCAAACAAGGTAATTTGCAACTTCAATATCGAAGGAGAAATTTGGGTGGAGAGAATTTCAAGAGCAGGAGCAATGCAGGAAGCTGCCTTATGCCAGGTCAGGCCATTGGTGCATTTAGTAGAGTGCTGTCTACTCCAGACTTCCCCTGCTTGGTAGCATCCAAATGTTGGGTCCCCAACTCCCATCCACCCTGGCCAGCATGGCGATGGTGGGAATCATATGTTAAAACCTTTGGAGGGCACTAGGTTGGGGAAGGCTGCCGTACACTGACTGGCAGCCACCCTCCATGGTCTTGGGCAGGGGTCTTTCTTCTATCTAACTGGAGATGCTAGGGGAAGAGCCTGGCACTGACTGCATGTAGAGAGCATATGTTCTCTGACACAGAGATATGGCCCTTACAAAGAAGCACATTGATTAACACTTTTCTACCAATGCTGAATGGTGAGCAGATGAATGTATGATGCAAAAAGAACCCCTATTTGCTGCGGCAAGGAGACAAAAAGTGGAAGAGATCATTCTCTTCCCTGCTAGATACCTGCTGGTGTTTAATAATGCATCCATTGATAAGGTATGTCAATGCATCTTGCCAACATGCACCCTTGTCATTGTTCTGTACACATTCCCATGGCTATGTACACAAGAATAATTGTAATCATATGTGTCTCTGAGCTCATGCCCCTTGCTAATACAGAGCAGTCCCACTTAGTAGAATCGTGCTATGTTAGCTCTTCTGTTAAAGAAATCATGTGAAACTTTTTTGTATATATGCTTGCTATAAAAATACCCCTTTGTAAAAGAAACACAAATCTCAATAGCCAGGAAGTCTCAAACACTCACCAACAAACCGCCTAACCTATAAGCAAGTAAAAGAACCAATAACAATAGCCTGGTATCATTCATTTTCATATGTCACTTGCTTTTTACAGTCCGCAGGGGTCTCACCTGTTTTCCTGTGCAAAAAGTATATGTTCGGTACACATTTTCCAACACCACAGAGTGCTCCCAAGAGTCTTCCTTTAAGCACTCCATCCATCGTTCATCTGCCACATTAAGTGTTCTAGCTTGTTTATATATAAATTACACTTGTGCTGAAGCCTGTCTATCAGTTTCAGGGTGTCCCTTATGCCTGGCCATGTTTAGAGTGAGTGGGAAGTGCATTAACCAACCACTGGTTCCAAGTCTTTAAAAAACTTAGGATAGGATTCAGTGAGCAGGAGGAGGACTGGGGTTTCTGAAGCATGCTTGTCAGTGAAGTCCCAAGTGTACCTGAAAAGCCATCCTAAAAAGTCTGGTGACCCTTTGGAGAAGACTGCCCTGCTGCAAAAGGGGAAATGTGGAGAACCCCTGAGTAGGACAGGAATCAGCTGGGCTCATTCATATTAACAAAATAAATAACCCCTGTGTTGCAAACAGGAATCAGCGACAATAAAGGCAACACAATGACCAATAAATGATACTGGCACTATAATTATTACATAGCATAGAGCGTAATCCGTAAGTAACCAAAGTACGTTCTTATAAATCTGAAATTAAACAAACAAAAGTCTATGGAAGCAATGCAAGTCTCTAGATGAGACAATATGAACAAATGTTCGTCTGGAGATGAAGTAGTCAATCTTTATCTACTCATGGAATGATGTCCAAGTAGTAATGTGCAGACAGTGATCCCAGATAATCAAACTGTTTCGCAGGAGTCTTCTTCAGCACAACACATTAGTTTGAAGAGAATACATAGCTGTAAATGGTGATACTTCTGTGGAGCAGTGGTCATGAGGATATGTAACGTATTACTATTTGGACATCATTCCATCCTATATAATAATTCCCTAATGTCCCTGCGTCCGTCCGTGTGTCAGTGGAAATTTTAAGTGCGCATGTCGGAGAGGGACGCAGGGATTGGACGACAGGAGAGGGGGCGTGTCCGAGAGGCGGCGGCGCACGCGCGTTCTCAGTTTCGCCAGCGCCGCTGCCTCGCACGGACGCAGAGGGCCGGCGCTCCCTCGGCGGATCGCTCAGCGGTGAGCGCAGCGCCGAGGAAGGGCGAGCGCGCCCGTGCCGGACCTCGCCGCCTCCGCTGCTCTCCTCCGCCCGCTTCCCCGAGCCGCGGACACCGAGGAGGAGCAGCCGCTGGGCGTCGCTGGGCCTCCGAGCCCTGCTCGCTCGCTCGCCCTCCTCCTCCCCGCCGCCCTCGCTTCCTGCTAGCAGCGCCCGGCGGCGCCCGCCTCGGCAGCAGCAGCGCCAGCCCGGGCGCAGGGGCGCTTGCCAGTTCCCTGGTGCGCACCGGAG